>CM060963.1:79620116-80150116 GCA_030765045.1 Tenodera sinensis
GATTGGCAACTGTTGAGGAGCAAATCTTGCTACCTCCTGTCACTACCGCAACCTCAGTTACATTCACCATGCTGCAAACCTCACATTCCATCACTTCAGTGATGGGTAGGTACATGCATGACACACCTCAGGCTGTCCTTAGCCTGCCAATGCTCCTCGTCTCGCCTGCATAAGGCAAAATGAAAATGTGTGCATTCAAATTTGACAGTGATGAAATGCATATAATAAACTTAAAATGATATATTTTTTAAGAAGAAACTATTAGATTTGCCCCAATTTACAGTACAATTTTTCTTACCGTTTACATTCCTTCAGTACTAAGAAATATTGACAATAATGCAATCTATTATTATATATTTCAGTCTACTGCTTAAATTTGATTTAATATGCAATTATAAATAATAATGTAAAGATTATGTTAACAATATGAAATACAAAGACATATATGAAGCCTTTTACATTCTATGTGCTATTTACATGGCCTTTAATGTTGCTTTTTTGATGCAGAAAATAATATTTTTGTTAATCCAAATATATTAATTCTGCAGAAGAATAGGGACAAGCAATTCTACAACAGCATTCTACTTTGAAAATGTTGCAGTATATTATTTTGGGAGTAATCTTGTTCTAGCACATAATGTTGACAAAGTGCTTCAGTCAAATACTTAAATGGATGCATGAACACAAGTTCATCATTAGAAGTTATGAATGATAGATAAACAGTCTCACTCTGATTTAAAAACAGTCATGTGCAAAATATTTTATCAAATCAAGGGAACAAAACTGTAAAACTGCTTGTTTATATTTGTAATACTTATTTACATTCCTAGAGGTTGCCACGCAATATTTCTTTAACTGTTAAAAAAATCTTTGCATAATTCTCATTCTTATACAGAGTTTCAGGATTATGTCTGCAAATATTTAGATACTAATGACAGGATTTTGTTTTATCCTGCTAGTTATGGGTTATACATTACAGCAGTGGTGCCCACACACCAAATGACATATAACACATATCAACGGTAGGAGCATTATCAACCATCACCTATTGCAGCTTGGCTGCCTCCACAGGTAAAACCTTATTTACAGTAGTGTAACTTGTGAAACATTTTCCTTCAGAATTTTCTGGAAGAATACATAATACAGATACAGGTTTGATGTATAAAGAAAACATGTTTCTTAGTATGTCCGCCATAAACAGAAAATTACTTATCAGTTCAAGCAATTATTCAAGTTGTTTTAAATAAATATGTTACAACTTCCTAGTGATGTAACTCACCTCAGAGATTACTGAATCTGCCCTAGCCCTCAGGTTTGCAGTTCTCAAACTGAAGAACAATCATTTAAGCCTTTACATACATTTTAAAGAGATGCACATTTTATTACTTTTTTAATCCCAGATGTTAAAAGGTCAAAATCGAATGTTAAAATTAATTAATAAAAGCACAATTACACAGTATTGATAATTGCTCTTGTTACAAACTTGCATTATATATAATGCAATATGGTAGCTTTCAAATTCTGTTATCACTGAAGTGGAAAATTCTTAGTGTTTTGGATTTAAAAATATGGAAACATTTACTTGGATTATTTTCAAATATGTGAAATAACAAAAAAACATAATAATAGGGTTTGGCAATTTCTTCCATTTCTTGCTACCTGGTGTTTCAATTTGTAATGTCTTTGTACGTTGTATTTTTTTAGCACAAGATTTTGGTTGCATACTAGGCACTGAATATTACTGTCAACAACTTAAGATTGTTTTCCTATTTGGATTCAAAAGACTTACGCCAAATGGGCAAGATTCATGCCTACAGTCTCCAACAGTCATTGCTCTGGGTGCATCATGCAAAAACCTGCATTAAACTGGTTTCTAACATACTGGCCCACTATGCCCTGGGCACGGCAAGCTAGCCTCTGCATTTCATTGCCACTCAGGGCCATCATTGACACCACTGCATTACAGGACGTACTGTTATTAATTATTCCTTTGTTGAGAACCCTATCAATTTCTAGGATCATATCAGTGCAACCGGTGTGCTGGAATTTTGTCCTGCAGGAATTCCTTTGCATGACAGAAAATCTAGTGACATGGGGTTATCATTTTTAAGCATGCTTAAAAATCATTGGTCTGGACTGTTTTGAACACACGATCTTGGAATCAACAGGACCTACTGTGATGTAAATGATCTGTGATACAAAAGGGCTTGGCAGACAAATTTTCACTGGTGTGTCTAAATCTTATTTCATTTAATTCACCCACATGTACTCGCTTTAAATTGTGTTCCTCTTCCTGAATGTCTAAAGCTCTTTCATGTTATAATGTATGCCTTGCTTATCTCACAGAGGGGACAATGGATGATACAGCTGCCATGAACATTAAAAAAATGGTCTGATACATGCAAATGAAGTGTTTCAAGGATTAAGCTGCACATTACTTTTAAACAACAAGATTCAAAGTACAGTTTTGTTAGCATCCATTATGAACAAATCCCTTGTATATCTGTGTCTGAAAGTTTAAATACATATAATTTGTATTTCACTACAATTTGTAAGAACTGTGGTATGTGTTTTAAAAATGAATGACTGTAAACACTACTTACACTTTTCAGTTTATGAATAACAATAAACGTTAATGAACAGCAGTCTTCAACATAACTAAACTGGTTGTAGCAATATTAATTAAACTGCATGTGCTCTAAAAATCTGTCAAGTTTCAATATGTCAGGTAATATTTTCACCAATTTCAGAGTAAATTAAGGCATAATTTACTAATTAATCAGTGTATCATGAAACTTACTCAGTTAATATGCTTTTTCATTATATTATATGAATATAAGAGGACAGAATTATTATTCTACATAAATAGCTAACTGATACTATAGTGGGCAGTTTTGTGTCTGGAGCCAATGAGCTGTAACTAAGAGCATATGATAAAGTTGATAAGCATAGTCAAGTAATTAGAAACTAAAATTAGCCATGTGATTAAATCAGCACTGTTTTTGAATATGATGGAAAACAGAAGGGGTTGACAATTAGAAAGGTAGCCTGTTAAGGTGTACTAATTCTTATGTCTGAAGGTTGAAAATGTCTGTAGTTACCATGGTGTATCACAAAATTCTTAAAAGAGGCACTATCCAAGCTACATAACAATTCTGACAAAACTTTCATTATTGCAGGTGATGACAAACAATACCCATATCAACATGCTCGATTATACTATATTGTAAACTGGTAAATATCATGGGTCGTTGTTTTAATAAACTGATGAATTTACATACTACAGTGTGTTCGTAGATCGGCTGGACTGCCCTGTAGAAGCACCAGACGGTGCAAGGACCAGCGGATCCTCCCCCAAAGTTACACGTAAACCACCAGTAAGTCATGGGTACAGAATACTAACTACTGTACTAACTAATGTTAGGCTTACCTGCATCACAACATATGTTGAGAATGATGACCATCACTCACCTTGAAATTATGGGTATGAAATTGTGTGATGCATTAAGCATTGTACTGGAAACTGAAAGTAAGTTATTGAGTGCACAAGGCGAAGTAGCTGTCAAGGTTAGGGAAAAATGCCATGTGTTTGAAAGAAATCCTGCATACATAACATTGTGTAAGGTTGGTGACATTCTTTGTGGCAAGGAAGCAGAAGTCAAAGAAAATGAACCAGAACTTCATGCTAATGATTTTCCTTATTTCAAGTATGCCCATGTGCATCATGTGATGCAGAAAGAAGTTTCTCCAAGTGTAGAGAGTTACTGACAAACAAAGATCCTTCAAATTTAATCATCTGAAACTGCATGCCATTATCTAGTGGAGTCATACTAAAATTGAAGGTTAAAAGAGGCATGAATTGTTTCACCTGTAACCATTAAATGTAAATGTATTTTTAATTTTTTTGTTTTAAGTTTTAGGTTATATTTTCAGGATTTAAGGTCACATTTTGGTAATTTTTACAGCATAAATGCATGGATATTTTAAAAGCTTTAGGTTATAAAGAATCCAAACCTTAATGATAACTAACATTGGTTTTCAACTTGAAAGTTATAGATAAATTCATTAGCAGAAAACAGTGATGTGTGGACACATTTTTTGGTCACAAGTGAATACTACTTTTCCTTTTAATATACTTTGTTATGAATTAGTTTTTCAATACTGTAGCAGATTAGTAAAATTGTGCACCAGCTATCACTGATTTCACATGACTTTTTAAATAAATCATTTAATAAAATGTTTAGCAAACTAGACTGATGACTAATTCCATATTTTTAAAATCTTTAATAAGATTACTCAAACAGATATGAAACAGTAACAGATGTTCCACTTACTTTAAGAGATTTGGAGTATTTCTGATAGTACAAGAAGTTACAGAAAACTGACAATCTTTTTTTCTTAGTCTAGTTTTCTCTGAATAGTAGTTTCCAAGTCAGTCAAATTCATGCTTTAAAAGCTATCTATGGTGGTGGTTGCTACTTTTTACTAATCCTGAATAATTTGTTTAGAATGCATGTCCCTATCTTAATAATTTGAAATCAGAAAGGAAAATATAACTTTGTACAAAGAATGGTAACAATATAAAGTTTTATTTTAATACATTAATATAAAGCTTTATGATTTACAAAATAAAATGCTTATATTACAATGTAATACATTCAATTCCTAAATGCATAAAATGTGAGCATTTTAAAATTCTAGTTATATTTAATTTAATTTAGAACATTTTTTCTATTTGAATCATACTCTCATCTCTGCTTTAACCAGCTCTTTTCATGAATGCTGCTATCTTACAATCTCATTTTAAGATAAAAAAAATATCTATGAGAAATATTAACACTATTGTTCATGTGTGAGTTCAATTTGAGTCATCTTTTTAGACTGAAGAAGATTAGGTAAAAAGATGACTCAAGTGACCAAAAAAAAAAAAAAAAAAAAAAGAATACCTATGAGAAACCTAATGTAATCAGTAATAAAAACAAACTCTGCAGTATGGTTCAAACCTCATGATGTTTGCAAACCCTAATTGCTGAACACGTTCATAAACATCTCTGTATTCTTTTGAGAGACACTGTTATAAAAGAATATTGTTTCATAAAAAATAATCTACCAATGTTGTCTTCTGACACTTATTACAACATACAAACAAAGCTTACTGTTACAACTGTTGAAACAGTCTTCAAGATAAACTGGAAGAAATCAATTTTTGAGCATAAAGGAATAGGCCAGCTTAAGAGACATTGCTACTCTATTTTCAATCTTCCAAATTAGCTGTGTATACTTTTGAAACCTTCATTGATACTTTTGTGCACACCAGAAAATAAAATATCAAATTTGAAATTAATTTAACTATTACTTTTGAAGTGCTTTCAATTTTCTGATAACTAACGCAGATACTATCTCTACAGTTAATCTATTCCATGTGCATTAATTTCTAAACAGTTTGATCATAGTAAGGGGAACTTGAAGAAAAACTGAATACTAGAAATATTTATATGGACTCACTCAGTGAATTACATATCCTTTTTTTTTTTAATAATTTGCTAAAAGCCAAAAAGCTGAATATTAATGTCCCTCAATTTTTGTAACAAGTAATATCCAACCTCTTCTAACCTTTATAATACAAGTAAATTTTAGCAAGTGCCCAGAGATCGCTCAGAGAACACTAATTGGCTTTGGACAAGTGGGTCAGCAAGAAGGAAAAAAACATTGTGAACTGTACAGTACTTACTTTCTGCAGAAAGTGCCAACAGTGTTCCTCAGCTTGTATGCACTGCTGACATTTGCAGATAAAATTTACATGGACTTGGTACAGTTAACCTTCAGATATTAATGAAATTTTGCAGCAAAGCACGAAAGCAAGGGAGTTCTATAGGTGAGTTAACGTAAGGCAAGTCTGCTGCTCCTACCTCACTCCTTGTGACTTTTATCTGTGGATTAACAGATATAATGTCTGAGGTTTAACATGAAACATGACCTTTTTTTCTGCAGCCTGATGGGTACTAATGATGATTGAATTCTGAAAAAACCTGAATCATCCTTCACTGTCTAGTCTCTCAGTATTACCTATTGTCGTGACCAGTTTCACTTTTGTCAGTGAAATATGGAAAATATCCTGAAATATTTAGCCCCCTGGTTTTGTTGGTTTTCATATTGTTATAAGTGGATGTTGGTAAATAAGGAAAACCTTTGCAATCCAGATTTTAAATAGTAACTTGCAATAGTAAACATTTTTGAGATTGTGCAGTTAAGGATTACCAACTGGCAAGTGGAATATAGTGCTATCTTCCTCTACTTATCGTGTTTCAACTTAAAGCGAATGCACTATAGTACACAAATGAAGTCGTATATCAGGGAAGAATTAAGACATTAACCATAAAAATTTAATTTCAGAAAATGAACTGTGCTGAGTCAATGCAAATTTTATCTGCAGAAGTCAGCAGTGCATACCAGCCACTGAACAATATTTCCAGTATTTTCTGTAAGGTAAGTACTGTACATTTCCCAATATACTTTCTTTCCCCCAGGCAGTAATCAGGATTTGATCATGATTGCAGCCTGGGACTTAATTGTAGATGCGCTGGCATGCCAGCATGACACATTATGGGACTGACAGGGGTGCAAATGCGGGACCTGACTAACATAAGCACAACACTCATCTAATCTCCCCTGCAGGACAAGGTATTACTTCTGTAATTACTCACTGTTACCGCCACTGGCAGGCAGCTTTCATAAATCACCACTGAATGCTCAGATGCTTTAAGGCAATGTATCAGTGAAATTTGGTGAAAATTGCCAAAAATTTTGATTGTTTTACTTTTTGCATTTTTTATTATGCTTATACTTTGTACTTTAATAGCACACTTTAGTTTTCTAAATATGAGCCATTTTAAAGCTCCAGGAGGGTATTCAAATGTGCTAATGCAGGTGAGCATTCCTCACTAAACCTCGTCGCTACAGCTTTGAAATGCATTTTTCATATTCACTGGCTCTAATTTTGATCTCTTACAGGGAATTTTGCTTCAGAAAAATTGTAAGTTGACTGTGCTGAAATGAATTCGATATTCGAGCTAAAATGCCGCGAATCTGACATGTTTTGCTCGCAAACAGAGAAATGCAGTCCGTATCTGTAATTCTATAATCTTTCCAGGTTACGTCAGTGTTCCAGTTATATAGTAGACATTGTTTAGGGAGTTAATAGGTTTTAAGTTATTTTTTAGTCCATAGTAGAGCTGTAACAAGCAGATATTTTATGAATTTTGTGTATAAATTTGTGAAAGTGCGTAGTGTAGAGGTTAGCAAAGAACAACAAATTTCTAAATTTTGTGAACAATGCGAAGGTGAAAGGAAGGTTTTCATATTAAGAAAAAACCAAGCAAGCTTAAAATTCTCAAAAAATGCTACTAAGGTCAAGAAGAAAGAAACAGAGTCCCACATGTGGTGCTGGAGAATTTTAAGTTGATTGGATTTAGGTAAAGAACAAACACATATTGTTAAATTTTAAATTAATTTTTCTCAGGTCTTTTTTCTCAGCATTTTTCACTATTCAAAATGCTTCTGGATCCTAGTTTATAACTTATTAGCTTGAAATTTTCAGGAGACCTTTAGAGATTAAAGTATTAAAATTCGTTTTAGCTAGTTAAAAAATATTAAATAATTGAGCTGAAATTAAATATTTTTCATAATTCATACTGAAAAAATTGATAAATAGTATACAAATAAATTTTTTTTCTCTTAAACTAATTAGATCCAAGTAATTTTGGTACGACAATTTCTTTATATTTGTATACTGAACTCAAATTAAAAATTTAGGAGGGATACAATAAAGTATAGGGTCCAAGGGTCATTTCATATGAGCATATCAAAAAGTGATTTATTATTAATTAATATATTAATAATTTAAAAATGGTTTGACATATGACATTGAAATTTTGTGTATTTTATGTTCTGAAGTGTGTGGAAAAAAAATTCAAAGCAATCAGAAGAAAACTGTGGATTTTTTAATTTTCACCGATACATTGCCTTAAAATGGTACTGAACACTGAGGTTTAGACCTCAAGATTTCTGGTGGGGGTTTTTAGTGAGCAGTGCTGACCTGGTTCAAGACCAGGGTAGGAGTCTTACTCTAACAAGCTTGCCTACCGTTAGGGCATAAGCGCCTTTTCCCCCCCACCACAAAAAAAGAAAAATGTTGGTCCACCTGACCAGAGCCAGTCATGATCTGCAAGCAGTCGGGCTACAGCAGGCTCGGCCAGGTTAGTGACTTCTGATAGGTTGGTGCTACTTGTCAAACTTGATCTTGTAGAACCACTAGAAGAAAGATGTTACATGAACGTATATTAATTTAGAGAGGTAGAACTGGAACTTAAAAATTCAATGCCACAGCTGGGATTTGAACCACAGACCCTCCGCTGTGGCATTGAATTTTAAGTTCCAGTTCTACCTAACATTTCCCACACATGGCTTGTGTGTTTAAAAACACCAACGGTAAGTTTGTTGGCATAAATAAATAGTATATTAATTTATTTTATTTTAAAATGACAAATCATGAACTAGCTATTTAAATGCTTTTGCTGCTTTACTCAAACATCAGGAGGTTTGATTTGAATGTATTAAGCGGAGTCAAAGTATTTCTCAGAACGTAGCTAGTTTAAACATTATGCTTTTCTCGCTTGTGTAACAGGCCATTATTTCTCCTTAGGTACTCTCACTTTTTATAACTGTAACTCAAGTTTCCATGCAAGGAAACTAGCACTTGAAACATTATTTCACTAATATAAATAATTGTGAAAATGAAAAACTTAAGAAGTATTTTAAACCTGGTAATTTTCTATGAATCTTCAGTTTGAATGCACTCATTTATTCTACAAAATGAAATAGGCATGGTGTATGACGGTGGATCAGTAACACACAGTATGCTTTCAAAAGAAGTTAAATAGGTAAGATGCAATATGCCATATAATAATGACCCTGCGTGCTTTGGTTTCTTTTCTACATAGGCACCTAGTCTCTCAACACACTTCTGTCATCATGCCACCAGTTTCATTATACCCAGTACACTATTTTCTGAAGTATAACCATCTTTGCACTCCATGTGATACAAAGCCACAGTTTCCCAAGAATTTTTTAATGGGACCAAACAAATGAAACTCTAATGGTGCAAGGAGGGGGGCTGGAGCACTTTACAACCAAATTTTGTGATGTTCTCATGAACAGAAGCTGCAATTTTGGGGTGAGCATTATCATGAAGCAGTTTGACATTTTCAGCATTATTGTATATATGTATATGTAAAGTTTGCTCATTAGTTGAATGAAATTATCGAAATCCTGCTTGTCTTTATGTTAAAATGCTATTTGTTTCTATGTACCAGTTTAATCTATCGTAGAATAACTAATTCCATTGTTTTTGCAAGCATATTTATGTTATTGGTCTGTAGTTATTGATTTTATCTGCTGGTTTACCTTTCTTTAGAATTGGTATAATAATTGCTTTTTCCAGTTTGCAGGGACAGTAGTATTCCATGATAAATTATAAAGAGACAGCAGTAAATCTCTAGATTTCTGACCTAAATGGTTTATGAATTCAGAATGAATGTAATCCAGTCCAGGGTATTTTTTGTTCATTAATCTTTGAATGGCAACATTTAATTCTTTGATAGAGTAGTTTTGTTGGAATATAATCTATTGCAATTATTTTTGTTGTTGTTTTCTTTAATATTTTTCTTAATTGTTTTGTCTATTGCTTTCACATTTGTTTGTAAAGTGTGCGAATTTGCATAATATTTATTGAAAGTATTCACAATATTATAATTATTAATTGTATATTGTTGTTAATACATTGTTTGGTAGAAATATTATTTAACAATTTCTTTCCATTTCTTTTACAGTTGTAAAATGAGCTTTTAATTTATTTGATATTCCTGTTAGGATTCCACTACTGATTCATCTTCCTTTCTGTAATAGATGTTTCATATCCTACAAATTTGTAATATTGCAGATTATCATTAGTGAGATTAGCTTCTTGAATTATGAATATGTCAATAGAGTTACAATTGATAATGTTATCTATTTCTGCTTTCTTTGCTGAGAATGCTCCAGCATTCCAATGTAGTATTTTCAAAGTGTTAAGATCCACAAAAGTAATCCCTGCCTGGAGATCTGAATGGGACTTGTGTGGAATATTTTACTTGTGTGGGTCTCTTCATTTTGGAGTGTTTAGGTAATCAATAGCCAATTTATATGGGCATCATTTTTTTTTAATGTTTTGGTAGCAATTTCACCCAATCACAATCCCCTAGATACCTGGAGGACCGTACGTGTTGTTGGTCTACGGGTTAATTGAACCTTCCTGAGAGATCAAAGTAATCATCAACTTTCCCATATATGCCACTTGGGGACATTTTTGAATGCTGTAACAGGTGTGAACAGGTAGAGAAGATTGGTAATGAATAGAAAAGATTGTTGGATTATTAACAGCTGCACCATGTGAAGGTGAGGGATTGGACTCTAGACCATTGATCAAGTCGGTTCCTTCAGGTCTTTATGAAAGAAATTGAAGGGTCTCCTGGTTATCATCAATGGTCTTTCTGCAGCCGTGCCAAACTATTAAAAGCTGAAAATCTAAAACATTTTCAGAATTGCAATTCGTCTTTGAGATATAATATCCCTAACATATTAGATCACCTTGAACATTTAGCAGGATACTCGAATCAGATGAAAGAATTTAATGCACATAAAGATATCTCATCATGGTAACTCAAGCAGTAAGAGTGTTGACATATGGCATCAAAGATCCTTGATTAGAGTCCTGTCCATTTGGCCTTCCATATTTACGAGTATCAGAACCAATTTTCTCAGACTTTATTAGTTATGAATTGAACATATTCTTGCTCTTATATTGTTGAGATTTCTTAATTTTCTCAGGATTTAAAACCTGATTATTTTCATTATGTCATAGCATCAATTGTATTCTAACATTTAATCATAGAGCCATGGCTTGCAGCTTAAAAACCATTAATATTTTCAACAAAATAGGCTCACATAGGCTACACCATATCTCTATATAAGTATAGACTGAGGAGATAGGCTAGTATAGGTTTACATAGGCTATACCAGATCTGTATATAAGTATAGACTGAGGAGATAGGCTAGTATAGGTTCAAAATAAGGCTACACCGGGTCGGTACATAAGTATAGACTGAGGAGATAGGCTAGTATAGGCTACACCAGATCTGTATATAAGTATAGACTGAGGAGATAAGCTAGTATATAGGCTCACACAGGCTAACTTCAGATCTGTATATAAGTATGGGCTGAGGAGATAGGCTAGTATAGGTTAACATAGGCTACACCGGATCGGTATACAAGTACAGACTGAGGAGATAGGCTAGTATAGGCTGACATAGGCTACACCAGATCTGTATGTAGGTATAGACTGAAGAGGTAGGCTTGTGTAGGCTCACATACGCTACACCAGATCTGTATATAAGACTGAGGAGGTAGGCTTGTATAGGCTCACATAGGCTACACCAGATCTGTATACTCAGGGGTCTCCGTCTAGGGGATATGTGAATGGCGACAACAAGGTACCCAAGCTGAGCAGAACATTACTTCCACTTACTGGTGTTTTGCTCCTCACTATAGCTTTTCTATCTGACCTTACCTTGGTCATCTCTTGTTCTCTTCCGACCCTGATGCTATTAGGGTTCCTGAGGGCTAGGGAGTCTTTATTTTCCAACCTCTCCATTTCTCTAATTTCTCTATAAAGTCTTAACCCCTAACATGCTGACCTGTCATGGCATGTAATACGTCCTCTGATTGGTAATCAGAGTATATGGTTGCTGAATTTATTTTGATAATTCTCCTGGTCAGGTCAGTGAGACCCATAAACCAATGACAGGTGTGGTCCTCCAGACATTCTGGGGGTTGTGAGAGAGCGATGTAACCACCAAAACATAAAAATATGGTGCTCTCTAAAAAGCGGTTACTATTACTGCTAAGTCTCTTCAATATTTAGGATTAATGACTTCATTGTCAGAAATCCAGCATTAGCTAACAACAATATTTAAGGACATTCAACTACTTGGTCATCAGCGTCAGTGTTAATGTCATGAATAACGTGGTACAACTTCACCAATCTTTTACTATAACTTGCAGGATTCACAGTATTCCCTCATACAGCTAAGTCCACCAGAAGTAACGTGCGCACCATTTTTGATACTGTCCTCTTACAAGAGTTACACCTAATTGAAAATTTGTATCTCTAGCACAAACTTCAAACTGTATCTCTGCAAACTTTAAACATCCTAGTCACAATAATGATGCAAGAAAATTACTGTATCTTATGTTAGGAAAAACTGAAGCTATTAACAGCGAAGCAATACAATTCTTTAAATTGTAAGAAATATCTTACGACTTTAAGCTTTTAATTTCAAGAACTTTCAGCAAATACTAAGATAAGTGAAGCTCATAGTCTCTAAGATATTTCTTATAATTTGTATTACTGTGCCTTACTTATGATCCACCCTCATACTTAACATCAGCAAAATAATATATGGTTATATATATATATATATATATATATATATATATATATATATATTTCCTTTGACAAGGACTCCTGATAAATTATGCTACCACCCATTCCAGTTTGCAAGCTATTTCCATCTCTGGATGAAATGGATGAAAGTGATTCTTTTAACACATTAAGAACAAATTGGGAAATATACAGTTACATCCAAAAATCTTTGTGATACAGGGGAATCTCAATTTCAGATAGTACTGAAATATTCAGCTGCTCTTTCTCTCATTAGCAACTTCTTCCTCTCCTGCCTTGTGGCAACTTTATACAGAAAAATACACAATATTATGATCTGATGGAACAATAAAGATTTTGTGCATGTAACTCCATATTAAAGCAAGTTAAATACTTATTGCAGAATGGACATACTACAAGTAGTAATCACCATGTATCTTGCATGTAAAAACACATGTAAATAACAACAGTACAGAAGTTTCACATATACAAAGGTTACATTTGTTGATCATTAGTGAATTGCTTTTCAGGTTTTGCATTTGTTTCACCTGAAAATTATCTATTTTCTGTTTGACAATACTTTCTCTTCATTTGAACAACTCAGATAGCATTTATGGTTAAGAGTTATGATTAAGACAACTTTTAATGGTATGACTTAATTATACTTCTGGAAGCATAAAAGCAACTTTACTAGAAATATTCTACAATACTGGTGTAAACCCTGTTCAAAAAATATCTAACAAATAGCCATAGCTACAGCACAGTCTAGTATAATTAATTGTGAAGTTCTATGTGCATTGTTTTTATTCTAGCATGACAGTAATACTCCAAGTGACAAGCAAGAGGGAAGAAGTTTGCTGCAATTTATGTAATTTTAAATCAACGATCTGAAAACTTTGTCTCATTATTTTCAAAAGTGGTAAATCCATTAATTACTATCATCAGGTTGACCATGATCATTACACTTATACTGACTTTTGTTATTTTTCATTTATATTTAATGACCAATGTTATTATCATCAAAACTAAAGGCATAAACGTGAGTGTTGCAACTGTCAAATTATGATAAAGAAATACAGTTTGGATCGCTTTGAGAATAAGTTGGATGCACCTTAACACTAATCAGCATTGGAATGTTAATAAGATAAGTGGAGCTTTTAGTTTCTAATTTGTTAATTTAGATGACAGTGGAAATTAAAGTGCATGCATTAAAGGGACCAAACAAAGAGGAACTTATTAATATGTAATACATTTTAGGATATGTTATACTTTTCTGTTTCCTATATTGTGCTAGAACATGCATTTATATAATTTGCAGTATTATGTTATGAATTGTGAATAACAGATCCCTTATTCTGTAAAACTAAATATTTCAGTAACTCGACACTCTCTCTCCACAGGGATTCTACTGTATCATCATTTTACACAGATCTTCAAAGAACTCTGAATGTATGGTGAACTTTCTTATTCTTCTGCCTTCTTACTACTTGACAATGCAACAAATGATTTATGCTTTTCTTTGTATTATAGTGTTGTTGTAACAATTTTCGCTTCTCTTTAAATTTCGCATTTCTGAATGACACAATCTACTCTCCATTCATGGTAAAATAATTTGTACCAAACTTTTCCACTAACATTTTCAATGTTGCAGCACATGATAATTCTAACGTACTGAACCTTGTATAGCATGGAACATAACATGTACTCAGAACACACAGCAAGCAACTCTACACTGCCAGCACTGTAGTCAAAAAGTTGTCAACTGCTCGGCCCTGGCTTCATGTGTTCAGTATGACATCATGAACACTAGATAGATTCCCTGCTCAGTGGGTATTTGTCATAACTCTGGTCATTGTTGACTCCCCCCAAAAGTAAAAGAGGGGAGAAAGATTAAAATTAAGAACAATGACTGCAAGGAAAACTGTCACATAAAATGCTTAATTACTTCTGGGAAATAGGGTTTTCTGAATTAATGTTCAACAAACAAGGAAACTGGTAATGTTGCCACAAGTACAATCATTTGTAATATGTATGCTGTCTTCATGCATCATGCCTAGTCAACAAATTCTTGTTGTCTGGTCAGTTTAATTTGCTTCTTGCTTGTCACCTGAGCTGATACTCTGTTGAATGAATGAATTTTCTAAATGCAGCTCCATCATTGTTATATTAGACTGTGAGATAACACTTATATTAAAACTATTTGAACTTTTATGCTGCACAAAGCTTAGAGCTTTTCATTTTAGATTAGCCTATGGATTTATGCTTGTCATAAATTAGAGCAACAACTCCTGATGTGTATATGCAAAGGATGTACACCTAGGCTTTTGATGAAACATTTTAAGTTTCTTCTAAACAATGATTAACTAAGCACTGTTGATTTATAAATAAAATCTTTACTACTTAAGTAAACTTAATTATAACACTTAAAGTCACTATATAATAGGATAAAAACAGAATGATTCACTCTTATCTGCACTGGCTGAAATTATATTCAGAATACTATGTGCAACTGATGAGGAAGAAATGAAAGTTTGTACAAAATGAAAAGCATGCTAATTTTAAAAATTAATTTCTAGGATCATATGAAATAAATTACTTCCTGTTCTCTTAATGAGATACTGAAATAATTAATGCAGACCCTGGTGGAATCACGTGATGTAAACAAAATATCAATAACAAATGTTATTTATAAATACTTATGTTCAGATTTATCATTGGGGAAAAAAGGAATTTGCGTGCTGGCATGTGGTCATGATGGCTCAGTTGGTTAGAGCCAATGGATGGAAAACCAGAAAATTTTTCAGTCTGAATCTATCTTTTCAATATCTGTGGAATGTTTGCTTAAACACAACAAAAGATTGAGTAGTCACATGGAAGAAAATCAAGACATTTTTCTTTCTAAGAGTTTAGTGAATTAAAGATTATAACACATATCTTAAGAGACTGTAGGCTTCACTTATCTTAATATCTGCTGAAAGTTCTTGAAATTAAACACAGACTAAATGATTCTGCTGTTTCTCTTATACTTGATTTCCAAACAAGAGTGTGCTCAGAGACACTGTCAGAACATATTTCTTCATTACTGTTTGTAACACATAGAGATTTAAGCAATTTAAGTTGTTGCGATGACGACCTGTATAAATTTCATGAGGATGAAGTTAATATGCTGTGAAACTACGTAGTCTGCATTTAATTTCAAGAACTTTCAGCGGATATTAAGATAAGTGAAGCTTATAATCTCTAAGATATTTGCTATAATCTTTAAAATTGTATTGCTTCACTGTCATTAAGTCCCGTTTTTCATAATATAGTTTAGTAAACTTCTTAATTCTGTCACCACTAGCTGAGTATTCAAAAGACTTACACGTAAGTAAAAGGAAGATCCCATTTTGTTTTACTTGTTAATATTGATAGTGTTTTTTTTTGGGAGGGGGGAGGTGAGGTAAATGAATTCATTCCCAACTGGTAGTACAACTATGCTCTAAAATAGCATATTGCCTGCCATAAATACTCTGATTTTGCGCAGTTCTGCAATGTATTTGGACCCTATCTACAGTGTAGATGCTGAAAAATATTTCAGTAAATACAATTAATTGTAATGATACCAGAACAGGAATGACAGAACAACATGTTGAGGTATGTTCTATGATTTCATTCAACAGTGCTACTGATTTGCATGATTGGTATTAATTTTGTGTATGTTCTGGTTTTGCACCAAAATTTGTCTTTCTCCTGTGTTACACATCATTATGAATTCTATTTTTGTCTTGTTGCTTTAACCAATATTAACCTTAAAAATAATGTGATACATTATGCATTTTTAGTTCAACAATAATCCTTTACAAATGTGATTTTAATCTTATACATTAATGTTGTAACAATCGGTTATCAGTTTATAAGTTATCTTTCTCTTCAAAATGCTAAATAATTGATTTCAAAATGCTAAAAATCACACCCTAAATGATACATGATTACCATAAGTGTAGTTTTCAATATTATGGTTATTTTACTGTGTAACAACTGAGTAATGAATATAGGTGTTATTTAATTTATAGTGCTTCAGATGCCGTTTATGATGCCAGAACTGCTATGAAAAAACTTTACCTTGAGAGCTTCATAGTTTCCCAATATTCCTGTGTGGTTTTCACCGTTTCCAATAAAATGACACAAATACACCTAAGGTAAGATTTTGAAAGTTAAAATTTTTTTTTTTTGATAGTGACATTGTTATTTGATCATACCAGCACTGTCAGAATGCTAGAATTATGTCCCACAGCAATTCTATTACATACCAGTAAATCTACTGATATGGGGTGTCACATTTAAGCACACTTAAAAACCTATTCAGTCTATTTGAACTGGGTTTGAACCTGGGGTTAGTAGATTAGTGCATAACCAACTGAGCCACCCAAACAGCTCTTGAAACTGGTCAAGACATACAAAAGTGAGAGTGATGTAAGTGTTCCAATATCCGACTCAATTTGTCCATAAATTTAAATTCATATTACAGTTACTAGCTTATTCAAATATTATACAATACAAATCCATTTTTAGGTATTCCATATTGAGTACTTAATATTATTAAATTTCTTTTGATTTACAAAGTTCACCATATCTTTACTTTTATTTTCATAACACTCCTAATATTTTACTTTTGTGATATTTTGAT
The DNA here is from genome assembly GCA_030765045.1 of Tenodera sinensis. Taxonomy (NCBI): domain Eukaryota; kingdom Metazoa; phylum Arthropoda; class Insecta; order Mantodea; family Mantidae; genus Tenodera; species Tenodera sinensis. The sequence goes on from CM060963.1 coordinate 79,637,321, forward strand.
GCATTACCTTAATTTGCTCATGCCATTGTTTCTGCGATACATAATAATTAGTTTAATATTAGTTTTGGAATTGCACATATGTATGTTAACTCCAATTCCCCAGAATGCATCCAGGTATTACACAACACATATGTACATATACTTTTAATACATCTTTATGGCTGGATCATAACATACAATTTTAAAAATGCTTTAAATATTGCATCAAAATAATTTCTCTAAAGTTATACCAAAAAGCATGTGCAAAACAGTTTTAAATTCTGTTTTAAAAATTATTATATAATATCCTTTTTCTATAGCATGCTAAATTCCAAAATCAGGTTCATGAAAAGGGGAAATTATCTCACATTTAAATTGTCTGGTATTTGAAGAAAAATGCTATACCTCAGTCTTATTGCAGATCTTAGAGGGGACAGAATTCTTCATAAGAGCATTCTTAAATGATAATAGTGGGTTGAGATTTGAAGTATGCTAAAATTCGTATAAAACTTACTAATAGAATATCTTCTTTAAAACATTCCTCTGTCCAAAAGTCTTTTCTTAAATTTTGACTGTGCTTTATAATAAATATGCAACAGACGCTCTTATGCTATTTTCATAAAAAAGCATATTTAAAATGAATGAAAAAATGCACTGATGGGATGTACTTTAATAACATCATGACATACAATGTGGCATATATTAAAGAAAACTTCTACATCCAGTTCACCAATGCATGTTTACATGCTGCCAGTGGGCATAAGGCATGTGCTCCATATAAACTTTATTTTTAACATTTCTTACACGGTTTTTCTTTGCATCTGTGTGCAGTACATGTGTCCTTGCTATCCATTTGCAGATAGTATTAATAATTGACTGATCACTTCACTGTCCACCAATTCTTTTATGCAATGACAATGTACTTGTTTATGTAGGAAACTTGCTGTAACAGATGTAGCATGGAGGAATATTTAATTTTGTTCCATGAGGACACAATCTCCTCTTCTTACGGTGGCATCACTAATTTCTTTTGGGAAAGGTTAATGAAATCTCACAGTTCATATGTTGGCAGCAGTTATAATGCTGCTCATGACTTGAAAGTGAAAACAGCAAATGTATTCATTAACATCCTATTTTGTTTTTTCTAAGTTGTGCTCAGAACTCATTAATGATGTCACCATTTCTTACCTTTTAAATTATTTCCAAAGAAAGCTCAAAATGCTGCTTTTAACAATGAAAACACATATAGTGATAGGTACATAGGATGCTCCACATAGTAACATACCTATATGATGAGTTTAAAGCAATGATATCATTGCACCACAAAATACCAGAGATACACACAATATTTTTAATTACATTCATACATTTAGAATTAAATATTTTAACACCCTGTAGATGAGCGAATAGTAATATGAACATACTGACTTACATACAAAATATGGCTATGTTTAGGTCTGTCGGCTCCTGGGCACTGGTCGACGGAGCACCAGTGCACTCTCAGCAGATATAATTGGCAGCTCGTTCTCACAATGATAGTTTATCAAGTGACTCACACTCTCAAACATGCGATCCTTGGTTCTAACCTGGAACACAGGGATGAATATATTTTACTGGTGGCAAAGTTCACATGTCTATGCGCTGGTCTTGAAACACAGCATAGGATGTCACTGTAAGGTATGAGCATCACGAGGAACTCAAGTTCTGAAACTGCCAAGATAAAGTTGCTAAATCTGCTGCATATATTAAATTTAAAGGGGTGTAATTAAGTTTATGGCATAATAAACACTATCATACACATAATAATCAACGTCACTATTAAATATAAGTTGTAGACTCCTAAATAAGTTAACATTTGCTGTTTAACAAAAAATTATCCTCTTTGAAACCTATCATTCCACAAAGATTTTTGCAAAGATCTTGAACTTTTGAGGTATTCCACTGACAACAATTCATCATCGCTGCTCCCCACAAATGATGGTTCAGCAGAAGAGGAAGCCACACAGCTGACAGCCAACCTCCAGGAATGGGTAGCAGAAGTTCTCAATGTAATTCTGATTTTGGCAATCTCCAGAGACATCTGGAAGACTCTTGAAAATCGGTTCAGGAACTACTGCTTGGCTGTAGCCTATTGCAGTCAGCCCAAGTTAAGATTGCAACAGCGGGGAGACACTGCAGGAGTTTGCCTTGGCAGTTTAACAGCCAGTGAACAAAGCTCTGTGAACCTCCCAAACAGTTACATGTTCCAGGAAGCCACTTACTTTTTTGACAGTGGGGTGAGACACAGATATGACAGCATATATACCTCCTGTGGTTCAACTTGTCTCTAGGACCATAAAATTGGAAGGTCTCTTCCACCACGCCGGTTAGGGGCAGGGAGTAGAAAAAATGTTTTGTGTGCAGAAACGTCAGAAGCATATTCATACATGCCTCTTCAGTCCAGCACTGATTGGATAGAAGCAGTCAAATTTTCTCCCACCTTCCCCAGAACAATAGACAAAGACGGGCGAGTATCTGCGTCTCTTTTCAACATATCTGTTTCTCTTTCTTTAGGCTCGAGACAAGATAAACCGCACAGGGTATAACGTTCAGCAATTCCAAGACAATGCACAAGACACTGACAGCTACATTGAGGATGTCCCTACCTGTCCCTACTTGAAGACCTGAGTATTCAGTATGTCTGGAACAGAAGCTCAGGGACATCAGCGATCTCCAAGAAGTGTGTGTTAGGGGTGTCACCAGCCAGTATACCTAGTGAAGTAGTGAAGGGCTGTCCATACCAGGTCGAAGGGCATACAGCACCAGGGGATAGACGGGATAGTGCAGGTCTGAGGAGGGAGCACCTAATGGCCAAGGTAATATCTATCCCCAGCTTCAGGAATGGCAGTATTCAGTGTGATGAGGACCAAGAATTGACCTAAGTGCAACTGTGAAGAACTTTTAGTAATGTAACTGGGACACCTAGTGAGGGACTGTCTATGACCAAGCCAACAGCATCATCATGCTTTACAGCATTAATAACAGGACACGGAAAGACCAAATCATACCTGCACAAATTCAAAATAATAGATGACCCCACATGTCCCTGTAATAAAGGACAACAAACAGTACAACATATAATTTATGAATGTCAAGAAACACAAAAACAACGAATAAAGCTGAAAGAAGATATTAAGAAGAATGGAGGCAGCTGGCCAGTCACTACACATCAATTAGCAACAAAGCATTTGAAGGCTTTCACAGAATTCTGCATCGCACTAGAACTATGAGAAATGAACTATACAGTGAAAAAAGAGAAGATACGAGTTTACCAAACATCAGTAACAATTACTAAAACTGTGGAATATTAAAGTGATCAAGCAAAGGACAAAACAATTGAGTGAAATTAATGCATGTAATATTACTTTGTAATGGGGCATGCTGCCTAATTTCAATAAAGAGTGTTATTGGAGAAAAAAAAAAAAAAGCATCATCCAATGTGCGCTGAGGATGTACCCACCCTGGATGGACAGGACAGGACTGTTGGCAACCAAATGAACAAGTACGTGGGAAATAAATAAGAACCAGCATGGGGAGGGGCATGTCAGAGCTGTCATCCCCATTCTCTTGAGTGATGCTGTGTGCCCTGAATTGAAGAATGGATCATAACCTCATAGTATGTCTCATAGGTTTGCCATCTAGTACAAGAGAGGCCGGTAATAGTAAACACAGGCACACTTTAACTATAACCACATCTGACGTGGCAAAGGGCTTGCCATCAAGGAAACCAGATGAGTCCTACCAGATAGTGATTGCATGGATTACCCTTGCTTGTAGAGGCGACGGCATTGCTGGAGTTAACCTTGGAGCAAAGCATAGTAAGTCTGTGGTATTCGTTACGAGTCTGGCTAAGAAAGTAATGCTAGGACTGAATGCCCTCGGGATCCACAAGGCAACAGTCCACTTCAGCAGGAGGGACCTACAAATCAGACAAGACAAGGTAGCTCCGAAGATCTAACAAACGTCTTGGTGTATGCAGAGTAACCCTGGCACTGGCTGCTTTTCGACCTGCCCAAAGCAAATGGTTGTGAAAGGGCACCAGGAAGGCTAGAAGTCATGGAACCTATGAACCAACTTGATGATGTGCACAAGACGGTCTGGCAATACATCCAGGAACAAGTGACCAGATGAAGATCCAGTATAACTGTGTAACGGGGTTGTGACTTTGGGCGCCAGTTGTAACGGGTTGGGTGCCGGATTTAGGTAGGCATGAGAGGATGTTTCTCAGGCGCGAGGTTAGATGACAACACAACACAGACTTTTACTAAGTTTATTCTTCACCACTTCATTTTGCCTCGAAGTGCCGACCTGAGCAAGTTTCTGGTGTTTCGTTCTAAGATTGCTACTTGCTTTACTTTACACTAATCACTGTCGCGTTTCATACCTCGACGTTTCTTTTTGGTGCGAAGCTATACTTATTCAGCGATACGAGGTTTACCCTCCTAGGAACATCGCTACACAGACCCAACTGTAAGCTTCTACGTTATTCTCTTTATATTTCGCCCCCGCACTTTCTCTCTAGTCCCGTTATGGAGGAGGGGTGTATTTTCCCCAGCTGTGTCCTTGGACCTCTGCAACCGTCTCTCCGTGCTAGTTGACAAAAGATTGTTTGTTCCCTGGCCTTCAGAAACGCACTCAGGTCAACCTACTTCCAAGAGGCAGCTTCATTGCACAATACCAAGTTACACTTACATCTAAAATCTTATATTTATGTACATTCTTAATCTAAAATTACAAATATATACATAAAAGTTCCCGTCTCAACTGGCAAATTAGCAGCCAAGATTTTCAGCAAGGAAATCTGGTGTGGCTGTATCACACTACCCAGGCCAAGGGGCACTGTCCCAAAGTTCAACAACCATGGCAAGGACCATGCCAAGTGGCACAGAGAATCTACAATGTCGTCCAGCATATCCAGAGGTTGCCTTGAGGGAAAATGCTGATGGTGCAATTGGATTGTCTGATGCACTAACATAGCATTGATTGGGATGACCAACTCTGAGGAGGAAGCAGTGTCACAATGGCTAATTAACTGCCACAGATGGACTGGCAGATACCCACCCAGCTACCTGACCTTAATTGCCATTAATGGCTGGTCCTCTAAGCGGAACAATAACCATTGTGTGCTATCTTTTTGCTCCAGAAGATTTGTTTTTCCTATTTCTAGCATTTTCATCTTCCTGAAGATTTGCTTGCTTTTGGGCCATATATAAAGAGCTGACCATTGCCCAGCACCAAACAGTCAGTCAAGTTGAGTTGAACAGAGAGTGGACAACTTTTAGTTGACAGTGGACAGAGAGAGTAGAGTGAGTTCACTAGATAACACTGAGTACAGTTCATTTGTGCTTTGTTCTGAATGACTGCAATAGTATCTCAAGTGTAATTCTTGCATTATGCTAAACGCATAAGGGACAAATAAAATCGGTTTAACAGTAACTAGTATAAGAGGTAGAACTGGAACTTAAAAATTCAATGCCACAACTGGGATTTGGACCACAGACCTTCCGCTTGCCAGGCAGACGCTCTAACCACTGAGCTATTGTGACAAACTGCCAGAATGGCATTAAATTCTCAAGCCAGTTCGTATTTCTCCTGGTAAACGACAAAGGCAGTCTCACATCAGAGACAATTACCCCAATTACGGCTTGTGTGTTTAAGAACACCAACAGTAAGTTTGTTGGCATAAATAAATAATAAGTAACTAGTATTCTTATTTTTTGTGATATCCTTGTTCTATAATTTGTTGTGGAGCAGAAAAGAGCCTCAAATTACTAATGTGCACCACAATGTAACTTCTTAACTAATGTGAGATAATCTATCGAGATTATTTTTTATTATAAACTAATAGAAAATAAATGTAGCATATACCACAACAAAATTAATATTTATGAAGGGTAATCCTCTTGATGTTTGTAGCAGAAATTATAAACCCAAGATGATTCATGCTGATATTTGTTATATTTGTGTCCATAAAAAATATGTCAATTTCCTGTTATATGAAAGTTGTATTTTATTGTTGCATCCAAAATTATTCAGTAAAATGGAAAATAGCCAACATAAATTACAAGTGAAAATCATGAAAAAAGACAAATGAAAGACAATGGTTGCTAAGATCCATAGCCAAGAAGAATATTTAGTGAATGTTTCTTCAGTACAGTTATGATATTGACGTTGAGGCAGAATATTAGAAGACCACAAAAGAAAACCGTTTATGTGAATATTTGTTAAGAGTATAATTTGTTTTTTGATGTTGGTATGAGATGGTTAAATGACGAAAACGTGTTACTAATGTTCATTGTTACAAACAACTAAGTTTGTTTAAAGACATCATAAATATTTCCATATTTAATTTTAATATATATGTATAAATATTAGAATTATTTGTGTTCAATATTGAAAGCGAAGGGAAAATGGCTAAGGATCGCTTTCCTAACAATACGGGAACTATTTGATGGACGCATGCGCGGATGTATACGTGGCAGTCGGAACGATAGACTCGCAACTAAAAGAATGGGGACTAGCGTCTACGTGTTCAAGGTGAAAAGACGTATTTTGGTAGCATGTGTAGAATGTTTACCAGACTTTCATCAAGCTTTTGTTCCACTTTTTGAAAAAGTGGAAAGACTTAAATAATCTAAAACGGTGCTAAGAGGATTTATTTAAATGTAAAATAGAGAAAAAGTGTTAATAAAATAATACACTGTGGTGAAGAAACATTGTGCGATTATTCATTCCATCCGTTACCACACCCTGAGGAAAATAAGAGCCACATTACTCTAAAATTGAAACTCCACTTCAATAAAAACAGCACCAAATGGCTTACCCAAGCGTGGAGCACGAATTTTGGATGGAATGAAAATCTACAGGAAATGAACTTACGCGAAATACCAAGTGACGCCAAATCTTCGCACCAAAAAGGAAGAAGACACCATTAGAGCATCGTTTGAAATCTACAATTTGAGAAAACACCTGAGATCGTCTAGCGAAACCAGCCGCCCAGGAGACGCACGTAACTGGATAAATCAACAAGAAAAAAGTAGGACCAAAAATTTTTATTTTTACATCCATTTTATTTTTATTTTTATGTTACTGCAAAGCGGCAAAATAGTAGGACTTTTAAGCCAAAGTACACTGAATAAAGAAACTAGAATGTCGCAAAAAGAGAGAGATCTAGTAAGGAGTAGGGGGAGGGGCAGATAGGCCTAGTTATCAGATAGAAACAATAAGTGAAGAAGAGGTAGCAATAGGAAAAGACAAAAGGTTATTACTGATCATGTTTGAAAGACTAGAACAAAGTTTAGGTCAGAGAATGGAACAAAATAAGGTAGAATTAAAACAGGACATAGAACAAAGTTTAGGTCAGAGAATGGAACAAAATAAGGTCGAATTAAAACAGGACATAGAACAAAGTTTAGGTCAGAAAATGGAACAAAATAACGTAGAATTGAGTCCGAAAATGGAGGGAGTGAGACAGGACATAGAACAAAGTTTAGGTTAGAGAATGGAACAAAATAAGGTAGAATTAAGACAGGACTTGGAACAGAATAAAAAAGATATAGGTCAGAAAGTGGAGGAAGTGAGAAAGGACTTAGAGCAGAAAATGGAATTATGAAGACAGGAGTGTAAAGAAAATATGAAAGTAATGGAAACTAATTTGAAATTAGTACATAAAAACATAAATGAGACAAAGGAAGCTTTAGAAGCTAGGATAGAAATCATAGGAGATAGGATGGGAAAAATTGAGTCGGAAATGAGAGAAAATAAGATTGTATTAGAAGAAGAAATTGGTAGATGTAGAGATGAAATAACAGAATGTAATGCAAGTGTAGACTGTAAGATTACAAATGTAAAAGCAGAAATAATGAGGAATTAAGGAAAGAAATTGAGGCAGTAAAGAAAGGAATTATTAATGAAACTGTAGAACAAATTGTAATTCCTAAAATTAAGACTATGGCTGATGTGGTGCAGTCGCAACAAGATGCTATGAATGATATGAAACAAAGTCACTTCGAAATAAAGAATGATTTAAAATCAATTTGTGAAGAAATGAAAAAACGAAAAGAAAGTTTGGCTAATGTAAATGATGTTGTGAATACACTACAAAGGCAAAATGATTTAGATGTAAGTAATGTACAAGATGAGAGTTATTTGAATGATGTACAAAATGTTGACTCACCATACAGAGAAAGAGATTCACAATTAAACAATGACACAACACACAACACATGCTACACCAACAGCATACTACATGAAATCACACTACCTACATTTGACGAGGAGAAGGGAGACGATCCAAAACTCTTTGTTAAAGAGATGGGTCCTGTGCGTTTAAGCATTTAGCCCTTATTTATCCCTTATCCAACTCAACTTATTATAATTTTCCCTTTATGAAACATTTTAGTAAGGTCTATATACTTTATTGGCTTACCTTAATATGTTTGTTCTGCAGTGATTTACCTCAAAACAGGGATAAACACACAAGGGTACGTACATCTCCACATTCGTGAATTCCCTTCTTGCGGCACACGAAACACTTTTGAAATGGGGGGGACTTCTTTGCTGTTGGTGGTATCCTTTTATGATAATGTTTTCCTTGAAGTCTGAGGGGTGCAGGGGTTTTGGATTTTCAACCCCCAATGTGGTACTGTTCAATTAGGCTGCGAGCTATTTATAGTCGGTAGTCAAGGTCGGTCATTGTCCTGTGTGGGTTTAGAGAGCTGTCTAAATCCCCAAACAATTGTATATGGTTATATCCAGTTGGTGCAAAAATATCTTTTTATACCACTTCTCCCTTGAGCTACAAGCAGGAAAGAATACGTATATATTTCAACAAAGAAAGACAAGGACTCTACTCAGTTACGAAACTCGCATAAGCAAAAGTTGCAATGTTGATCTATTCTGATGACTCAAGAGACCACGCATACAGTAGGGCTTTATTACACAGTATGCTGACGCATAAGTCACACATACAATGGGTGTTTCTTTACTGTTTCCTTCCAAGAACTTATATTAGATGCGTTCGACAGAGCAAAGTTGACTTTTCACCACAGTGAAACAAAGTTGTGCCATTTCAACGTTTTGTAAATACAACTCAACTTTGCTGATGACGTACATTTATACTGCATATAACGAGTTTTATACCAGTTTTTGTTTCATTAAAATAACTTAATATTTACACAAAATACAGCTGTGTATACATGAAGCATTTAACAATTTAAATGCTAGCAGTTCTTGGCTCACGGACGTTTTAAATGGCCATCGCTCAAGAAGTTAAACAGGAGCGCGACTACGAACAACCAGAATGAGAGAGAAGATAGAAATACTAGGAGCACCCATGACAGCGGGAGAGGGGCACACCATTTCCCAAACCAAACAATCATGGCGAAAGAATGGAGAACACGAGACAGCGGTACCACGACACAATACCAAGGGGTGAATCAAGATACCGAACGCATAGATATGATCAGGGGAGACCAGGAGACTGTACCCATTAAGTGAATCACAGACGATTCTGTAGGGAATACTTAAACAGCCAAAGGTCGTCATACAATAGGGGTTCACAACAAAGTGGCAGAAACCAATGGAATACCGACAACTTAAGACAACAGGAACAGAATGAAAAAGTGCCAAATGGGGCAGATGCTGCACAGAATACAGAAACAACAACCACCACCAACACTCAGGGAAATTACAACTAAGTTCATCCCAATCGAGTAGATGACCAACACAAAACCCAAGAGATTGACAATTGACATCGACACCATGATGGCTACACAAAGAGAAAATGGAACTACTGTACACTGGACCACTGGTCATAACAAAACAGCTGGGTGACCACACGTATGAGCTACAGAATACAAATGGCAAGTTGGTAGGAAGATACCATAAAAATAAATTAAAACCATACAAAGAAAGGACCAAATAGTCTTTGCCAACAAACATGTAAGGCAGGAATAGTAGAGATGATGGAAAATAATAATTTTTAATGGGTTACTTATAGAAGATGTTCAGATTGGAAAATACAACAAGAAAGAAAATCAACGTAGTCATTGGCTATATTGACCACCAAGAGCATTGTCAACAAAGACAGATGAGAACACTGATTGTCATTAAAGAAGTGAATTATAGCGACAGAAAACAATGTGTTTTTGACATAAGGATGTCAGGGACAAAAAATAAAAAGGAATCAATTGTGATGACAAAGATAAAATATTTTTGACACAAGGGTGTCAAGGGTGAATTAAATAGAAAAATAATACAATTGCAGAATAATTATAAGTATAGAAGTTTTCTCTTATAGAGATAAGAGATAAAAAGGTGACAATTAGTGAAGTAAGAAAAACTATAGTCAGAAAAGCAATGTCCATGAATTAAGATGGATATAGCCAATGCTAAGCTTGAAGAAATGTTGAACTAAACAATAGTGAATAAGAACCCAATTGCAATGGTATTATTAGTAACATAAGAGTTTAAGAATTGACTCAACGACCTGCCTATACATAATAAGCTTACAAGACAAAGAAGACAAAGAACTGAATAAAATTGCCATAAATATGATCATAATCATTAGCTCAAGATTTGTATCCTGTTTTTCTCTCCTCATAACATGGAACATAAGTCAAAAGCCACACAATAAACCATGATACACTTAAATTATATTTGTGTCAATGTCAAATGTATAATAACTGAATATGTGTTGTATAATAACTGAATATGTGTTGTACAATAACTGAATATGTATTGTGTAGTAACTGAATATGTGAAATTTATAAAGACACGCTGTGTCATGCCAAAACAAAAGACAAAAACATACAGCGAAGAAGACTGTAAAGAAAAAAAAAAGTTCTACAAAGTGATTGTATCAGAGGAATAGGGAGAAGTGTTGTATTGGGATTGTAAATATAGGTGACAACTTGAAAAACAAAACAAGGGGCATGTGAGGCAGAATATTAGAAGACCCCAAAAGAAAATCGTTTATGTGAATATTTGTTAAGAGTGTAATTTGTTTTTTGATGTTGGTATGAGATGGTTAAATGACGAAAACGTGTTACTAATGTTCATTGTGAGACAGAATATCAGAAGACCCCAAAAGAAAATTGTTTATGTGAATATTTGTTAAAAGTGTAATTTGTTTTTTGATGTTGGTATGATTTGATTAAATGGCGAAAACGTGTTGCAAATGCTCATTGTTATGAACAACTAAGTTAGTTTAAAGACGTCATAAATATTTCCATATTTGATTTTAATATATATATTAAAATATTAGAATTATATGTGTTCCATAATAAAAGTAGGGGAGGATGGTTAAGATCGCTTCCCTAACAAGAAAGAACTATTTTATGGACGCATACGCGGATGTACACGAAAAAGGTGGTGTCATGTGAGGACGCCATAAACTGCCCACTCGTGCGTGTGTGTAATCGAAGTGAAAGGGCATATTTAGGTAGTGTGAACATGGAAGTTTCACCAAACTTTCATCAAGCATAAGTTCCACTAAGTGAAAAAGTGGAAAGGTTTTTAAGCATTTAGAACGGTGCTAAGAGGAATTATTTAACGTAGAATATCGATAAAGTGTTAATAAAATAATACATTGTGGTGGAGAAACATTGTGCGATTTTTCATTCCATCCGTTACCACACTCTGAGATTACAAAGATCTCAATAGCTCAAAGTCACAACGATAATAATAATTACAAAAACTGTACCAATTGTTATGAACAACTAAGTTTGTTTAAAGACGTCATAAATATTTCCATATTTAATTTTAATGTATATGTATAAATATTAGAATTACATGTGTTCAATATTGAAAGCGAAGGGAAAATGGCTAAGGATCGCTTTCCTAACAATACGGGAACTATTTTATGGACGCATGCACGGATGTATACGTGGCAGTCGGAATGATAGACTCGCAACTAAAAGGATGGGGACTAGCGTCTACGTGTTCAAGGTGAAAAGACGTATTTTGGTAGCGTGTGTAGAACGTTTACCAGACTTTCATCAAGCTTTTGTTCCACTTTTTGAAAAAGTGGAAAGACTTAAATAATCTAAAATGGTGCTAAGAGGATTTATTTAAATGTAAAATAGAGAAAAAGTGTTAATAAAATAATACATTGTGGTGAAGAAACATTGTGTGATTATTCATTCCATCCCTGAGAAAAATAAGAGCCACATCGCTCTAAAATTGAAGCTCCACTTCAATAAAAACAGCACCAACGTCAAATAGAGTAGACATTGAAACCTGTGCAAACAGTAGTGAATGCACGACATATTTTTCAGAGAAAATTTTGGTAATCTGAAATTATAACAAGAAGTATCAAACAATCTGATAGTGATTGTGCAAAAAAGTACTGTATATTTATATACGGACATAAATCCATGTAAGTGAAAGAAAAAATTATCCTCATCGTCATTATCATTATAACAATTCACAATTCACTAATACTATATTATTTGAAAGACTATTTAACACTGCAACCTTGCTGATCTAACATCATAATTTATTCTAACTCTATTTAGCATTCTGAGGGTATTAAGTCATATTCCACTTTGGAAAAAACAATCTATATTTAGACCTAGGAAACTGAAGACAAAACACTCAATCATGGCACTCTTGAAAAACTCCATCAAACTTTATCTTAGAATTCCCAGTAGTTATTCATAGCAAAGCATTTGCAAAAATCAACAAAGGATACTGTGAAAAAACTGATGGAGAAAAACATTACTTTGTTTCCGATTTGCAAATGATATTTACCCTATCTTCATCACAACTAAAAATAGCCTACTAATGGAATCAAAGAAAAAAGCATTCCCTGCTTGAGAGCAGTGAATTAATATTTTGCTCAGAGATAATCTGAGGTGTAAAATATCTCAAACACTTCAGTCACATCTGGACCCATCTTCAGCTGGTAAATTGCTATTTCAATTTCACTTACCACTCCTTCTGGATCCACCAAGAGCAAATGTTTCTTGATTCCACCTTGCATTCCAGTCAGCACATACTGACCTGGAGAACCTTGAGATTCACGCACTAGAAAGTCTCCATCCTGTCAACAGTGCATTCAAAACATCTTTAGGCAAATGTACCATTAGAATCAAACATTACTTCATCTAAGAAATAGTTTTCTTGGATACATTTTGGTAAAATTGTATTTTGAGTGAGCAACAATAAAATGGGAAATATACCTTGATCTCATGCAGGACACATGTAATGTTGGAACTTTGAAAAGCTACATAGGCTTTCACGGCCGGCGTCTAAATTGTTGTTGTTAGCTAATGCTGGATTTCTGACAATGAAGTCATTAATCCTCTTGCTCTCCAATATTTTCACTAAAATAAATATTGAAGAGACTTAGCAGTAAATGTAACCGCTTTTTAGAGAGCACCATATTTTTATGTTTTGGCGGTCACATCGCTCTCTCACAACCCCCAGAATGTCTGGAGGACCATACCTGTCGTTGGTTTACGGGTCTCACCGACCTGACCGGGAGAGTTATCAAAATAAATTCACCGACCATATCCTCTGATTACCAGTCAGAGGACGTATTACGAGTACATGCCATGACAGGTCAGCATGTTTGGGGTTAAGGTTTTATAGAGAAATTGGAAAAATGGAGAGGTTGGAAAAATAAAGACTCCCTAACCCTCAGGAACCCTAATAGCATCGGGGTCGGAAGAGAACAAGAGATGACCAAGGTAAGGTCAGATAGAAAAGTTACAGTGAGGAGCAAAACACCAGTAAGTGGAAGTAATGTTCTGCTCAGCTTGGGTACCTTGTGGTCGCTATTCACATATCCCCTAGACGGAGACCCCTGAGTAACAATGTAGTAAGATGTAAGTAGGAGTGGATGTAAGTTTTATCCATGTATACTACCGGTTGACCCTCGCCGCGAAATTTAGAGATCTGCCTCAGGTAACGTATATGTTGACTTATGTCATGGCACTCAATCAAGGTTTTGCACTTGTTGGTTGCTTTTTTTTTTTTTTACTCCACTGAAATCCTAGTTTTAGCAGTATTTTGTGCAATGTTGACTTGGATCCTTCAAACTGATTGAACTTCACAACTTTGCATGCACTTTTCTTAGTGGGCCTCTCCTTTTCCATTATGTAAAAGTCTCTTATGGCTTGCTTCATTGAATGAATTTGTTGGTCTTTCTTTATGAGGAGTAGAAAATGGATGGATGCACCGGAAACAATTTTTTTTTCTCCCTAACAATTCACCAAACACTACTTTCTGAAACTTAGATTCTGCTACTAGCTACACATTACTAGCTAGTAGTGCATTGGCGCTACTTTGGTGCATATTTTTAAAATATGTGTACACATTGCTTACAATTTTCCTACTTTGAGAATGTAGCACATTGCCACTAAGTTTACTCTGGATGGACATCTCACGCAATATAGCGCAAGGAAGCACATGCACAACAAATAGATAGGGGTTGTTCTGGGAGTAGTTATCACCAGGGAAAGTACCTTGGTTGGCATAGTAACGCTCTGCAGTGAACACAGGTTAACTGCAACTGACGTATACATGCAATGTAACGACACATGATGTCCACACGGCTCAGCGGGCAGCTGCAGTGCATACGAGTCGTCAGCGTACAGACAAAGATACAAGCTTTGGAAAACTTACACAAACATGATTCTATGTGCTTAGCACATACTTGCCATTGGGTGGAGGAGGAGATTCGGTCATCTTATGATGTAGATAAATTCACTTCAAATATGAAGAGAATATTCCGGAAGACTCCAGCAAGAATAATGAAATTCAAGGCAATGGCACCACGGGTACCTTTACCCCCACAACCCATCATTACGAGATGGGGAACCTGGCTCAATGCTGTGTCATTATGCCACGCTTTATACTACAATTGCTAAAATAGTTAATACCTTCGACAGTACGGACTATTCAGCATTGGAACAATAAAATCACTGCTTTCCGATCACTTACGAGAAAAGCTCCAGTTTATAACAATACTTGGGTATATTTCTGATACAATCACACATCTGCAGACATGCAACACAGAAATGCCCAAAGCTCTTGAGCTAGTTCAGACACTGTCAGAAAGACTTAATAAAGCTCCATCTACATCGATCACCGAAAAAATAAAACAAGTTAAAACTCTGTTCTACTGAAAAATACTGGGTATTCTGTCATGAAAGATATTTGACATGCCTTATAAGGAAATTCATCTGTATCAACTGTATTTATTTCCTGCAGATAACTTGCAATATTTTTGTTTTACGCCTGTCACAACTTCGTGATGTAGAACGAAGTTTTTCCATGTACGAATCATGCTTGCATGACAATAGAAAATTTTGTTTGAAAGCTTTAGAATATATATAGTAGTGCATTGTAATGGTAACAAAGTCATTATCGTGTAAGTATCGTACTGTTGATTTTGTATTTAAATGAACATGGGTGACACTGTATGTTACAGCCACATACCACCAGCAGGAACAAACTAAATTGTAGAATGAAGTATCTTCCGGGCTGTTATGCTGTGGTCCACTGGAGATCTGTCTTCCAGATGTTTCATTTACAACTGCGGTAAACATCCTCAGTGGCGTTGTCGAAGTCTCCTCGTGGAAGGTATATATGTTGTAAATGAAACGTCTGGAAGGCAGATCTCCAGCAGACCACGGCATAACAGCCCGGAAGATACTTCATTCTACAATTTGGAACACTGTATTTCTCCAGTTCATACCAATATTTCCCCCACAAAAATAATAAAAAAGAAGACTGAGCAATCTTATCATTTATTGTGTCATTTATTTGATTTCAACTACTGACAATAATAGTTTGTTTAATAAAACATCTATATTTAAAACAGAAGCACAAGTTTATTAAATTCCAAAGTAAAACAGCAGAGTGGAATACCAGATTGCTATGTTGTTAAAACATTTTTACAGTGGAATCTCAATGTTGAGGGGCTCAAGGATTTGGATAGCATACGTAGTGAAACATTACAGCAAAAGATAAACATACAATACATGATTTAAGAGGTAGAACCGGAACTTAAAAATTCAATGCCCACACACGGCTTGTGTGTTTAAAAACACCAACAGTAAGTTTGTTGGCATAAATAAATAATACAATACATGAATTTTATAATTATATGAATCTAGTATTACACTTAATCTATAGTCGAATGCAAAACAAGAATACCTACAATTGATTCAGCCTTAGAACTGGACTTGATTCAATTTATTCATCCTTAGATCAAATACATGATATTGGATATATTGGGTGTGTAAAACAAAGTATTAACATAATTTCTTAAGAGATGCAAAATAGTACAATTTTAGAGTAAGCATTGAAGTAGTACATTTTACGTAATAATTTACAACTCTTCTAAGCTGTATATACATTTACTCAACAGTATTCTTTTAAATTACTTTTAAATTTTGATTTTGAGAGATCAGTCAAAATTTTAATCTCATTAGGTAGTTTGTTGTATAATTTGATCCCTCTGACACTAATATCCTTTTCGCTGGCACATTTGCTAATACTATACATGTGATAGTCAAACATTTTATATCCCTTCATGTTAGCTTCATGTTCATCACTTGTAGAAGCAGCCATGTTTATCCCTTACTGACTGCTCAGCATTATTATATGAATGCAGAGGAAGAGTGAATAGCACCACACATGATAAATGGAAGCTACAATCTTCTTTAGCTCATATTATTTACTATGCAATACCAATCAGAAGTTTCAAACTATGTTTAATTAAAATAGTTTTTTGAAAACATAAATAATGAACATTTAAGGTAGTATACTATGAGTGGTGGAATCAGGACTGAAAAAATTCAATGCCATAGCCGGATTTGAACCATGGATCTTCTGCTTCATGAGTGACTGCCATGGTAACTGAATTTTTCTGTCCTGATTCTACCTCTGAAACATTGCCCACACACGGCTTGTGCGTTTAGAAACACCAGCCATAAGC
This sequence comes from Tenodera sinensis, assembly GCA_030765045.1. NCBI lineage: Eukaryota > Metazoa > Arthropoda > Insecta > Mantodea > Mantidae > Tenodera > Tenodera sinensis. The sequence goes on from CM060963.1 coordinate 79,654,290, forward strand.
TGGTTGGCATAAAAAATGAATTTTTCAGTCCTCATTCTACCTCTCAAACATTATCCACACATGGCTTGAGTGTTTACAAACACTAGCAGTATGTTGGTTGCCATAAAAAAATAAGCACATATACTATTATTATTTATTTTGTTGGTGTTTTTAAACACACAAGCCATGTGTGGGCAATGTTTGAGAGGTAGAACTGGAACTTAAAAATTCAGTGCCACAGCTGGGATTTGAACCACAGACCCTCTGCTTACCAGGCGGGTACTCTTAACCAATAAGCTACTGTGACAACCTGCCAGAATGACATTGAATTCTCAAACCAGTTCGTATTTCTCCTAGTAAACCACAAAGGCAGTCTCACATCAGAGACAATTACCCCATTGGTGACTTACTATCGCAAGTACTTTATGTCCCAGGATTAATTAACCTTCAGATGGTAATTTTTATTTATTTATGCCAACAAACTTACTGTAATTACCATTGGGAAACCTGGCCCTGCGCCGCTTCGTTCCACCACAAATCTCACAGTCACCTGGGATTAAACCTGGGCCACTTCAGTGAGAGGTCTAATCACTCGGCCACAGCACAGGCATAGTATCTTATCGTGTCCTTCAGTTTCCCATGCACTACAGGCTACTTAATGATTTCATGTATTTACATTAGATTATGTTCTAAGGGTGGAGTGACTATAGCTATGTGTGATTGCTTTGTTGATTTTAGTTTCAAAATTGCATTTATCGCTGCCGCCGCCACCACCATCATCATGCCCTATGGTTTGTCTATATTGTATTCTTCAAGAATTTTATCTATAGTCTATTACTTCATCTTTCACACACTAGAAGATCACCAATGTTGGTGTATGCTTTATGAGACATTTCCTGCTATTTGGAACTATTCTGCACCCTCTAAAATGGCATGCTATGCTGATTTGTTAATTTGTTTAAACTTGATGTTTCTTTTATGCTCTTTCAAATTGAAATTCAAATTCCTCTTGGCCATTCCTATATAAGATCTATCACAAGTGGCACATCTATGCTGTTCTTAAGTAGTTAATAAATAATAATTTTACAAACTGAATTTATTTTGTTTAGCCATTCTAATATTGCAGCTTTTGAAAATTATTTCAAATTTCTTAAAAGCCCAAGCATTCGTTTTAATAACTGTCTACATGTGTAGGTTTTCTATAAATCCCAAATTTGAATTTTTCAAGTACTCTAAAGATTTTTAAGCCCAAAATAGGTAAGTAATTGCTTTTCTCAGTTTCAATTATATATTTAATGTTTATCTTGTAAGCTCAGCAAGTCCAAAGCATCATCTTTTAATTTGTGGTGAACTATGGTAATCAAACACGGTTGCTATGCCCTTGACTGGGGAGATAAACAATTACTCCTATACAGGGGTAATGAATCATTACTAATGATATAGCGTTGCTGAAGATGATTGCATATTTGTACTGCCGAATAAAAGATTTTGTTGGCAATCCAACAACATAGGATTATATCACCAAAGGAGGTCTGGTTGAATACCACATGTAAATATTCAATATCTGCAAATATTGTAAATATCCTAAAATATTTATGAAAGATAGAAGAGGATTTAACTTGTAAAAAACCATGAAGTTCCTGGACACAATAGGTTTGGGACCCAAAAGTATTACAACTTATAAGAGAGAAGATAATATGTTCAAGTATTACAAATGAATGGTAATAAAGCTGACGTAGTGGAAAATTTGAATATTTATTGGAAATAAAAATAATACTCCGCCCTTATTTATCCACCTGTACCCATAACACTCTGGAGATGAGATTCATTGCTGCATTACTACATTGTCAAAAAGTTCATTCATAAAAAACTGCTACATTAAGAACACTTCGTAAAAACCACTATGGTTACATACATTCTCATACCACACATATAAAGATCAGCTAAAATAGGCCTTTTGTAAAATTTGTTATTAAAGGTGAAGATGTTCTGATTTATGCACAACACTGTAAACTGTGTAATTTATTCTAATTCTGTGGTATTCAATATCTATTGATTTTAGGCACTTCTTAACAGAGCCCAAATTATATCCGTAGGAACACTTGTGAACAGTGCTTTAACATCAAAGGATACCATGATATTGCTTTTTTGATTTCTTGACTTTCATATTAGGTGAATGAGTTAATTTCATCACTCAACTATGTAGCTGTATAATATTTGTGAGTTTGACATTTGTGAGTTATTTATTTTATGACTGCACTAAATTATGGTTGTTTTAGGGTCCACTGCTTATAAAAAGGCTAGATTATCCTCCATTTCTGTACTGCACGTCGCAATATAAACCTATTTTGAGTATTATCCCACAAGGTATCGGTTATAACACAGTGCTACAATCATCATTATCAGTTTATTATAAGTTGGCTAGTTGTTTTGTGGTGTACTCTAAGCAGTAAAATACAAATGGACACAATTCGCTGGAATGAAATGACACAATTAAGTTGCATCAGCACACTACACTATAAAAAATTGTGTGTACATGTATATTTTATATACTGGCAGCCACAATTGACTTAATGTATAATTTTTGAGAGGTAGAACTGGAACTTAAAAATTCAATGACAAAACTGGGATTTGAACCACAGATCTTCCACTTACCAGGTGGCTGCTCTAAACATTGAGCTATTGTGACAAACTGCCAGAATGGCATTAAATTCTCAAACCAGTTCGTATTTCTCCTGGTAATTGAATTTTTAAGTTCCAGTTCTACCTCTCAAACTTTGCACACACACAGCTTGTGTGTTTAAAAACACCAACAGTAAGTTTGTTGGCATAAATAAATAATTAATGTATCATGTTATATGTTATCCCTAGCACCCGGCAATGTCATATAGTATTATTGACCTCTAAAAGAAAGTGTTCTTGCTTTGAATCAGTATGTGATGTGCTTATCAAAATGTGATCTAATGGTAAACAACTCTGCAGTTTGTCACGTAGATACAGCACTGCTATCTTATGACAAATCGTGTCATTCCTCTATTCTTCACTGGGCACCCATTGCTTCCCACCTCAACACACTGCCCACCTTCCGATCCGTACTATAAAACTTTCTCAGGACTATGGAACATATGCATTATTGGATCATAATACTTTACAACTGCTTGAGACTCTTTTATTTTCCTTACTTATAAAGCATGGATGTATTCAGTAAGTATTGTTCGGAATGAATTTTAGTACTTTTCCCCATTTGTTTACTTGCTTTAAGTGGCAATACTAGAGGGACACCCACCCTCCCTTCTCCACATTGAAAAGCTATAATGATCAACTTCAGGCACATCAGTGGCACTGATATGATCCTGTCAATTGACAGCATTGTCAACAAACAAACCTATAAATATATACAAAGCTCAACAAAACTTGCTTCTGCAGTATCTTGCATACATCAGGTCTGCAATTGAGGTCCTTAGAATAGCAAGGGCGTATGTGCCAAAAGCTAGTTTTGATAAATGTGATTAAAGTTTTACTATGCAGTACATATTAAAATCATGTATAGAGATTAAAAATTGCTCAGATGTGAATCTAATGCATTAATACTGTTAATTAGGAATGTAAAATGTTATCTGGCAGAAATTTAAGATTTCAGAAGGTTAATTTCATCAACAATATAATTTATATAACGTATGCTTTCATGCGCGTTATAACCAAAATGTTTACGGTTAAAGTTAGCATTTGGCAAGCAATACTTTAACTAATATTGGTAAATATTTGTTCTAATGCTAACAAACAATACTTCTAAAGTGAATATAAAGAAGTAAGTTAACAAAAAGTAGGGCTAGATCACCGAAGATGTTTAACCACTGTGCTGTGCCGTGAGGAACCAGAGTATGTTAGTAATGTGAAGTATCGTCATCCGCTGCTGTCTCTTCTTCTACCTCTGGTGTGTGCCTTTACTACATGTTTGGTTTTTTAACTTACGTGTTCTTCACCTGTATTTCTCTTCTTCTTAGCCATATGCATTTTCTGTTGGTTTTTCTGCATGCAACGTTTTCTGGGACGACTTACAAGACGAGAAAGAGAATCACTGTCTGTGTCACTCATAGTGCTTAATAAAAGTAAATCACTACCCTAAATACACTAAAGGTTTGTTCAATGGTATTGTTAGTAAACAACAGAACTACTCTTGAAACATAATGCTAAACAGAAGCTAACCCGAGAGCTGCAAGCCACTGAACACAGGTTTCTTTAAAAGCAACAGACTGAACTAAAGAAACACCCTGTACATCTAGGCAAAAACTATATACAAAACCGCAAAAATGTTTGAAAGGTTAAGGAATAACCATTTATGAGGTGTAAAAGTCTGAAAATAAACATATTTCTCTTAAGTGATTTATTGCTACATTCTATTCAAGAGTGATTGTCACAGCGTAGCGGCCGGCAGGTTGGCTCATATGCCTTTGCTATTCTCGAGATCTGGATGAAGCACGGAAGGTCTAACACCATGCTGTATTCAAATGGAGAATTCGTTCATATCCTGGGCGTATCAATCATTCACACTTAACAGGCATTAAAGAGTAGGCTTCATACTATATTTTGCAAGAAAAACAAAAAATTCATATTTTGGCGCATACACCCTTGCTATTCTAAGCACCTCAATTTATGTGTGGTGCTTTGGTAATGGCACCAAAACCTTCAACTTCATTGTCTAAATAACCATGCACTTACCACAAAATACTAGCTTACAGGAGCTGAAATGGAGCTAGTTACTTCACCTCCAGTCTGTCTGTGAAAAATAGTGCACAGTGTAATACAGACAAACAGGTTCAAGAGCACTAATAAAGAAAGGAGTAGTACTTACGCGCGTAAGGAGTGTTTCTGCTTCTTGTCTACTGACAGGCCCATGAAACCAAACCTCCCTTTGTAGTTGAACTCTTTGTGATGCGGGGGCTATGCATTCGGTAGGCATTGCTGCATTGAATGGTTCTGTAATGGAAATATTACAATATCTTCTGTAAGCTATACTGACATAATTTCGAAGCAACAAGACTGATTAGGAAAAAATACACAACAAAGGAATATATTTACTTAATATCTCAAAAATCTGCTTCTACAATTTCCCTGCAGAGTGAAAAAAGACCATTCTCAGCAACTATCTAGTGAGATAAGAACTGCATTAAAAGTAAAGGAAACGGTTTATTTCAATGACAACATTGAAAAGTACATATTTAAAGGAAACTGATTTAAGGTTTGATGAAAATAATGAAAAATTGAACTTGGTTTTCATGAAATTTTGTTTGCAACACCTGTGTTTTCTTCTTTAAACTCATTATCAGTCGATGTCTGGTTGATGATGGAGGAAAGCTAGCCTCTGAAACATGTTCCGGGAAATTTTAAGAAGTGAGTGTTGTTTAGTGTTATTAATCCATCAAATCCTTCTTTAAGAGGCAATTATAATGAATATTTAAATGAATTAGCAATGTATGATGTCTCTCTGAAACAGCAATTGGAAAAATTGACTGTTTTTGGTACAACTTCACTTGAAATTTGTACTGACTTAATTTCAAGTGTAAGCGCCAATATGACACATAGAATTATGAAAGAAATTTCTGATGCCTTCTTTTTCTTTTCTTTACCTGATTACCCTCCCCTTACGTAGGACTTACACCCCCTAGGACTTACAAGCCTAGGGTCAGACGCCTGTCAGGGAGCACAGGAACCTACGGACCAGACAGAGTGAAGATCTGGAAGCGGGTGGCCAGCCAAGCACCAGGTATGAGAGTGAGGAAGAGGATGATACGAAATGCAGGCAAAATCGATGAATAGAAAGGTGATTATAGAGCAATTGGTGGAATGAGTGGTGGGGGAAACCTGAGAACGGAGAAAAACCCACCCAGATGCCACTTCGTTCGCCATGAATACCACATGCGGGTCCTGGGTGGTAGGCGAGTGGTCTAAGCATTCGGCCATGGAGCCGCCTCTGATTAGATGAAACTCCTGACAATAATGAAGAACAAGTCTATACAGCTTGTTATACAAATTCTGAGAGAAAAGCAGATTCTCTTTTGAATCATGTTCACAGTATTGTCAAACATTTCTTTCAGACAAAGATAAAACATGAAATCTCCAAAGGATAATTCTGTTTATGTTGGGTCATATTTTAACAAATTTTACAATATTCATTGGATTACATACCCGAAACTGATAGTCAGGCTGTGCCACTGTTCTCTACTAACATTATTTGCAACCTGGACCAGAGCCTCTAAATTACTATTGCCAATATTTTTGAAGCAATATCATGTACCTCAAGAGATATTTTAAAAATCAACATTAACTCAACGTCATTCCTTTGATGTTGTTTTTTGTTAATTGTTACATTGTAAATTTGTAGGGTGTGTTTGGTTATTATGAATTTCAATATTTAGGCTAAGTTTGTGTAATTGATAGTTTTTTTTACGCACTTTATATTAGCTTCACCTGTATGTATGTAATGGAATCTTTTGACGTAATTTTCACCAACTCACAATCGTCTGATTGACTTGAAAATTTGCACATGTGTCAAGAACTGATGACAATACAATAATATCATAACTTTGCTGTAATGTCCTGACCAGGAACATCAGGATAAAACAAAAATTGATTAGCTAAATTTGTCATGTAACAGACTCTTTTGACGTAATTTTCAATAACTTACAGTCATCTGATTGACTTGAAAATTTGCAGTCATGCCAAGAAATAATGACAATACAATAATACCATAACTTTGTCCTAATGTCCTGACCAGGATCATCAGGATAAAAAAGACACTTGATTAAATCTATCAATGTAACAATTTTCACAAGCTTAGAGTCGTCTAAATGTCTTGAAAATTTGCACACATGTCAAGGTTTGATAGGAATACAATAATATCATGACTTTGCCCTAATGTCCTTACCAGGAGTGAGTGAGTGTGTCGGGTTTAAGGGCCCGTCGACAACTTGGTCATTAGGGCCCCGAGTCCAGAAGTAAAATTACATACCGTCAAGTGTTAAAACATCTCCCATTAAAAACTAAAAATCTACGGTTAAAATAGATAAAAAACCTCTAAACAACTATTAAAACGTTTCATTTAAAATGCTAAAAACAGAAACTTAAAATTGCTACAAAGTAAAAAACACTAAAACGTTAAAAACCCAAAAATACGGCCATCTAAAAGACTAAAATCTCTATAATAAAATATCCTTACACTTGCTTCATAAAATCAATTGTGGAACAAAACCGCAGCACTGTATTTACAGATACTGGGTCGTTGCCTAAAACTGACGACAGTGTAAGGCCCAGGCCAACAGACTGGCGCTCACGAGCGTATCGCGGACAATCAAGAAGGACATGTGCGACGGAGATTGGAATATTACACGTCGTACAGACAGGCTCCGGATCACCACGCAAAAGGTGTCCATGCGTGGCTCGGGTATGGCCTATCCTCAGGCGGGTTAAAACCACTTCTTCCCGCCTGGAATTCCTGCAGCTGGTATGCCAGGGTTGTACCGTGTCCTTGATAGTCCGTAATTGAGTGCCAGATAACGCTTCCCAAGATTCCTGCCAGAGAGCAAATAGATGGCGACGGAAATATTTCTGAGCATCTATATAGGGGAGCGTACGGGTGGAATACTCCGGAAGGCGACATGCAGACTTTGCAGCCGCATCCGCCGCCTCGTTACCCGGAATACCCACATGGCCTGGGATCCACGTAAAAACAAACTGGTATCCGCGAGACAGTAGCTGAGAAATCAACGTCTGGATTTTAACAACCAATGCCGAGGTGCCGATAAACTGTTGCAGGGCCTGGAGAGCGCTAAAAGAATCGGAACAAACTATAAAACTTCCAGGACCTGAACTGGAGATAAAAAGGAGGAAATAAAATATGGCAAACAACTCGGCAGTAAATACTGAACTGGCGTCCGGTAGGCGGTACGTATGAGCGTCACCGTTGTATATAAAGGCGCAACCCGTCGAACTACCCATCTGGGACCCATCGGTAAATACCGGACAGGAAGTCCGGTATCGCCCCAGTAGTTCCGTGAATAGTTGGCGAAACACGGAATGAGGGGTAGCTATCTTAACACAGCCCGACAACTCCAGGTCAAAGCGTGCGCGCTGGAGTTGCCAGGGAGGACATCGGCCACGTGAATGCCGCTCTACGGCTGGCAGTCGAAGGGCGTGTGCAGCAAGCAGTTCACGAAACCGGATACCACTTGGACGGGAGATAGTTGTATTTCGCATATAACGGTGCGCGAGGTCTGGACGCAACACGGGTGGAAATGAAGGGTGACCTGGATGGGCGGCCAGCCTTGCCACGTAAGAACAAAGTAATAAAGAGCGTCGAACAGACAGTGGAGGTTCGCCAGAATCAGCATACAGACAATCGATTCTGCTGGTGCGGAAAGCCCCAGTAGCGAGACGGATACCAGTGTGATGTACTGTGTCTAAAAGCCGGAGTTTAGACGCAGACGCCGCGCCATAAATAAAACAGCCGTAGTCTAATTTGGACCGGACCAGAGAGCCATACAACCTCAACATGACGGTGCGATCGCCGCCCCAAGATGCCCCAGATAAGACCCTGAGTACCCGAAGCGAACGATCGCACGAAGCACGAAGATAGCGGATATGGTGCTCCCATGTGAGTTTACTGTCGAGGTGTAAGCCCAAGAACTTCAGGTGCGGTACAAAAGGAAGACGTGTGTCGCGCAGATGAAGATCAGGAGGAGGGTGTACTCCTCGCAGTCGGTGAAAGTGTAGACACTGTGTTTTCGTAGGGGACAGCCGAAAGCCCGTGCGTAATGCCCACTCGGCGATGGAGGTTATGGTCAGCTGCAGTTGACGCTCGATGTGCTCCAAACTATAAGAGCGATAGTAGATCGCAAAGTCGTCAACATACAGCGACATCGGGATACCACTACGAACAACACTAGTGATGCCATTAATGGCAACTGCGAAAAGTGTGACACTGAGGATGGATCCCTGGGGTACACCATTCTCCTGGATCTTCTCTTGAGACAGCGTGTTGCCTATACGGACACGAAAACGGCGAATGAGTAAAAAGTTAAAAAGGAAAACGGCTAAGTGACCGCGCAAACCATAACCGTGGAGAGTACGGAGAATGCCATAGCGCCAAGTAGTATCGTAGGCCTTCTCGAGATCAAAGAAGACACCCACGACATGCTGCTTCAGGAGAAACGCATTCTGTATGTATGCCTCCATGCGCGTCAGGTTGTCGACACTGGAGCGATAGCGACGAAATCCACACTGAACATTGCTCAGCAGGTTATTCGTCTCTAGCCACCACACTAAGCGAGTGTTAATCATCCGTTCCAAGGTCTTGCAGACGACACTCGTCAGGCAAATAGGGCGGTAGCTAGAGGGAAGTGTCCGGTCTTTTCCTGGTCGAGGGATAGGGATGACAGTGCCCTCTCGCCAGGAAGACGGAAAAACCTGCTGATGCCAGATGCGGTTATACATGCTCAACATGAAGGAAAGAGCTGCACGTGGAAGATGAAGCAGCATTTGGCGGTGGATGTCATCAGGACCGGGAGAAGAATTCTTTGCTAGGGACAAGGAATGCGCTAGCTCCGCCTCGGTAAATGGTGCATTGTACGGTTCACTTTGGGCACTGTTAAAACTAAGGCCTATCTGCTCCGCAGATTCCTTGATAGCTAAAAACGCTCTATCATAGCTTTGGGTTTGGCTAGTACAGGCAAAATACTCGGCAAGGACGTCGGCGATGTCCTGCTCGCTGGTGTAACGGGAGCCCTGTACGGCAAGGCCGGGGATGGTCGTCCGGCGACACTTGCCGTACATTCGCCGAACAGCAGTCCACACCTTTTGCGCCGAACTTCGACGGGAAAGAGAAGATACATACTTTTCCCACGATTTGCGTTTTGCGTCTCGAAGTATAAATCTTGCCCTAGCACGAGCACGCTTAAAAGCGACAAAGTTCGCCTGCGTAGGATGTAATGTAAAGATACGCAATGCACGCTTGCGTGCTTTAGTAGCCAAACGGCATTCCTCGGACCACCAAGGCACAGGAACGTGACGAGGTGTAGTGGAACCACGAGGAATGCTGGAATCCGCTGCACGAAGGATAGAGTAAGTAAAATACTCCACCATGTCGTCAATGGTGGTAAAACCATCGTCGGTTAGGTGAATGAGGGAACGAAACTTCCCCCAGTCAGCCTTGGAAATAATCCAGTGAGGAAAGCGTGTTGGCACAGAATTGTGGCCCGATAAGTGAATGCTAATGGGGTAATGATCACTGCCAAATAAGTCGGAAAGTACCGACCAGTCGAGTAGAGGTACCAGTGACGGACTGCTAAAAGAAACGTCAAGTGCGGAGTGTGTACCATAGGCAGATGATAAGTAAGTAGGCACGCCAGTGTTTAATATGACTAGGCCGGACATATGGCAAACGTCTGCTACAAGGCACCCACGGGCATCGTCAATGTCGGAGCCCCAATGAGAGTGCTTGGCATTCAGATCGCCAAGAAAGATGAACGGTGGCGGAATCTGTGCCAAGAGAGCCCGAAGATCGTTCGTGTGTACGACACTGACCGGTGGCAGATAGACATTACAAAGGGAGAAACAGAGGCTCTGCAGCTGCACACGCACCGCTACAGCTTGCAGCGGCGTGTTGAGTGGCACACTGGTGGCAGAGATATCATGCGCCACCAGAATAGCAACACCCCCGCTTGCTCGCCTATCAGCTGCAGAGTCATGTCTAAATGCCGAAAAACCACGAAGTTGTAATGCGTGGTTAGGGTGCAAGTACGTTTCTTGTAGACAGACGATTGATGGAGACCGTTGCGAGACGAGATGCTGTACGTCCGGAACGCATGCCCGGAATCCATTAACATTCCACTGGATTATTTCCATGGTAAAGAAGAATTAGGGATTCGTCTTCATCTTTTTCTTTTTCATCTTTACCTTAACCGACTTCGGACGGGGTAGGTTAAATTCGCCATCGTCTGGTGACTCCGCCGACGTCCGGGAGTCTGAAGATCCCCGGCGGCTCGCTGAACGAGAGCGGGAGCGGGACTTCATGGACGATGTGCGACTGCTGGCGCGACCAGAAGGCCTAGAATAATGGCTGTCAACAGGCTGGCTGCGGCTAGTTGTCTTGTGAGCTGGTGTCTGCACGGCTATAGATGTAGTAGCAGGTGCAGCTGTGGCACGAGACAGTGAAGGGGTATTCGCAGGTAGGTCAGTCTGTGTAGAAGCATCTGACACAGGAACGTGCTGGATCGCTACGCTGCTGGCAGGAGCGCGTCGGGCAGACAAGGCATAACCTGTGGTGGTAGCAGGTTTCAGCTGCTCAAAGCGACGACGCGCTTCTGGAAACGTGAGATGTTCTTTCACGCGCAATTCTTGTATACACTTCTCATCCAAGAACTTCGCACACTGACGCGAGCTGGATGGATGCTTCCCTTCACAGTTCACACAGAGGGGATCCCGTGTACATGTCGGGTCCTCATGGGCTGCTAAACCACAGCGCTCACATATAGCAGGATTATTACACAGGGTCTTAGTATGGCCGAACCGTTGGCACCTAAAACAACGCATGGGGTTCGGCACATACTGGCGTACGGCGGCACGTTCGTAGCCACAAAAGATGTACTCGGGCAATTTAGTTCCTCTGAACGTCAGAAACACCGTACGCAAAGGCACATCCTTGCCATCCTGCTTTTTGGTAAGACGGTAAGCCTGACACACACGCTGGTCGGAGAGACAGGTGGTAATCTCATCGTTCGACAGATTGTCCAGACTGGAGGTGGTGACAACTCCCCTACATGTGTTGAGCGATTTGTGTGGGGCTACCCGAATTGGGTAGGAGCCCAACAAACTCGCCTTTAAAAGTTTCTGGGTCTGGTCTGCCGTGTTGGTTTCGATCAACAGCGTACCGTCTCGAACTCTGGTCGCGTTCTTAACCGGGCCACATATTCTGTCGACTTCTCGTTTTATATAAAATGGGCTAAGGTCCTTTATCGTTTTCCCGTCACATGCCAAAGTCAAAACCAAGAAAGGGTCAAAGGAAGAGGGGTTGCGCGGAGACATGATTATTTGGACCCCCATCCGGAACTGTCGGCGTCAGCCTGCCATCCGGGGGTCAAAGGATAAAAGACACCAAAATCTCCACGGTCTGTGCCGCCATGGAGACCCCTCCATGACTGACCTCAAGGCGTACTTCAGAGGAGCTACCCTCCGATCTCCACTGCTTGTCCGCATGGGTAAACCGTTCACCACGTGACACCCCGGTTTTATGCCCCCACCACAGGAATAACCGCCTGTGGCTCCCCGCTTTAGCACACGCTGCCTCAACGGAGTCAGCGTGGATTCAGGGGACTTCGGGTTGATTACACCGGGGCTCCGTCAGCGGTAACACGTCCGGCCGGTGATACTAACCCGACGGCACGCGGCCGTCGGGAGATTAACACCGGCCGTGCCCTCAAGGAGCTACGTGGGTGTACATGACGTGTGGACGGGCTCCGCACCTAAGGCTACACATGGGGGCAGTGTGAAGGGTCCGCACAACCTTCGCGCCTGAGACCTCCGAAGAGCACACAAGTCGGGGGCCGCGCTGAAAACCGTGGGACAGGACCACGGAGATAGGAAAGATCCCTGCTGGTGAGACAGGAGTTATAAAACTAAGGCCTTACTAACTAATAATCGGGATAAACCTAGAAGAGGAAGAGGGTGATGTAAAAAGCAACATAAAATGCTGCACGTGGCACAGTTAATGAAGGTGGAGGGGGTGAAGTGATAGTGAGCGGCTCGGGGCCCCGGGTGCGCCAAACCCGGACCTACCGTGGTAGGTTCCCCTGGGGGAGTTTGATTTCGGAGTCCTCTTCTCCTAGATGAGTCGTCGACCAAGACTAACGAGCCTCATCTACCCGTTGGAATGTTCTTAGCTTCCCCTCACCTCTTGCCTACCAGTGGTCACAAAGACACACGTAGCAGGCCGTCTGGTTCGGGTACTGAGCCCCTCCGCCACGGCAAGGCGACACTCCTTCGGAGGGGCCTTACCAGGATCATTAGGATAAAAAGTGACTTAGCTAAATTTATCAATGTAACATCATTTTCACAAGCTTAGATTCGTCTGATTGAGTTGAAAATTTGCACACATGTCAAGGATTGATGACAATACCATAATATCTTGAATTCATCCTAATGTACTGACCAGGATCTTGGCTCGGTTGCAAATAGGCCACTGCAATTTTTCACGTGGTTACCTGTTTAAACAGGACCCTGCTCCTCTTTGCCCGCTGTGCAACAACCTTTTGTCAGTCTGTCACGTGCTGCTAGAGTGTTCCTCTCTAGCAAACCTTTGAGACTCTCTGTAGTTGCCTGCCAGACTTGCAGAGATCTTGGCAGATGACAAACAAGCGGAGGAAAGAGTTTTTAAATTTTTAGCGGAGTGCAACTTGAGTTTGAGGATTTGAAACTCCTCCTCCTCTTCAGTATAAAAAAAAAAGGCTAAACTAAATTATTAATGCTTACTCAGGGGTCTCCGTCTAGGGGATATGTGAATGGCAACCACAAGGTACCCAGGCTGAGCAGAACATTACTTCCACTTACTGGTGTTTTGCTCCTCACTGTAACTTTTCTATCTGACCTCACCTTGGTCATCTCTTGTTCTCTTCCGACCCCGATGCTATTAGGGTTCCTGAGGGCTAGGGAGTCTTTATTTTTCCAACCTCTCCATTTCTCTAATTTCTCTATAAAACCATAACCCCTAACATGCTGACCTGTCATGGCATGTAATATGTCCTCTGATTGGTAATCAGAGGATATGGTCGGTGAATTTATTTTGATGACTCTCCTGGTCAGTTCGGTGAGACCCGTAAACCAATGACAGGTGTGGTCCTCCAGACATTCTGGGGGTTGTGAGAGAGCGATGTAACCGCCAAAACATAAAAATATGGTGCTCTCTAAAAAGCGGTTACATTTACTGCTATTGCTCTCTTCAATATTAATGCATTTTCTGGCAAAACATTTAAACAGAATTGGGATATATTCTTCACCACTCTGTCCTCTATGTGATCTGCAAGAGGAAATGGATCGAGACCACCTGCATATATGCCCGGCCACTTCTAGTGTCCCATTCATCAGTGAAAAATATTGGAGAGCAAGAGGATTAATGACTTCATTGTCAGAAATCCAGCATTAGCTAATAACATATTTTTGAGAATCCAAAGTGTAGTGAATTGGCCTATAGTTATCTACATTTTGTGGGTCATATTTTTCAAATCGAGGCATTATTCTGGTAGACTTAAGAATGTCTGGAAATATTCCTGAACAAGCTAAGTTATTACATATGTCCATTAATGGTATAGTGATATAATTCATGGTATGTTTAATTATGCATTTTGGATTGCCTAACAAGCTGTTTCTTATAGATTTTATGATTTTAATTATTTCTTCACTAGTTTAAGGAAAATACACTTTTTTCTGATCACTTTAAGAAGGGAAATATCAGCATCAGTGCAAGTTTGAGGCAATATTACTCTGTCCATATCAGTGTTGAAGAGATTGAGGATGTTAGCAACATCAATTACTACATTATTTACTCTTAGGGATATATTATTTCCAGCAGCAGGCCTAGAACTGAGTTTCACTTTTTATTATATTCCATATTGTTATATTCTTATTTGAAGAGTTAAGAATCTATGCATCAAAGCAAAGTGTTTTGCAACCTTTATTTCTTTATTATAAATTTACTTATATTGTTTAAAGTATTTTGTGAGACTAACTGTTCTATTTGTTTTCCATTGTGAATAATGCCCTGCTTTTGCTGATATAAGTATTAAAATGATGGTAGGAATTTCTGGGAATTCAACTCCACAGTTAATGAGCTATATATATTCTACCAGTTTCCTTTAGATAACAATGAATTGAAGTGATATGTGTTTTTTCATTGGAAAAACTTCTTTCATGAACTCTCATGGGCTAGATCTTATGAACTGTGTGAATTGCATCCACCAGGCCTAATATTATGCTGTTATGATCTGAATATTCAGTGATAATTATGAAAAAACTGAAGCTGTTAACAGTGAAGCAATACAGTTTTAAAGTTAAAAGCTTTAGAATTCAGTTATAATGATTGTCGGTTTGATCAAGCATCATTACATCAATTGATGTGCTTGACAAATCAGTTGCTCTAGTAGGATTTTCTAGATTGAAAGATTCTAAAGTAGTTTTTATTTGTGAAGTTTGGGCTGAGCTTTACAAAGTTGATATTTAAATCACTGCAAATTAGTATATTTTTTTGTATTTCTTTTTAAAGTTTTCAACAGCTTCTAGTTTTATTTATTTATACCAACAAACTTACTGATGGTGTTTTTAAACACACAAGCCGTGTATGGGCAATGTTTGAGAGGTAGAACTGGAACTTAAAAATTCAATGCTACAGCTGGGATTTGAACCACAGACCTTCCACTTACCAGGTGGATGCTCTAACCATTAAGCTACTGTAACAACCTGCCAGAATGACATTGAATTCTCAAACCAGTTCACAATGTCTCCTAGTAAACCACAAAGGCAGTCTCACATCAGAGACAATTACCCCAATGGTGACTTACTATTGCAAGTACTTTATGTCCTAGCATTAATTAACCTTCAGATGGTAATTATTATTTATTTATGCCAACAAACTTACTGTTGGTGTTTTTAAACACACAAGCAATGTGTGGGCAATGTTTGAGAGGTAGAACTGGAACTTAAAAATTCAATGCCACAGCTGGGATTTGAACCACAGACCTCCCGCTTATCAGTAAGTCACCATTGGGGTAATTGTCTCTGATGTGAGACTGCCTTTGTGGTTTACCAGGAGAAATTGCGAACTGGTTTGAGAATTCAATGTCATTCTGGCAGGTTGTCACAGTAGCTTAATGGTTAGAGCATCCACCTGGTAAGTGGAAGGTCTGTGGTTCAAATCCCAGCTGTGGTATTGAATTTTTAAGTTCCAGTTCTACCTCTCAGTTTCTAGTTTATCTAGAAATGTTAAAACATTTCCTAATGAAGGGTTATTTACACATACACCATTAATTTTAAGTCACAGATTTCAACCACTGTAATCAAAGACTTTTTCTTCATTTAAGTTGGCAGTTTTATAATGTATTTTACAATTTATACCCTCCATAATGGCTATCATAGCACCCCATCAACAATAAATGTCTGCAGTGGTATAGTTTGAGAGAATAGCATGAAAGGCGATTACTCTCCAGCCAATGTTCAGTGAAAAACAGACCTGAATATTTTGTTGAGTGTTTAAGAATATTTCAATATTCAGGAGCTTATTTGTACACTTTGGTGCAATATATGAGGACTATTTTTTCTTCAACCTCCAACAGGACATGAAATCAAAATCAATGCGAATAGAAAACTGGTTTTATTGATTAAAGGTCACCACATCCATAAGCTTCCTTTCAATATTATTATCATAAGTTGGAAACTTTTGTCATGCCTTTCCATCAGCTTTCTAATACTCTCTGCAAAATACGAGGGTGATTCAAATATAAAGGGTAATTTTGCTAAAAATATTTATTGATTAAATATATACACAAGTGACTATATCAACATTTCTCTATATAGCTTCCTTCACACTATACACATTTTTGCCAACGTTTCGGAAGCTTGAACATTCCTTCTTAAAAAAAAAAAAGTTTGAGGGCGTGTCGCCAACCAAATGGACAAATGCTCCTCGACGTTGTCGTTGCTTTCAAAATGTTTCCCTCCAAGCGATTCTTTCATGGGTGCAAACAAAATATAGTCTGGTGGGGGACAAGTCTGGACTATAGGGAGGGTGTTCAAGGGTTTCCCAGTGCATGTCCGCCATTGTGTCCATTGTCAAATTGTCTTGGAGAAGGATGACATCTCTGATGGGCATACGACGTCTTTTGCTTCAGTAGGCAGCTTTTATAGACCTTAACAATTGGCAATAGTAAGCTGCAGTCACTGTACGTCGATCATGAAGAAAATCAACCAACTTCTGATGCGATTCCTTCAACAGTGGAGCTGTCGAATGGCACGGATGTTGTCATCTGTGAGATTTGACCTTGGGCGTCGAGCATGACTTTAGTTTTCCACAAATTCTCAGCCATCCTTAAACTGTCTGGCCCAAGTAAACTCTTGATTCTGTGACAGTATAGTGTCCCCAAACTGCGCCCTTAAAGGAGTTAAAATCTCTGAAGGTTTAGCCCCTTCATTGGTTAAAAACTTGATAATGTGTTGCCCAACAGACAAAGGAACCTCTTGCTCACTCATGGCTGTACTGACGCCAGAACCTAGCGAAGCAGCAAACAAATGTAGTTCCCCCTCCCTAACATACCAACCTTCAACCCCCCCACTTCACTGCCCGGCTCAGAACTGCTTCCTCCGTCATATGCAACAATTACTCTTTATATTTGAATTACCCTCATACTTGCCACCCATCTCTTGAGCCAGGCCTTTAAGATCATTGAAGTGGAAATGCTGTGCCCCCAAACAGCTTTTCATGTATGGGTAAAGATAGAAGTCACTTGGTGCTAGGTCTGGGCTATAGGGAGGGTGACAAACACCTCCATCCCTGACCATCTTCATCATTAACATTTGTTCGACCATTTCTAAATTTTCTGTACCACACCTTCACTAGTAAATTGTTTATTCTGTGGTGCATTCCCACCATATTATGCAGCTATTTCTGTGGATAACAGAAGATAACAGATAACTGCATTTGGCAGGGAAACTATGGAAATGGACATCTTTAAGTGCCTGTGGCCAAGCTTTAACTGAGCCTTTCACCTTGGCAGTTATACTGATAGTAGCAAGAAGATAGCCAATCACACCATAAGATTCCCCATCTCCTAGCACTACTTGGCCGCCTTGTAGGCACCATTAGAAGTAGAAAAAAATAGCCCTCGTATTATAATTACCTTTCTCACTTTATCCCAACTGTGCAGCTGCCAGATATTGCTTCATGCCTGATTTTGTGACTCACATTCACCTTACTTTTTGTTGGTTCCCTTTCAATACGAAGAGATAACGTCACACAAATTACCAAATCTGAAAGAGCCTTTGCAATTGCAATGTACACTGTTTCTAGCATAACCACTAATGTCTAACCAGAAGTTGTCGTCTTATTTATTGTGAAGTTTCTCAAATAATACATCCAGTTCTCAATTTATTCTTACTATTTCCCTCTGGCTTGCATCATGATATCCTAGCACACCATTTATTACAAATTTTGCATCCATTACTTCCTTGTTAATAGTTCTCACCAAATGCATGGTGCCTCCAATAATTTCCTCTGCAAACACCTGCCAACTGATATTGCTTGACCCAGCATGAATGACTACCACATTTGGCTTGTTTTCCACGACGTTGAGGTGCTCCACCTTAGTTTTCAATTTGCTGATCTTCATGCCTGGAAAGCAGTAAACATCATAACCTTTCTTTCTGCAGAATTCACCAGAGAACTTGGGTAATGAGTCGCCAATCACCTTCACTTTTTGAGCATGTTAACAGACAGCAGTTCCTTTATTGTGAGACAGAATATTGGGCCCTGACAGAAAATCATTCATATAAATGTTTTTTTAAGAGTGTATAAATTTCTAGTTCTTGTTTGGGTGTATCAGGGACTTATTTTTAATATTCAGGATAGCCAATGTTTTCTTGTCACTTTGTGTTCAACCAATAAAAACTATTTGCGCGGATGAATACAAAAAAAATGGCGGTGTTGCGTCAGAGAGACGCCAAGGACTATTTTCATTAGCGTCTGTGTGCTCAAGATGAAAGGACGTGTTTTTTGGTAGTGTGTGAACATGGAACTTTCACCAAACTTTTATCCAGTGTAGATTCTACTAAATCATAATTGTGAAAGTTGTTGATTAATTAATATGGTGCTGAGAGTGTAAAATAACGAAGTGTTAATGAATAAATATCTTGTGATAAAGGAACATTGACTTATGCATTCCATTCTGTAACCACGACCCTGAAGATAGGAATCGCGTCTGCTATCACAGTATTTCATCTTTCAGTAAGAACATTATTCACGCTGTTATGTGCAAAGAATCTTTATAAAAAACAGCACCAAAATGGCTTACCCAACGTGGAACTCGAATTTAGAATGGAATGCAAAATTACGAAAATTGAAATTACAATAAACACCAACTGACGCCATCCCATCGCGCAGGAAAAAGACGCCATTAGACCATCGTTTGATATCACCAACAGAACATCGATACACGGAGAATCAACGTGGGAAAAACACCGGAGATCATCTAGCGAAGCCAACTACCCAGGAGACGTAAATAACTGGACGAAGATTGTTTGGGTGAGCTTTGGTATTTCTTTCATTTCCCAAAGATTTCATACCAGTTTTTCAAATGTGTGGCAGTATTGTAACTCTATTCAGTCAAATGTTGCATGCTCACTTCTGGTCACCCTGGATTTATCCTTAACTATTTTCTGTGGCTCTCTTTTTCATGAAACATTTTTATTTGCGACTTTAATTCATTTTCTGATTTTAGCTTTTTTTTTTAATCTCTGACTAGGTGCTTTTAGGTCTTTGTTTAACAATCCAATGATTACATGTAGCGATGCTATTACCTCTCCCTTGTGTGTCACATTCCTCACACTTACCATCAATTGCATATTCAGCTTTCCTTCATGAACAGATGTTGCCCAGCATTGATTTCATTTCCAGAATATTATGAAAAATTAGTTTCGAGATCTCTAGCTTTGTTACATATTCGCTTTACCACCATTTTTAAGGAAATGTTGCACCATTCCTCATATGATCACACACCCATCACCATCTTGTAAGCATGGTAAGTAAAAACCTAAGTTAGTTAAAACTAGTATAAGATGTTAGTGTCTTCACACATAAGTTAGTCATAGCATCATACTCACGCATATCAAATACATCCCTGTTGTTGTTTAAGTTATTGACGACAACATCATTTACATAATCGTGCTCTCGACGTGGAAGCGGCACTGGTGGGGGTAACGGTGCAACCTCACAGTTCAAGTCAATGAGGTTACTAGTGACACCATCTGAAATATATAAGTTAATTACATTATTAAAGTTACTATAAGCAGCAACTAATTTAACCAGTATACATAGGGGTTATTGCAAAAATGTATGCTAACTATTCTAAACTTGCAGGATTATACATTCTATAACAATTTAAAAATACTGAAACTCATATTATTTTTGTCCTTTTATTTATCTTTATACATTTAAAAATGATTTCCAACAGGTTTTACATCATGCATCAGGCTACAGCTAGAGATTATAAATTGACTCATAACTGAAAAATCTTTATCTTTTTGTTGTGATACTATTCTAATGTACCATGACTTGAAGTGAAGAGAAGTGCCCTCCTCTTATATAGTCTTACACCCCCTAGGACTTACTATTTGGCAAAGTCATGAGGCGTATTGGAAAGAACGTGAAACTGCCCAGCTGTTTACATGAGTTTATCACACAAAGGTGAGACTGTGTTTGTACACTCCGTTCAGATGCAATCACATCTTCAGGACAGTAATGTCTCATTTATCGGCAGGTGCGAGATATTATTCATTTGTATTTTATTACTGACTATATGCCAAGTTACTATTATTTTGCTCTTCTAATAAATAAGATAAGAAGCGATTGCAGCACTAGGCTACCAAGGTCAATACGCTTCGTTGCTTTGCCAAGTAGTACAAGTCAGTGCCTAGGATCAGACGCCTGTCGGGGAGCAGACAAATCTATGGACTAGACAGAGAAGACCTAGAATTGGGCGGTCAGCCAAGCACCAGGTATGATAGTGAGGAAGGGGATGATATGAAATGCAGCCGAAATTTATGAATGGAAAGGTGATGGAGCAATCTGAAATGTGTGGTGAGGGAAACTGGAGAACTCAGAAAAAACCAACCCAGATGTCACTTCATCCACCACAAATACCACATTCAGGTCCCTGGGATTGAATCCAGGCCCTCTAGGTGGTAGAAAAATAGTCTAACCACTCGGCCATGGTGCCGCCCATTTATTTGATATGTAATAGATAAAATTTTAAAAGATGTTTTGACCTACTTAAAGTACAAAATAATCAAAGAACAAATCCATCATAACACATCCTTTATTAACCCATTAATGCGCAGTGGTCTATTTATAGACCGCCACAAATATTTTTTTATTTAATGTATATGAATTCTCAAGAGTTCTTTTTACCACATGTGTCATCATTGATGTTATATAATTATGTGAATACACTGTCTCTTAAAAACTAGAATATTGTGTAGTTTATTAATTTACAATAATAAGGTGCAAATGACTGCAGTGCCTGTGAAAGCATACTATTGTTTTTTTTTTCCATTGTAACCTTTCCCTCCCAACTTGCTGCAGTACAATAAACTGTTAGTAAAGGTTTGTATTATTGCACTGCACAAAGAAAATGCTGCTGTAAGCAATTCTACTGCTGAAAATATGAGCCTAAACTAAAGCGGTCTAAATAAATGCTGGGCACAAGCGTTAACTCACACTAGCACATGGAAACTTACTTCACGCAACATTAGTCAGATTGTTATTCTGTAATAGGATGCAAGCATCTGCCAAGTGTTATTTTCTTCAACAGTTTTTCTGTTTGAAACAGAGTGAACTGGCATTCAACAGTATTCTATATTGTAATCTTTGAAGCAAGGATAACATGTAGCTACGTGCATTCCTAAAGTACATGTCTTGTAGTTATTATTTTTGGGGATAGATTTGCAATTCTGCACTAACAAAAAATACAAACGATAATAGGTATGTCTGTTAGTTATTCTTTTGCTCTTTTCATTATTTTTGGATCACATTAAAAAATGTGGCATGTAATAATTATGACACGATATTCAAAGGAATTACGCTGGATATTATGACAATAACTTTTCCAATAAAATTCATGATGATTGTGAAACAGTTGATGTGATTCTTCCTCCTGATCCAGATAAAAATGGAACACTACAGGTATTATAGTAAATATGAATGATGTTCCAGGCCCAGTTGAAGTACATTTCACTACCTCTAAAAAGAGTAACATACAGAAAACGAATAACTCTAGGTTTGAAAACTCAAACAAAAAGAGAAAACATTGAGACTGACCAATGAGATACAAAAGATGTGCTTCCAAATACATACAAATTCCCGAAAATGACCATGCTTGAAATGAAAAATGTGAAGAAATGAAAACAAGTTTGAAGGATTGCACGTCACTTAAGATTCTTCTGCCAAAATGTGATGTAACACTACTACAATGTTTTAAATCTCATCACAGTTGCTAAAAAGCTTTTACCATTCCAAATGTTTCAGTAAATACATGGTTTGGCTTTAAGAAATAAAGTTTAGTGATAAAGCACACGAACTTGGCAAAAATGTATTTGTTCATCATTACAGTATGTTTTAGTACCTTTAACGCCCAGTGATCTATTTATAGACCGGGTGATTTTGGGACACTGGATGAATAAAAAGGCAAATATATTGTTAACATACTGTAGCTGAAATAATGTTACATATGTTTTTCTTTATTCTTTCTTTTTCTTTCAATTTTTGAAAAAAGAATAAATGGGGCATTAATCGGTTAAAAAAACCACCACAAAAGGTTCCCATATGTGGGACTTGGGTAAAATAGCCTCTGCCCCCCCCCCCCCCCAAAAAAAAAACAAGAAGACATAATACTCCAAAAATTAAAATTTATAAAAAGCAACAACTGATGATTAATACAAAACAGATGACACCAAATCTACAGAAAGACAGTGAATAAAACCCCAGGGATGACAACTCAGGAACAAGAGGAACACGAGTAAAGAAAACATTGAATAGTACTTTATTCATTTATGATATTATGGAATAAAATATACATGAACATTAAAATTGAGTACAGAAAATTAAGAAATACTGCAAGAAGAAGCAGAAAAAAATAGGAATAGTAGAGCAAAGAGTACAGATAAGAAGTTTAATGGAAGAAGACCCAACGCTAAAAGCGACAGAAATGATCAAAAGGTTAGGACAAGATAGAAAGGAAGACAGAAATAGGGTAAAGGTTTAGGGTGAAAATGGAAAAATATAAAAAGGAAGACCAAGCTAGCTAAGTAGAGAGGAACCTGAGAAAGAAATGAGAGAAACTTAGCTAGCTTGGAACAAAGCCTAGGGCATGAGATAGAAAACAGTAGAAAAGATTTAGCTATTATTTATTTATGCTGTAGGATTGAATTTTTCAGTTGCAATTCTACCTCTCAAAGATTTAGCTAGCTTAGAAAATGATACAGAACATGACAGAAAAAATCAGAAAATGATACAGAACAAGGCAGAAAAGAATCTGAGGAAAATGGTAGAAATAAGCAGATAATAGAACAAACTTAGGGCATGAAATAGAAAAAATCTGATGTGTTGCACTCACATGACTTTCTCTACTCTTGTACTAACCATTCTTCCAAACTCTTATTCCTATATCTTCATCATGTTAGACATTTCGTTGCAGAAATGATTTTATTGCATATTTCATAGTAGGTGCAAGGGAAATATGGGAATACAGAGGCTTTGAGCGAGTCAATCTTTTCAAGCTTTCAAATTCTGTTCTCTTTGCATGGCCAACATATAAAAAAATGAATAATAATGTTCCTTTAGACGAAAGCTTAAGTTTTCCAAAACTCACACAAATAACAAGGAATATCTCCAAAATGGTTCACTCTACAAAAAAATTTATTTGCACATAAATTGTGTTTTAGCAAGGTTCACATTGTTTGTACAGCAAGATCTGGTCTATCTCTGATGGTTTACCAGTTATGCAAAAGTCATCCAGAGTAAACATGGATGTGGGCTACAGTCAGAAAATTCAAAATGTACATTTCATTTGCCATAAAAATATCTTAAATATATGGCATTTTAATCAAAATCATTAGCACCATTTTCGAGAAAACTGAAATTTTCAAAACATATTCCATGTAAAGGGTAGTTTAGCATGGAGGAATTTTGTGGCATCCTTGAAAGATGTTAAACTTAAATACCAACTGTAGTTGTTAATTGACTTTGCGTTTTTGAGCTATGCTGTCCAAAGACTGACACACACACGCTCCCACTCACACAGGGGTACCAGCAGACAAATAAGGGCAAGGTATTAATATTTGTAATAAATATTCAGGTCCTCCGCTATTTCAATTTTATTGCCATTAATTTGCAATAGATTCACAAATTATCTTCACACTTTTATAATAAGTAGCACTTTCCAGTCCCAAAGCTATTGGATACAAGAACTTCCTGGTTTTGTAAGAGAAGTCTCACTATTCTCTTTTTTTAGTATTTGAAAATATCTACAATGCAACTACGTGTATCAAATATTCCCACACTGTATTCAGTCTGACGTTCTTTAGTGGTTTATTCAACATTGTTGAATTACCAACAAATTTCCTATTTGCTAGAACTAATATACAACCGTCTCTATGATTTGCTAGTAATGATTCATTACCTCTCTAAAGGGGTAATTGTTTATTTCCCTAGTTATAGGCATAGCAACCGCAACTGATTGGCTATTTATCAACTTGATTGTGATGCGTTGATCATAGGGTTATGATACCTCCAACATATTTCCTTTCAATTTGCAATAGATTCAGGACATGGATTAAGAAACACAATTTTGACAATTACATTATGTATCTGATATTTACATGTGTTATGTGTTATGTCTAAACAACTTGGTATATTGAATAATGGCATTAATCTTTTCTCTAGTGCATATTAACACACAATTCTTGTCACATATGCCCCATAATCATGTTACATTTGTACGATTGGTGTTTTAATTTTGTTACCATTTCCAAGACAAAGATAACATGATTATTGTTCCTCTTATATTTGTATGCATACATTACAATTTCACAAATTTGCAGTTTACAAGTCCAAATCTTATTTCTTTGTAACGTGTTTACTTGTTCATATACAGTGCTGTTGGTGTTTTGAATATTTTATGGATATTTTAAAAGTTCAATTTTATATTATCTAAATTGAGGACTTTAGAATAGCAAGGGCATATGCGCCAAAAACTAGTTTTGAGAAAAATGTGATTAAAGTTTTATGCAGTACATATTAAAATCATCTATAGAGAGATTAAAAATTGCTCAGATGTGAATCTAATGCGTTAATACCATTAATGAGGAATGTAAAATGTTATTTGGCAGATATTTGAGATTTCAGAAGGTTAATTTCATTAACAATATAATTTAAATAACGTATGCTTTCATACGCGTTATAACCAAAACGCTTACTTGTAATGTTAGCATTTTGCAAGCAATACTTTAACTAATATTGGTAAATATTTGTTCTAATACTAACAAACAATAGGTACTTCTAAAGTGAACATAAAAAAGAAGTTAACAAAAAGTAAGGCTATGTGACCGAAGATGTTTAACCGCTGTGCTGTGCCGTGAGGAACCAGAGTATGTTGGTAATGTAAAGTATCGTCATTTGCTACTGCCTCTTCTTGTACCTCTGGTGTGTGCCTTTACTGCATGTTTGGTTTTTAAACTTATGTGTTCTTCATCTGTATTCATCTTCTTCTTGGCCATATGCATTTTCCATTGGTTTTTCTGCATACGGCGTTTTCTGGGACGACTTATGTAGTGAGATATAAAATCACTGTCTGTGTCACTCATAGTGCTTAAATCGCTAAATGCACTAAAGGTTTGTTCAAAGGTATTGTTGGTAAACAACACAACTCTAGAAACATAATGCTAAACAGAAGTTAAACCAAGAGCTGCAAGCCACTAAAACATGTTACAGCTTTCTTTAGAAGCAACAGACCGAACTACAGACGTAGAGGCAGGAGTACATCTAGACAAAAAATATTTACAATATCGCAAACATGTTTGAAAGGTTAAGGAATAACCATTTATGAGGGGTAAAGGCCTGAAAATAAACAGTAGCCTCTCTTAAGTGATTTATTGCTGCATTCTGTTAAAGAGTGACTGTTACAGAATAGCGACCGGCTCCGGCCGGCAGGTTGGCTCATACGCCTTTGCTATTCTCGAGATTCGGCTGAAGCGCGTTAGGTCTAACACCATGGTGTATTCAAATGGAGAATTCGTTCATATCCAGGGCGTATCAGCCATTCACACTTAACGGGCATTAAAGAGTAGGCTTCATACTATATGTTGCAAGAAAAACAAAAAATTTGTACTTTGGCGCTTACGCCCTTGCTATTCTAAGCACCTCAATTTTGCAAATAGTGTTACATAATATGTTTTTGAATTATCATGTTTCTTAAACAAATTAAATTAACCAATTTAAATTAATAAATTAAGTATTTGAAACAATAATTAACCTATGAACGTATTTTACAAGTTTCACTTATGCGTGTGATTACGCATTCCAAAAAACACTTCTCCTTCCTAAAGTTTCGAAACTGCAGGTGTTGTGCTCCTTTTCTTGTGTTTTAATCATGTCTTTTAAAATTGTCAAGTGTACATTTTCTGTGTGTGACCTTGAGCTTGTTTGCATTGCTATTGTGTGTGACCTTGGGTTTGTTTGTGTTGCAATTGCATTGTATTTTCTGTGTGTATGTTTCAGGATTTACAGTTCTATCAGCTGTTGTACTTGCTGAGATTGTGCTTTTTGTTTCGTAAACTACATTTCCCATTACAATTGTCTTCTTACACATTACACTTTCTATCTCCTCAATTTTTTCATTTCCTCACTTCGTTTTGTTTTATAGTCATTCTGTTCTGAACTCAAATTTTCTATTTCCCCAACTAGTTCTGCTCTCACATTTTTATTTCATTTCCTATGTTACTTTTACATAGTGCTATTTCATCTATTCATTTATCTCTTCCTCTAACATGATTTTATTTTCCTTCCTCTTGATCGCTAAACTACTCATTTTTGTTTCTATCACTTCTATTTTACTTTCTAGGGTATTCTTAGTCTCGCTAATTTCCCTGCAGATGTTTCTTTAGATTATCTTCCATTGCTATCACATTTCTATTACATTCTTTCCTACCCTGTTCTATTTCTTTTTTCACATCATTTTTAGTTTTTTCTAGCTTTATTCTACCCTGCTCTGTTTTGAACCTAAGTTCTGTTTCACTTTAGTTATTTCTTCCCTAATTTCTACCCTCAAACCAGTCACTTCATCCCTATTTTGTTTGATTTCTTGACTTAAGCCCATTATTCTTGAGTCTAAACCAGTCATTTTGAGTCAAAATTTTATCTTGTTTTATAAGTCTGTAAAGATCTGCTAAGATCATTTCCACCTGTTTCTGTGGGTCTTCCTCTCTAGTGTCCCCTTCTATCTTGTGATACTTCAACCATTTCCCCTACTGCACCTGCTTCCATACCTTCTACATTTTCATTACTCATCTTTGACATGTTGATATTTTTCCATCTCGTAATTTCATTACTAAAAACAAATATGATTAGAAATAAGAAGGTTTTGTCCTACTTTCTGGTGTCTTCTTATGCTCCTTCCGTTGCGATGATCCTAGGGTCCTTGGATTCGATGCTCAGTTGTATTCCTTGGGACACGATGAAGATCCAGTCTTGGAGATGAGGTCTTCAAACTTCCGTTGTCTGCAGCTTGAGATCCAGTCCAGATGTCCTTGGGATGTCTCCACAGATAGTGATTTGTGTCTCGCCCTTTTCTTTGGAAAGTTTTTTAAAATCTTTGTTTTTGTCCGCTTTTCGAGCTCTGTGATTGGATAGCCAAATGTAGTGGTTTTTATGAATACTTTTAGTGATGTAATGATGCAAGGATGAATCTTATCTTTATGGCTTCATGGGTACAAGCAGACAAATAAGGGGAGGTATTATTATTTGATAAATATTCAGGTCCTCCTCTAATTCAATTTTATTGCCATTAATTCGCAATAGATTCACAAATTAACTTCACACTTTTACAGAGTCCCAAAGCTATTGCACAGAGAACTTTCTGGTTTTGTAAAAGAAGTATCCTTATTGTTCTCTTTCTTTAGTATTTGAAAATATCTACGATCTTACTACAGGTTCAAATATTCCCGCACTGTATTCAGTTTGACGTTCTTTAGGGGTATATACAACATTGTTGGATTACTGACACATTTCCTACTTGGTAGCACTAATATGCGACCGTCTCTTATGGCACATATATCGTTAGTAATGATTCATTACTTCTCTAGAGGGATAACTGTTTTATTTCCCTAGCTACGGGTATAGCAACCGCAACTGATTGGCTATTTATCGATTCTATTGTGATGTGTTGATCATATGATCGATCTCAAACATATTTCCTTGTGATTTGCAATAGATTCAGGACATGGATTAAGAAATACAACTTTGATAATTACATTACATATATGATATTTACATGTGTTATGTCTAAACAACTTGGCATATTAAATATTGACAATCTTTTCTCTGATGCATTTTAAAACACAATTCCTGTCACAGGCTCAACCAGCATGTACTGTGTGTTGACATTCCCCTCTTCCTTGGTGGAAAGCTTCCACCCATTCTACAATAATTTGATAAGGTGGGACTTCTCTTCCGTACGATTTTTGTAATGCTCTAAAGCATTGACTTGCTCTTTTTCCTCTTGCAACTTGGATTTTTATGAAGCACCTTTGTTCATATCTACTGAACATTGTTTTGGGGCAGTATTACTTACTGTATGTGAGAAACAGTAAATGTATTCACAAAATCTTACTATGAGAAGACTTTCAATATTGCAGCTTTATGCAACAGACTGCTCAACAATATATTATCAGATTACAATTGTCACCACAAAGATCTCTGATTTACAACAGTGTTGCCATTACTTTTGAATGCCCTAGTATTTTTTTAAAAGAGGTAAGTGAAGAGTTTCACGAAGTATTTATTGTAATATTGTGATTCTGTATTGCTTCATGTTACTAGCTTCAATTTTTTAGTTCCTATTTACTGTCAGCTGCCTAGGTGTTGATTGGTTTTGAGTGTTTCAGCTGTACAAGGGAATAAACCTTACCTCTAGCAGTATTACTCCTGTTGCTGGTATTGCTCTGTGACCGTTGTAAGGTTGAAAGTTGGCGATCACGAGTAGCACCATCAGTAGATAATGGAGTGCTGGCTGCTGTTGAAGAAGAAGTTGCACTGGAGGCAGCTGCAGCCAGTCCTTGTGTCCCTCCAGATGTACTGGGATGCAAATTTGGTAAGGGTGGCACTGGAGGAGGTCCTGCTTCTGGAGGTATTTTCCCTGGCAAGTCATTGTAGTATTCTCTATCAGCTCCATTCAGAGTATTCCTGTTTAAATGCAATAAACTTATCAGTTCAGAAATAAAAGAAAGCTTTCATGGCCGGAGTCATAATTAGAAGAATAAGCTTCTGGGCTGAGAGGCCATGGTCCACTGGGCTCCTTCACTCTCCCAGACGTATCACTTGCAGCTACGGCAAGCATCATCAGTGGAATGTACAACTCTTCTAGGCCTCTCAGTCACTACTGAATTGCCGGCAGAAAGAGAGGGTTTATATGTGCTGGTAGGTGCCACCCTCCCGTAACCTGATTGGTCCACCTGTTCCCTGTGAACTCTTATCCACGGGGTTTGGCTGTGGGTCTGTTTAGCAGAGCAGGGTACCATGTCTTATGAAGTTTGAGAGCTTCTTCTTTCTTGTTAAAGTTGTCTTTATGCTTGTAAATATTTATTGCTTCATGGTATAGGCGTGCGTGTAATGGGAAGTTGTAGCAAGGATATTTGTTTTATCGCAGCGGATGATGTGTTCACCAGGTGCTTTTATGGCATGTTTGGTAACTGCTGAGATCTCTGGCTGTCCCAGGCGGCAATGTAGACATGAACACCGTAGACATTGCTGCCTGGAACAGCTGGAGAAATCAGCAGTTGCCAAACATGCCTTATAAGCACCCGGTGAACACATCATCCGCTACGATGAAACAGATATCCTCACTACCCCTTCCCATTACCATGCACGCCTATACCGTGGAGTAATCAAAATTTACAAGGATAAAGATAACTTTAACAAGAAAGAAGAAGCTCTCAAACTTCATAAGACATGGTACCCTGCTCTGCTAAACAGGCCCACAGGCAAACCCCATAGACCAATCATAGGAGATCACAGAAAACAGGTGGACCAATCAGGTTATGGGAGGGTGGCACCTACCAGCACATATAAACCCGCTCTTTCTGCCAGCAATTCAGTAGCGACCAAGAGACCTAGGAGAGTTGTACATTCCACTGATGATGCTTGCCGTAGCTGCAAGTGAAACGTCTGGGAGAGTGAAGGAGCCAAGTGGACCATGGCCTCTCAGCCCGGAAGCATATTCTTCTAATTCTAACTCATCAGTTATTTAATATCTGCTATCTAAGAAAGAAATTAAATGTAACATGATATAAACAAAAAGCTTTTGATGCTTAATATGTCAATTTCTTGTGATTTCTTGCATGATGTCATCATTAAGTTCCTGTAGTGTATTAAGGTTACAACAAGGATTCCTGCTGCTAAGCTTAGGCAAATGAATGACAACATGTTTATGAAATATGCTGCCTGTATGATAGCAGATCAACATTTACATCTATGATAAGGTGTGTATATATCTTAGGAAGAAAACAAGTGCAGAAGAAATTTAAGATGAAAAGATGGAAAATACGACTGTTGAAGGAAGTAAGTAAGCAGAAGGTCTTTGGTTCAAATCCCGGCTGTGGTATTGAATTTTTCAGTTCCGATTCCGAATTTTTGAGTTCCTCTCAAACATTGCCTACACATGGCTCGTGTGCTTAAGAACAGCAGCAGTAAGTTTGTTGGTATAAATAAATAACAGATACAATATTATTCAGATCTGTTATATGATCAAGAGTAAGAGATAACAACAACACAATGCGTAGAGGAACAAAATGAAATACAATGAAAGAGTTGGAAGAGGTTTTGAAAGAAGCAAAAAAAATAGAAAGGATCCCGGTTGTGATGTCACCACGGTACTATGGAAATATGGAGGAAAGGAGGTAAAAATCGGGTTGCTAAAACTCTTCAGTTTAATTTGGAAAGAAGAAAGAATACCAGAAGAGTGGTGTACGGCCAACATAATAAATATATATAAGGAAGTAGAAACGACTATGAAAACTACAGAGATATCTCTTTATTACACACAGCATATCAAAGCTATCTTTACCATAAAATAGATTTTAGAGAAAAGATCTGAATACAACTTACAAAGCTGTTTATTATTCCTAAACTGCATCAAAGCATATGACAGGGTACAGAGAAATAAATTATGAAAAATTCTGGAAGAATATAGAAGACCACCTAATTTATTAATTCTATTAAATCACTATATAATAGAACAATAATAAAATTGACTAAGGAAAGTGTATATATTAATAAAGGACTACGACAAAGGTGCAGGTGTCACCAATATTGTTTGATCTATATTTAAATAACATGATTGAAGACTGGAGAACAAAATATAAACTAAAAGGGTTAGTTTTGAAGGATACTAATACAGACACCACAGTATTTGCAGATGATCAAGTACCTCCTGCTGGCTGAAAATGAAATAGAATTACTCAAAGCATTTTAATGAAATAGGAAAAGAATACAATATGAAAATCTCTGGAAAGAAAACAAAAGCAATGGCAATGGTAGGAAGAGAACAAAAAGAGATTAAAATAGTTTTAGAAGAAGATATTAATGAGCAAGTAACAACTTTTAAATACTTAAGCTCAAAAATATCAATTTGGAATACAAAAGCAGATATTGAGGAAAACATAGAAATCTCTAACAAATTAAATGGATGTATAAAAAGACACTTTGGCAAAAGCATGAAGTGCCGTGCCCACCCGCCCACACCCACACAGACGTACACATACACCTTTTTCTAAAACTGCTTTTTTTGTGTGTTCAGAGTCTCCACACATATACTTCTGGTGGAATCTCCATATTGAATTTTTGGGTGAAATGTAATACCTCCCATACATAGAGAAAATAAAAACGGAATAGTAAATGTCCTATAATTTAAATTGTGCTTTCCTTTCTGCACCACAACCTGAGAAAATTAAAAACGACATCTTCAAAAGAAGTTGAGGAAGGAGGCAGCAATCCAAATACTACCTCAGCTAGTAATAAATGAAAAACATTGAGGCATATTTTCACAAGAGGAAAGAAGAGCTCTGAAGTCATCCAAAAATGAAAACCAAACCCAGTTCTTTATTCAAGAATTTGCAGCAATTACTAAGATGATTGAAGCTTTTAGTCTCTAAGTTTGTTTTTATTTTAGCCCTTGTTTTGGATAACTAGAAAATTTCATTATATGTGTCTTAATCAAGTTTGTGCAGGCACAAACCCAGCAATTTCGTTGAATGTGAATTTACACTTTGGATGATAATGGGGGGGAGTTTAAATTAAAATATCACATGTTGCATATCATTGAGTTCTGCTCCGCAAGTTCTGAATAGGGTTGCCACCTCTCCTGTATTAAACAGGAACTCTCTTCATTAGGCTATCTCCCGATTCCCGTTTTGATTTAGCCTGGGAGTTTGAATCTACCATATATCATAAAATGACACTAGGTTGACATTTAAACCTGCTGCACATTTTTTAAAAACATTAATTCCGGTTATTTTGTGTACCATCAATTTGTATTAATAGTAACAGCACACGAATCGATATTGTATTGTATATCAATAGCATGACTTCATCGAAATGAGGCATTATCTGTGATGCCATTTTCGTTCGCTGATTTCTGCTTGTGTATCGGTTGAAATCAGCTTTAGTTGAAACTATTACCTTGCATTCATTTGTTGTAGTAAATTCATTAAGTAGTGAATTATGGATGGAGATGGACACAAAACTAAAAAGAAAGGGAAATATATGTGTGTGCCAGAAGTGGGAAGAAACTTATTCTTGGATTAATCTAGTAAAAAATAATAATTATAAAGCACATTGTTCATTTTGTAAGCATGACTTCAGCATTACACATGGTGGCAATTCAGATTGTGTGCAGCATGAAAATAAACACAAACATCAAGTTTGGGGAATTAACTCTTCTAGTAAAATATCCCATTATTTTCAGTCTTTGGGTGAAAGTAGTTAATCTGACAAAACTGCAATGAGCGAGTTAGCAGTGGTGTATCACACAGTGAAACATAACATAAGTTACAGTAGTATAGACTGTGTAAACTAGCAAAAACTATATAATGTGAATCAGATGTAGCAAAAAATGCATTGCAGAAGAGTAAAGGCAGAATCTATTTTAAGAAATGTATTAGCACCAAGAAATGTGGGTAATTTTTTTGATATACTAAATGATTCAGAAAAGTGCAGTATCTTTTTCTCTATAGTTACAATGCCTCTAATCATTAAAACAGAAAAATGTTTCCGTGGTTATCAGGTACTTTGTAATAATCAATGTTGGTTTTTGTTTATTTGATGTGCAACTAGCTTCAGGATATATTATTAATTACATATTTATAAAGTTAACTATATAGCGTTTCACTCTTAGAAGACAGTATGGAGTTAAATGGGACATCTGTCTCTATCTAGCGCATACAAGTTGCCATTAGCCGCATCCTTTTCTACCCTCGCAGAGTTGCCAGATTCCTAATAGCATGGTATAAATATTCATTTGTTATAAATTTCAGATTTGAACACATCCCATGCAGAATTTTTTTCTCTATCAGGTTATATCCTTTTTAGAGTCATTATACATTTCTATAGGCCCAAATTTCTTCAGAAAACGTTTTTTTCAATAGAAGTCCGATATTTCCTGTTTCTATACTCATCACACACTAACTAACAAACTAACTGCTAGAATGCATCTATATTTTTTCTTAGGTAGAGTATACCATAGTGCTACTACCTGCCCACTTTGAATTCTCTACGCTTACCCAGTTAAGTGTTATAATTTTTAAAATGAAATGTTTTCAGAAAATTTTATATCTGTGCACTGCAAAAGTTACGCAGTGTGAAACTTTTTTGTTATTGAGCTTTCATCAGGGAACCAGCGAGAACAAATGTTGAGGAAGGTTGGAGAAAGTTTTTAAAATAAACCAAAAGGCAGTAACCTCTTTCTTTTATCCACTAAGGCAAACAAAAGGTATTCATCTATTCAGCGTCAGGCCTGACACAGAAGATAGTATAAGGAGCAGCACTAACATTAGTTCGAAAGAAGCCGTGTGTGTAACTGTGAGCTGTTATTGCCGTTATTTGTTTAATATTTTTGTAAATATTTGTAGTTATGGAGGGGGAAGCTAGGAAGAGACGATGTTGGTAAATTAAGAAGGAACGCCAAATAATTATGAATGTGTTATATTATTTTTGAAGCAAAATGCGTGTAAGTAACGCAGTAAAAGAAACAGCTAAGGCTATCGGGTGTTCAGAAGCAGTAGTGTGTATGATTAAAAAGGAACTAATGAAAGGACCTCTAAGAACGCCATCGAAAAAGAAAGCAAAAAGGGCGGGACTACACAAAACGCTAGGTTAATGCAATATAATTGAATAGTGCAAGGTGGATTGCGGCGAATTGTTCATTCTTTACAGTTTGCAAATATTCAACCCACGCTGAATATAATTTTGTCACGATTCAACAGTGATGAGACCGTACCAAATTTCTCAAGGGCCACTCTTAGTCGGTTCTTACATGATTTGGGGTTGGAATATGAAAGAAGGGGTAACAAGTGCATATTAATAGAAAGAGACGATATCGATATCATCAGATGGCAACATAAATATCTAAAAGACGTAAAAAGGTTTAGGGACCAGGGGAAATCAGTTGTTTATACAGACGAGTCATTTGTAAATTTAGGTCATACAGTAACAAAGGCATGCAGGGATACCAAAGTTAAAAGTGCCCGTCTCGTCAAGCAGCAATTGAAGGACTAAGTGCAGGACTCCGGCCACCTCGAGTCGCTCGCGGAGAAAGATTCGCAACTAGTACATGTTGCAACACTGCTGGATGCTGTCAGCATTTTCTCACACCATGTGTGTAAGGTACTCATCGGGATGTTACCCTCCTCACACAAAGAAATTCATGGAGGATTTTCAAAAATGCTGGCGATCCAATCTGCAATGCTGCCTCAATTTCTTTAAATGTGTAATAAATTTCGTGAAGCATTTTTCTCAATGCTGCAATGTTTTTCTGTCACTGTGTTGCTGAATAACTGCTTTTCCCTTCATCTTTCAAAGATGTTCGACAACTTTTAAATTGCTGAAACCGCTGGGAAACTGTAGCATGGAAGGAGCAATGTCCCCAAAAGCATGTGACAAACGTTCAAGACTTTAGCATTTGTTAAACCTATTCAAGTTGTTCTCAGGCTTCGAGCCAGGTGTAGTGATGAAGAGCCATCGACGTTTCGGGAGTGTTCATCTCTCCCATCATCAGGATGATGAATGACTAGCAAGAGTGAAAATGTACCGCAAAATGTAGCAGTTTATGGGAACGTAGGGTTAAGGAGCCTCTGTCCATCTCCTCCGAGAAGAGCACACTGAACCGGGATGCTGGATTGCAGTTTAGTCCCTCCTGAAAACCAGCCTTAAAGTTGGAAATCGACCGGCTCAGAAAACACAGATTCCAATGGAGCATTGAGCCACCTCCACATTAGACTGGGTGTTTTCTACTCGGTATATATTAGTGGACAATACATATACTGGTCCCTTCACTCTTGCTAGTCATTCATCATCCTGATGATGGGAGAGATGTACACTCCCGAAACGTTGATGGCTCTTCATCACTAAACCTGGCTCGAAGCCTGAGAACAACTTGAATATGTTCATTGCCACGAAAGCTTCAAATCATATTATTTGTT
Organism: Tenodera sinensis; assembly: GCA_030765045.1. NCBI lineage: Eukaryota > Metazoa > Arthropoda > Insecta > Mantodea > Mantidae > Tenodera > Tenodera sinensis. The sequence goes on from CM060963.1 coordinate 79,690,041, forward strand.
AAACTTATTTTTAAGATTGTAGAAAATAGTTTAACGAAAATGCTCTCTTCCAAGCTTTATTGCAGGAACTGAATATGTGCGTGCTGCAGGTTTTTCAACCTTGTACTGCTGGAATTCCTCGAAAGGGAGTCACTACCTGATGCCAGTTTACTCACAAAGGATGGAGCTATCCCATCCTGCATCCAATTTGAGTGCACCAACTTTCATTTTCTCACATCTCAAAACTTTCAAAGTGACCCACTATTTGTGAAATATCTGCTAAACATCAGCCACAGTAATTTTGGCTAACTTAATTTTTGCTTGCAAAAACTGAGCATAGTTTTGATATAATTAGAAATCTATGCTTACGTAATATTTGCAGGCCGCGTGAGAAACTCCTTGAAACGTAACTCAAAGGCCTGACCAATGCTTGATATGACATCTTGAGCTAAACCTCCACCACATTCTAGGACATAACAAGCCCGCCAATCCCTTGCATCCTTTGCAACATATGCTACAAAGTCCAAGGTATCCTGAAAAAAGAGAAAAAACGAACATGAGAAATCAATGAAAGATAGAATCAGAACTGAAAAATTCAATGTCATAGCTGGGACTTAAATCACAAATCTTACACTCTATGTGTGGCTGCTCTTAACCATTGAGATACCATGGCAACATGTCAGTAAAACATTAAATTCCCTAACTGATTTGCATATTCTACATTTCAAAGTTTGCCTACACACATTTGTGTTAGAGCAACCAATTATCATTGACTGACCTTATACAGCAGAACCCCACTAATCCAAACTAATTGGAGGTATGGTCTGTTTGAATTTGGAAATTTTTGGGTTATCCAAAAAATAAAAAAAAATGTACATACATTCAGCTATAGGATTAGCAGCTACAAGGTAACGTAGCGTAGTGATGTGAATGTTGCAATTACCATGCATAACATGACAATCACTATTTCCATGGGAAATTAAAATCGATTTGAGTCCAACCCCATTTTCAATACAATCCGCATTTCTACGGTGAATACAATCTGGAATGAGATTGGTTTGGATGCATAAGGCTCAAGCGTAAATAATGCAAGCTTTTACGTTGGTCACTTGTTTATGTTGGTGAACCCGTAGAACATCTTTCTGCCTTTCTTAAGTAGGTTTAGAGTTTAGTGAATGTATTTTAAAAGAATATATTGCAAGATTAGAGAAACAATAAAAGTGGCTTTGTTATGTTTTATCACACCACATTCACTAAGAAAACAAAATGATGAGTGTGCAGCATGTTGCAAGTTGTAATAGGGTTTTATATAATCTGTTGATGTACAGATGTCCCGTCATGCAGTATTTAATCCAGAATGAGAACTCATATTGATTTGAATTCCCCATGAAAATACCACGAAAATGTAGTAAATGTATCCAATATGACAATGTATTCTTCTGCCTGTGAATATAACTGATTGTAGTTTGTTTCACTATTGTTAGTGGTCATTCTACATTAATTTATGCCTTTTGCTCATAAATTAATACAGAACAGGTACTGGTTTGCATTATACCATGCACTACAATGTCAAATGAAAACACAGTTCCTGTATGTTAAAACAAAACTGGAAGTGATTAAGTGAGATGACAAGGGCTAAAGTGCTACAAAACTGGCTATGGATTTTTTGTTCGAGCTGTGTGAAATTTTGGATTAGTGAGATTCTACTGCACACGGAAACTATAAGAAATCAAGCTTTTGTTTCACTTTATTAAAAGGCATGTAACAGGATAGAGCTGTGAATTTCAATAACATAGTAATTTATTTTATGTATAATTTAAGACACTTTATATTTGTAAGTCTTTCTCAGGGGTCCCCGTCTAGGGGATATGTGAATGACGACCACAAGGTGCCCAAGCTGAGCAGAACATTACTTCCACTTACTGGTGTTTTGCTCCTCACTGACCTTATGACCTTACCTTGGTCACCACTTGTTCTCTTCCGACCCTGATGTTATTAGGGTTCCCAAGGGCTAGGGAGTCTTTATTTTTCCAATCTTTCCATTTCTCTAATTTCTCTATAAACTCTAAACCCCTAACATGCTGACCTGTCATGGCATGTAATATGTTCTCTGATTGGTAATCAGAGGATATGGTCAGTGAATTTATTTTGATAACTCTCCCGGTCAGGTCAATGAGACCCATAAACCAACAACAGATGTGGTCCTCCAGACATTCTGGGGGTTGTGAGAGAGCGATGTAACTGCCAAAACATAAAAATATGTTGTTGTTAGCTAATGCTGCATTTCTGACAATGAAGTCATTAATCCTCCTGCTCTCCAATATTTTTCACTGATGATATTGAAGAGAGCAATAGCAGTAATAGTAACCGCTTTTTAGAGAGCACCATATTTTTATGTTTTGGCGGTCACATCGCTCTCTCACAACCCCCAGAATGTCTGGAGGACCACACCTGTCGTCGGGAGAGTTATCAAAATAAATTCACCGACCATATCCTCTGATTACCAATCAGAGGACGTATTACATGCCATGACAGGTCAGCATGTTAGGGGTTAAGGTTTTATAGAGAAATGGAGAGGTTGGAAAAATAAAAGACTCCCTAGCCCTCAGGAACCCTAATAGCATCGGGATCGGAAGAGAACAAGAGATGACCAAGGTAAGGTCAGATAGAAAAGTTACAGTATGGAGCAAAACACCAGTAAGTGGAAGTAATGTTCTGCTCAGCTTGGGTACCTTGTGGTCGCTATTCACATATCCCCTAGACGGAGACCCCTGAGTAATATACACGTGTCTTATCAGTTCGAAGCGGTGAAGAAATTCTAAGAATAACAAAAGAGAATTAGAGCCCTTTTGTGTCTTTTGTCAATCTGGTGGTCATTGAAATCAGGACTGGAAAATTGTGACAAAGGCTCATAATCGAATAGATAAGTTGAAGAAAGCTAATCACTGTTCCTTGTGTTTTAATAGAGGACGCAATGCGACAACTGTAGTAGGAAGGGTAAGGCTGTATGCTCTAACTGTGAGAGGAATCATTATTGAGCACGAAATGCACATAAAATGCATTCCAAAATGGATCTGCTTAAAAAACGCATCATTTATAGCAAATATTTCCTTTTTTTCTTTTCAGTGCACCATTTCTGAGATATTCTTTATTTTTTGCTTAAATTTGCCAATACATAGACTTTATCATATAGGAATATGCTATTTCCTTTTTTATCTATTGGCCTTGCAAAGAGAGGGGAATTCCAAAGGCATCTTAAAAAACTCAGTATCGAAAATCTACTGCATTCTTATATTTCTCTTGTACCTAAAAGCAAAATTGATTAAGGCATTTTATGACTGTTATTTCAGCTCTACATCTACCAATTTCTCCTTCTAATACAATCTTATTTTCTATCATTTCCAATGCAATTTTTCCCATCCTATCTCCTATGATTTCTATCCTAGTTTCTAAGGCTTCCTTTGTCAACATAAAAATATGGTGCTCTCTAAAAAGCAGCTACTATTATTGCTATTGTTCTTTTTAAATGTTTTGCCAGTCAATCATGTCCTGTAATCAACCTGAAGGCTCTGTCCTCTATGTGATCTGCAAGAGGAGTACCCCATCCATCAGTGAAAAATATTGGAGAGCATGAGGATCAATGACTTCATTGTCAGAAATCCAGCATTAGCTAACAACAACAATCTAAATTAGATTCTTGTTACTTCACTATTAATAGCTTCATTATTTCCTTATTTAACAATATTTGTAAGTCTCAGAATGGTAATTGATAGGCAAGCTAAACCTAAACATCGCTGGCATGTAATATTAAAGCAAGCAGTATATTGTTGTATCATTGTTAAAGCAGCAAAGCTTCACTATTAATTCTCTATTAAGAAGAAGCAATCAAAACTGATCCTTAAATGAATAACACTGAAACCCCAACTGTTCTCTGTTAAATTTTGGAAAAAAACGTGAGGATTATTTATATATAGTTGGTCAGATTAAGGCAGTCACATTTTTGCTATGAATCCTGCTAAGAGTGTAACATAAGAGCTCAATACGTACCGTGTCACCTCCAGAAGCAAATGATATGCGTGGCATGTCATGCCATGCAATGACTCTTCCGGATTCCAGAGTTGTGAGTACAAGACCACTACTTGAGATAGTCAGATTCACATTAGCTCCAGCATGCTCCATTATAGGATGATCAGCAATTGCTTTAAGGACACGTTTATCTGGTTTTCTCTTTTTATCAGCAGTTTTTAAACCAGCAGCTTCACAAACTCGGTTGATGCATTCCCTGGACAGCAAACAAGGCAAACGCATTCAAAATTTGTAACAATCATACTACTTCTTCTACCCATTATGTTTGACACCAGCCTGTGAAGATTTTGCGGCACAGAATATTTTACATAATAATGGTCAATTCAGATGCTCTGATTTTGAAAATAATAATAGTTTTTGCATATCGCATACAGATTTTGAACAAATCTGATTCAACCAAAATTGAAAGTTTGGTACACTAGTATTAACGTCATTGCATATTCAACTTACAGCATGGTTCATTAAAATATGCAAACATGTTAAATCATAAGACGTCATAATGTACCAAGGTCTATCTGTTTCAGGTAATGTTGAACCATCTCATAAACATTTATTGCATAATACATAAATAGGAACCTATCTTGGATCCCGCAGTCCAGTTTTAAATTTCTTCTTAGCTGGTCTCTTTTTGAAGCCGTGTTGTTTTATGAATATTATATGAAAAAAATAGCAAGCTCGAGTGGTATATCCAGGAGGGGCTGTGTGGACAAACCTAATAATTTTTGTTGTCTGTGGCTGTTATGCGATAAACAACAGAGAAACATTGCCGCATTTATCAAGAGTTTATATCTGGCCTATTTTAAAATGAAATTAGGAGATCAAGACACAAATATTGCTCCTCATATTGTGTGTAAAATCTAAGACAATCTAAGACAATGGTACAACGGAGTTCCTTCATCTATGCCCTTTGATGTTACTATGGTATGGCGAGAACAACAAAATCACATGACTGTTATTTTTGTCTGTGTAATATACCTGGATTCGATAGGAAAATCAAGGTGGGCATTATATATTGAAACTTGCCATCAGTAATTCGGCCTGTGCTCCATGGATCTGATGTTTCCATTGCAACACCAATTACCATATTACCGGAAAGTACTGATACTTCGAGTGTAGAAGATAAAATAAATTGGTCTGCAAACTTAGAAGATAATCCTACTTCATTGAGTAAGTAATAATTAAATGATTTGGTACGTAATTTGAGTCTTACCAAAGAACAAAGTGAACTTTAAGGTTCAAGGCTGAAAGAAGACAATATTTTAGCATCTGGAATAAATTTTTATTGGTAGACATTGAGAAAAAGAGTTCAACAAATATTATGTAAAACAAGGAGAAACAGTGCATTTTTGTGATATTCCTAACTTGATAAGTCGTCTTGGAAGTTTACAGAGCAAAAGATTGGTGTCTATTTATTGACTCAAGTAAGCGAAGTCTGAAAGGTGTTCTTCTACACAACAGCAATAGGTTTGCTTCGGTTCCAATAACTCACTCTGCATCTCTTACAGAAATGTACCAAAATTTGCATACTGTTATGGAAAAAGTTAAGTATAATACACACAAGTGGTTTGTGTGCTGCTGTGATCTTAATGTATGCAGTACTTTATGGAGCCAACAAGCAGGGTACAGAAAATCTCTGTGCTTTTTGTGAGAATGGGACTCCAGGGTCAAAGAAAGACACTGGGGTGAAACTAAATTGGCCAAAAAGAAAAGATTTAGTGCCACAGACAAAAAAATGGAATAAATTGCCCGCTGATTGACTCATATAAGGTTTTACTACCCATGATGCATATCAAATTAGGAATAATGAAGCAATTTGTAAAAGCTTTTGGTGCGGTTTTTATAATTAATATATAAAATGTTGTGTCTTTGTTTGGTTGTGAATCTCTTTCTCTGTATGGTGAGTCAACATTTTGTACATCATTCAAATAACTCTCATCATCTAAATCATCTTGCCTTTGTAGTGCATTCACAACATCATTTACATTAGCCAAACTTTCTTTTCCTTTCTTCATTTCTTCACAAATTGATTTTAAATCATTCTTTATTTCTAAGTGACTTTGTTTCATATCATTTATAGCATCCTGTTGCGAATGTACTACATCAGTCATAGTCTTAATTTTAGGAATTACAATTTGTTCTACAGTTTCATTAATAATGTCTTTCTTTACTACCTCAATCTCTTTCCTTAATTCCTCAGTTATTTCTGCTTTTACATTTGTAATCTTACAGTCTACACTTGCACTACATTCTGTTATTTCAGCTCTACATCTACCAATTTCTCCTTCTAATACAATCTTATTTTCTATCATTTCCAATGCAATTTTTCCCATCCTATCTCCTATGATTTCTATCCTAGTTTCTAAGGCTTCCTTTATCTCATTTAAGTTTTTATGTACTAATTTTAAATTAGTTTCCATTACTTTCATATTTTCTTTACACTCCTGTCTTCCTAATTCTATTTTCTGCTCCAAGTTCTGTCTTCCTAATTCCATTTTCTGTTCTAAGTCCTTTCTCACTTCCTCCATTTTCTGACCTATCTCTTCCTTATTCTGTTCCATTTTCTGACCTAAACTTTGTTCCATGTCCTGTCTCACTCCTATTTTCTGACTCAATTCTACGTTATTTTGTTCCATTTTCTGAACTAAACTTTGTTCTAGTCTTTCAAACATGATCATTAATAACCTTTGGTCTTTTCCTAGCTTTCTGGTTCTATTTGATAACTAGGCCTATCTGCCCCATCCCCTACTCCTGTTACTAGCTCTTTTCTTGACATTTTAGTTTCTTTATTCAGTTCACTTTGGCTTAAAAGTCCCACTATTTTGCCGCTTCGCAGTAACATAAAAATAAACTGGATATAAAAATAAAAATTTTTGGTCCTACTTTTTTCTCGTTGATTTGTCCAGTTACGTGCGTCTCCTGGGCAGTTGGCTTCGCTAGACGATCTCTGGTGTTTTCCCGCGTTGAGTATCCGTTCATCGGTGTTCTGATGTATCGTTGATTATCCGTTCATCGGTGTTCTGACGTAGATCTCAAACGATGGTCTAATGGCGTCTTCTTTCTTTTTGGCGCGAAGATATGGCGTCACTTGGTATTTCGCGTAAGTTCATTTCCCGTAATTTCCATTCCATCCAAAATTCGTGTTCCACGTTGGGCAAGCCATTTGGTGCGGTTTTTATAATTATGCTTCGTTGGGTCTTTGAGCTATTGAGATCTTTGTGATCTCAGGGCGTGGTAACGGATGGAATGAAAAATCACACGATGTTTCTTCACCACAATGTATTATTTTATTAACACTTTTTCGATATTTTACATTAAATAATTCCTCTTAGCACCATTCTAAATGATTTAAAACGTTTCCACTTTTTCATTTAGTGGAACTAATGCTTGATGAAAGTCTGGTGAAAGTTCTATGTTCACACGTTACACCAATACGTCCTTATGCCTTGATTACACACACGCAAATGGGAAGATTATGGCGTCCTCACGTGACACTGCCTTTTTCGTATACATCCGCGTATGCGTCCATCAAATAGTTCTTTCTTGTTAGGGAAGCGATCCCTAACCATCCTCCCTTACATTTATTATGGAACACATATAATTCTAATATTTATACATATATATTAAAATCAAATATGGAAATATTTATGACGTCTTTAAACTAACTTAGTTGTTCGTAACAATGAACATTATTAACACGTTTTCGTCATTTGACCAACACATACCAACATCAAAAAACAAATTACACTTTTAACAAATATTCACATAAACGATTTTCTTTTGGGGTCTTCTAATATTCTGTCTCACTTTGTACAAAAGTAGTTGTTTCCAATATCTTATTCAGAAATTTTCAATGTTGTCTGAATCAAAAGTGAAAGAAAGCATTTTTAGCAGTCCATAGATTTGCAACTGGAACTTGAAATTCAGTGCCACAGCTGGGATTTGGGCCGCAGACCTTCCGCTTGCCGGGCGGGCGCTCTGGCCACTGGGCTGTTGTGACAAACTGCCAGAATGGCATTAAATTCTCAAGCCAGTTTGTATTCTGGCAGTTTGTCACAGTGGCTCGGTGGTTGGAGCGTCCGCCCGGCGGGCGGAGGGTCTGTGGTTCGGGTCCCAGTTGTGGCATTGGATTTTTGGGTTCCGGTTCTGCCTCTTAAACTTTGCCCACACACGGCTTGTGTGTTTAAAAACACCAACAGTAAGTTTGTTGGCATAAATAAATAATAATTAAGTAGTGCTCCATTTTGTACTCCATGTTTCAATGACACGAGTTCCCACACTGACTCCATTAGCTTGGTCGCAGCGCACCACCGCTTCACTGCAGTGATTTGCACAATATGGGGCATTTGTTGACATGTCCCTCAATGTGTATGAGCGGGCACCTCATCCTCACCAGCGCGGTTTTTAAAATGGGATCATCTACTGAACTTTTCAAGCATAGGTTGTAAATAATTGTGTTTTATATTTGTAAAATGCGGCCTCAGGGGTCTCCGTCTAGGGGATATGTGAATGGCGACCACAAGGTACCCAAGCTGAGCAGAACATTACTTCCACTTACTGGTGTTTTGCTCCTCACTGTAACTTTTCTATCTGACCTTACCTTGGTCATCTCTTGTTCTCTTCCGACCCCGATGCTATTAGGGTTCCCGAGGGCTAGGGAGTATTTATTTTTCCAACCTCTCCATTTCTCTAATTTCTCTATAAAACCTTAACCCCTAACATGCTGACCTGTCATGGCATGTAATACGTTCTCTGATTGGTAATCAAAGGATATGGTCGGTGAATTTATTTTGATAACTCTCCCGGTCAGGTCGGTGAGACCCGTAAACCAACGACAGGTGTGGTCCTCCAGACACTCTAGGGGTTGTGAGAGAGCGATGTGACTGCCAAAACATAAAAATATGGTGCTCTCTAAAAAACTGTTACTATTACTGCTATTGCTCTCTTCAATATCATTGTGAAAAATATTGGAGAGCTAGAGGATTAATGACTTCATTGTCAGAAATCCAGCATTAGCTAACAACAACAACAACAGATTTGCAAACTCATGAAGGACGTTCATTTTAGAAATATCATGACAGACATAGAGAGGTCCAAGCTTGGGACTCATTCAGTGAAGGTAAACTTGTTTTGAGTAATGTTAAAGATGACTAATATGAACACATTGTTAAACGATGCTCGAAAAGGTAAAGGCACTCAGATGCATTTTCTACATTCATCAGGACCACAAACTTAAGTCAACTCAGCGTTTATTTGCTGCAAAGCAGAGGAGAAAATAACATCACAAGGTATGTTTGAAATTTTCTTGTTTAGTATACACTGTAGCATCTATGGAATTGAGATTGTTTCTATGTTTGAATGATTCCACGCATTTTAAATTGTACTTAAAAACTAGATACAAACTCTAATATTACATATATCCTTTCTATATGGCAAGAAAATGGTATGTGGTATGACAAAATGGAAAGCGGATTTGAATTCAGCATACCAAAATTAGGTTTAGAGAGCTAATAAACCCTGTGCCGCAGAAAAAAGGTTTAAATTTGCAGGCCGGTGTAATCATTAGTCTATTCAAATAAAAGCTTCCTTTATCATCTATTTTCTAAGACCCATAACAATATTTGCAGGAAATTGTTTCAGATGGGTAATGCTGTGGTAATTTTGTTGCAACTAGGAAGCTGTGATGACAGCTGTTTACCTAAAATTAAGTCAATGTGGAAAGGAAAAAACTTCATATTTCAGTGTACCGCTTAAAATATTGCAAACAGTTGGTGCAGTCATTTTTAATAGCCCTGCGCATTGTGCAATGAGAGATGAGAACTCTTATCTGATCTCGGGTCATGGTAATGGAATAAAGCATATACTTGACTTCTCCCAACAGGGCACCACAATAAGGAATGACTGCCAAGCCTGCATGTTCTAAGTATCTAAGAGAGTTAATGCAGCCATTGATTGGAAATTGCAGTCACCGTGTGAGAAACTCATCAGAATTTCCAAAGCACACATATTAATACACATGTAATACATTAAAGCTAATAAAAACAACTTTAACAGGGATGAAGGCCTTCAAGTCAGCAAAGCATTCCCCCATGTATCTCCACCACAGGACAAAGAAGCATCAATAGTCAACTGATTGGTTCCACACTTGTGTCTCCATCAGCCGGCACTTAACAAATGGGAAGAAAGTAGGTAGAACCTATCCGCTGCTGGCTATGCATAAATATTATGACATCTTAGTCTAGCTTCAGCTCCCCCGAGGATGGCGGCAGAGTTAGTTGCTGAAAGCTTGGGCAGTTACCCAAATTTGACCTGGCTGTTAGCCCCAGAAACTATCGTCAAAATTGTTTTAGAAAATCATATTTTACAAAGGTTAACAAATTTTGACCTTAGAGGATGAAGCTGATATAGCAAACAAAATTTACAAAAATAATGGGGATAGTTAATATCATGAAGCTATCTTTAATACAAATGAATGCAAGACTACCCCTATATAAGTTTCTCACAAGACCAGCATTACCCTATGGTAGTGAAGCCTGGACAATTTGAGGAAGAGATCATAATTATACATTGTATACAAAACCTACCAGAATAACTGGGTGGCCCACTTTCAACGAATGTCTCTCTCATAGAATGACAAAAACTATGCACTATTAGCACTCTCAAGACAAAAGATTGTTTGGACACCCCAAAAAAATTCAAGAAGGAAAATTCCTGTTTGAGCAGTAAGGGGCCACATGGTTTAATATTTGCTGGATGACAACACTTTAATTTCTTTTCCTTTACTGCACAAGCTGTATTATAGAGGTTCCTAAATATCTTAACCTCTTCGGATGCCATATGTCGTACATAACACATGTCCTAAGGTTCTCTATGGTCTAGGGGCATATATGTAAACTTTGACCTTCAGTGGTACCGAACCCAGGACTGACAAGGCCAGTTTTTGCTTGCAGGTCATACCCTATTTGTCACTCTTAAAAGCAACTTTAGTCAGATCTGAAGAGGTTAAAAAATTAAAAATAAGCATTGACCCAAGGGTCGTGAACTAGACTATCGTTTTAAATTCAAATATTACTTCTCTAAAATTTCTACTAAAAAGGAAATTTGATCCTTTACTTTTGGTGAAATGTCTATGTATATCTACAATTTGGGTTGTGTAATAAAAAACATGAAAATCATTATTAATGAATGTCCATTGCTTTTTACATATACTGGTCATTATTATTTGATCTATTGCCTTACTAGAGCAAACGGTTACTCTGATGGGCCCAAAATCAATGGTATTTAGATTATAACTTTGAAAAAGAAGTCATTATTAGTTTCTACATTGAGATGATAATATAATTTTATCATTTTTGAGTCCCTTTTAAGAATCTATCATGATTATTTAGAAATTCTATCAATTTTGAGTTTAGTGATTTATACAAGTCAATTTGTCATCCTCCGTAGTCTAGGGGTAACATGCTAGTCTCAAGTTCCCAAGGTCCTGGGTTATAATCTGGCAGGGGACAATGGATTTTTTCAGGTATAAAAATCCTTAGCATGGCTTCCTTCGGAAGGAAAGCAGAGCTGATAGTCCCATGACATAGATTTACAGCATGTAAAAGAACCTCAAACCTGATAAAAAGGTCTCTGAGCAAAATTAAGCAGTCTTTCATGCCCAATGTGGCGCTGAGAACCACAGCAGTTAAAGAGCATCCATAAATAAAACCTCAGTTTTATACAAGCCAAAATAAAAATTATACCCCCGGCAATAATTTCAAAGGACATTTCTTTACAGTGTTTACCTATCCATTTTATTGTATTAGATTTAATTTCTCTCCTAACAAATAATATAACTTGAACACTTCTATGACTAATGTGATGAAAGCTACCCATTTGCCTATAATTATTAAAATTTGCAATTGTCTGCCATTGCCGGTCCCAAACACAGATGAGAAAGGAGGAGGAAAAGGAGTATTACCTCGTAAAAACACTTTGGTTCATCTGGCTCTGGATGATAGTACCTTGGAGGATCCCTTGCCAGGGTAACGATGAAGACCTCAATGGCAGACATTGCGATGGTATCCAGCATCAACAGCAACCCATCCCCCCTTTGGGTAAATTAAGGGAAACTTTATTGAGGGACCAACCTTACAGTATAATAAGGTCTTTGAACTGGAACACATTTGAAGACTGTAACGGTCAACCAGGCGATGTGAAAGCAACTGTTAGTCACAACAGCTGGAAGAACAGAAGCAGCAGCCCTCTCTGAAGGGGTTTATACATGAAGCATGGACAAATGCTTGAAGATGGCAGCCCCATCATTGTCCTTACCCTCTGCAGCACCCATAATGAGGCCAGGGGACATTTTATTTACTAGATTGCCTCATCAAAGAATAAGCCAAACTAATGTACAAACTCAAAGGTAAGGGAGACAGAGAAAGATCCACTGAACAATGGAGAGACCAATTTCTTTGGAGAGGACAGAACAGGTCGAAAGGGTTAATCCTTGTGGTTGATGATACTGATGTAAATGACTTTAAGATCATGTTCAGAGCAAATTACATGTGGTTTTAATTGGGATATAATTACTTCAAGTATTTCCTGTTTATAACAATAAGTTATTTCCAGACTGTTATGCCGTGGTCTACTGGAGTTAGAAGTTTCCAGACATTTCGTCCACAACTGTGGCAGATATCTTCAGTGGTGAAGTCGTAGTCTCCTCAGAGAAGTATGTGTAGCATCTAAGGTGTTGACCATCTGAGCTGCTGTATTTATACTCTGAGAGGCCTCCAGTGATTGATCTGGATGGCAGACAGCAGGAGGGAGGGGGTGGGCTCCATCCAAGGTATTTCTCCCTCCTGATTGGTTCACTTTGATTTCTTCTATTGTGTGTCGTTTCTTGCCTTCAATGACAGGATGCCAGTTGCTGTTGAGTTTTAAAGCTTCTTCTTTCTTACTGAAATTGTCGGGATGTTTATAAATTTCAATAGCTTTGTGCTCTCTCCCTCCTGCCATCCACCGTCCGGACCAATTAATCAGGCCTCTCAGGGGTATAAATATAGCAACTCGGACGGTCGACACCTCAAACGCTACACAAACTTCTCCAAGGAGACTACAACCACACACTGAAGATGTCCACCACAGATGTGGACGAAACGTCTCGAAACTCTAACTCCAGCAGACCATGGTATAACAGCCCGGAAATAACTTATGGTTATATTGACTCCAACCTCGAAAGCCTAAGCTCTTATATTTCCAGCTTACTTATTACTATATTGAGATTTTGGTGCATTAGTCTAATCACACCAATACTGCTTACATTTGTACAATTATGGTAGCCACAAAATTTAAAGGCAACTAACAATTTACTATTATTTTTCCTGTTGTACAAATAAATTTTGTGGGTGCAAATGATATTTATATCACCGGATGTACAGCCTGATTTCACAGCTTGATTAAGTACACAATACTGCAATGTGTGGCAAACCTATGATTGGATTTTTTGTTGTGTCAGCTAATTTTAAATTCTGTGGCTACAATAGCTATACTATTTACATATGACTCCGTAACATACTTACTTGGCAACCTGTGATCTGGTATCAAAGTCCAAGCTTTTCATTGATACATTAACTTCTAAACATCCAATGTACTGCAAAAAAAAAAAAGAGTAAGGATATGTAAAAACATCAGATTTAGCAATACAACATGAAAACAAAACTGTATATACTGATATACAATTATTTGTAGGTATCAAATGCAAGTTTGTCACCTCTGGAGAGAGGATGTATTGGCCAGGGATAATACCATTCATTTATAAATCTATCAAAACTAATAGCTGCTTTAGTAGATTTTATTCTTAGCAATAGATGTAGAAAAACTATTCTGAGGTGGGAACCAGAAATTATACCTACTTTTAGTAAACTTTTCAAGAGCAGTGTACAATTTATGGCACTGAATATAAGATTAAAGGTAAAGCTCTACATCCATTTTTACTTTCTCTACTGGTAAGTAGGGGAAGTATTGTATTCCACCCAAAAATTTGAAGTCGAGATTTCACCGGAAATACATGTTTTGAGGCCCCCTGAATCCAAAAAAAAGCATTTTTAGAAAAAGGTCCGTGTGTGTGTCTGTGTGTCTGTCAGTCTGTGGACAGCATAGCTCAAAAACGAAAAGTCGGTTAAAAACCAAAGTTGGTATTTAAGTTTAATGTCGTTCAAGGATGTGACACGAAGATTTTGAAGAAAATAGCCCCACCCTAAACTACCCTTTACATGGAAAATTTTTCGAAAATTTTGATTTTCTTGAAAATGGCTCTAACGATTTTGATTAAAATGTCATATGTTTGAGACATTTTTATGACAAATGAAATGTATATCTTGAATTTTCTGGCTATAGCCCCTGTAGTCGTATTTACTCTGGACGACTTTTGCATAACTGGTAAACCGTTAGAGATAGACCAAATTATACTATACAAAAAATGTAGATCTTGCTAAAATACACAATTTATGTCTCAATAAATTTTCTTGTAGGGTGAACCATTTCGGAGATATACCTTGTTATGTGTGTGAGTTTCGGAAAACTTGGAACTTTCGTGAAATGGGTCATCGTTGTTCATTTTTTTATATGTTACGTGTACAAAGAGAACGGAATCTCAAAGCTTTAAAAGATTTGACTATCGCATAAAGCCTACTGTATTCCAATATTCCCCTTGCACCTACAAGGAAATAAACAATAAGATAATTTGTACAAATGTTTATTTTAACTAACACGAAGAAGATATAGGAATAAGAGTTTGTAAGAATGGTTAGTACAAGAGTAGAGAAAGTCATGTGAGTGCAACACATCAAATTTTTTGTCCTTTATGTTAATCACTACTTTCTTCTCAGTTCTCATTACATATATGCAGCTAATAAAACCAAACTTATTTAAAAAATTCAGTGAAGTTGTTCCTAAGAAAGTCCATCCTTCTAAAATGTTGTTATCAAATGCTGAGCTTTGGCAATGAAGCCATTAGCGCTCTTGCTCTCCAATATTTCTCTGTAGTGGATCCAACAGGTAGAACTTTCACAGGTTTGTAGCTGATCTTCAGTCATTTCTTCTTCTTTGCTGCATAGAGGACAATTTGGATCTGTGTAAATTCCTGTGTTGCGTAAATGTTTGGTCAAGTAGTCAGTAATAAGTAATCTCAATTTGGCTACTGCAGTTTTTCGAGGGATTTCTGATATAATTTTTAATTCTTTTAATTAGAAATTTGCTCTACTATGTATAGTAAGTTGAGGAAAGATTGTATTCCACCCAAAAATTCAACATCGAGATTTCGCCATAAACATATTTTGAGACACCCTGAATCCAAAATAAGCATTTTTAGAAAAAGGTTTGTGTATGTGTCTGTCAGTCTGTGGACAGCGTAACTCAAAAACGAAAAGTCAGTTAAAAACCAAAGTTGGTATTTAAGTTTAATGTCTTTCAAGGATGTGACATGAAGATTTTGAAGAAAATTCCTCCACCCTAAACTACCCTTTACGTAGAAAATTTTTCAAAAACTTTCCGATTTTCTAGAAAATAGCTCTTAATTACTTTGATTAAAATGCCATATGTTTAAGACATTTTTATGACAAATGAAATGTTGTTGTTTTCTAGTGCCTTGCATCTGGCAATGAAGCCATTAGCATTCGTGCTTTCCAATACTTTTGAACTGTAGTTTCTTCTGATCATAATGCTTCACAGGTCTTCAAGTGGTCTTCGTTCATTTCTGCTGGATCGTTACACAGGACACATATTGGTGAAGCTGAGATACCTATTCTGTAGAGAGTAAATTTTGAATTTTCAGGCTATAGCCCATGTAGTCTTGCTTACTCTTGATGACTTTTGCATAACTGGTAAACCGTAAGAGATAGACCAAATCTTAATATACAAAAATGTAGATCTTGCTAAAACACACAATTTATATCCAAATAATTCTTTTTTGTACAGTGAACAATTTCAGAGATATTACTTATTTGTGTGAGTTTTGGAAAACTTAAACTTTCATCAAATGGAACATTATTCATTTTTATACATGAGGGTGAGTCAATAAGTAATGCCTCCTATTTTTTTTCCTTAAATAAGATAGTTATGTGAAAAATTTGAATTTGGCGCAAATCCTCAAGCCTTCTTCTCCAATCCCCTGCAGTAGTAACTTCCTAAGCCAACAGGTGGCAGCATTGCATCCTCTTGCAAAATGGCTGACATTGACATTCGTATTAGACAGCGTTGTGTGATTGAATTTTTTACTGCAGAAGGTGACATGCCAATTTGCATTCACAAAAGGCTAAAAAATGTGTATGGTGATGCAACGGTGGGTGTCAGCACTGTTAGATGATGGGTTCATCGCTGTAACGAAGCTAAAGGGCAAACACCATTGGCAGATGAAACACGAAGCGGCAGGCCGGTGACTGCAGTGACTCCATGCAACATTCAGCGAGTCGATGAGATCATTCGTGGTGATCGCCGGATAACAACAGGTGAATTGTGTCGCATTACCTCCCTCAGTAAAGTTACTCAAAAGTTTGTTCACGTTGGGTACCAAGAATGTTAACCGTCCAAAACAAAGAAACAAGGAAAACAATAGCCTCCGAACACTTGCAGCGCTTCAATTTGGAGGGAGAGGAGTTTCTGGAAAACATTGTTACTGGAGACGAAATGTGGGTTCATTTTTTTGAACCTGAATCAAAGCGGCAGTCAATGGAATGGCATCACTGTGAATCACAGAACGCTGTCTAATACGAATGTCGATGTCAGCCATTTTGCAAGAGGATGCAGTACTGCCACCTGTTGACTTAGGAAGTTACTACTGCAGGGGATTGGAGAAGAAGGTTTGAGGATTTGCGCCAAATTCAAAATTTTCACATAACTAACTTATTTAAGGGGGAAAAAAATAGCAGGCATTACTTACGGACCCACCCTCATATTTTAGCCATGTAAAGAGAATGGAATTTGTAAGCTTTAAAAGATTTAACTATCACTCAAAGCCTACTGTACTCCCATATTCCATTTGCACCTACAAGGAATTATGCAATTAGATAATTTCTGCAAATGTTTATCTCAACTAACACAAAGAGGATATAGGAATGAGTTTGTAAGAATGGTCAGTACACGAGTAGAAAAAGTCATGTGAGTGCAA
Source organism: Tenodera sinensis (assembly GCA_030765045.1). Classification (NCBI taxonomy): domain Eukaryota; kingdom Metazoa; phylum Arthropoda; class Insecta; order Mantodea; family Mantidae; genus Tenodera; species Tenodera sinensis. The sequence goes on from CM060963.1 coordinate 79,707,247, forward strand.
CACATCAGATTTTTATCTTTTGCTTTGTTACATAGTGTTTGAGTTTGCTTGATTTTATATTTGCTTTTAATTAGTCTTTTTATGGATGTAAAAGGTAAGCTTTTATTTGTATTTTGAACTAAATTTCAACCTTTTTTGACAAGAAGATTAGCGCTTTCATTTCCAGCAATTCTGCAATGTGCAGGTATCCATTATAATTGAATTCTTTTCTGTAATTTTTGGAGTTGCTGGATCATTCAGTGACATTCTTTAATTTGGATTGACATTTTATATGAATTTATTGCATACAAGCCATCACCCGCCTGCTTTGCTGGGCATCAATTTAAACCAACAAATCAATGACTAAAAATTTAACGAAATCATGATTATCTTACATGACCCTCTCCTACCTCTACCACAGGCACATTTACTATAGTTGCTGGTATTCGAACTCACGAAGTCTGGCTGTGAATGGACGGCCAGTCCACTGTGTATCCCTAACAATCACGGCTATTCTCTTTGCACAATTAACATAAAAAAAATTAATAATGATATATTTATTATCTTCCTTTCATAGAAGTTTGAAAATAGTGTTGTTGTAATTAATTTAATTTAAAAGGTGAGTTAATTAATAACACTGAACAACACTCACAACATATTTTTCCGGGACGCGTTTCGAAGGTTAACTTTCCTCCATTATCAACCGGACAATAACTGGGTTTCCATGGTGTTTCATGGTGCAGATGGTGATGCTTCTTCTGGTGTTTCTTCTGGTGGCGGTTCAATGAACTTACTGAAAATGTCTCGCTGAGGAATGTCGAAATTAAATACTCGGTTTCTATTTTTTAAAATAAAGATTTGTTCCCATGTGGATAGTTCTTGTTTTCCGGTTATGTGTTTGAGAAGTTTCGGTTCTAGCTTTATGTCACGATTTTTTGTCCAAAAGTGAAATGCAACCGCTGATTTTTCTAATTGTTTACTCTTAATGTTTCTAACGTGTTCCTTGGATCTAATTTCTAAATTTCTTTTGGTTTTTCCTATGTATATTTCATTACAATCACTGCATTCAATTTGGTATATGCCAGATTTTTTGTTAGGTGGAATTCCACCGCCGCCACCAGAAGAAACACCAGAAGAAGCATCACCATCTGCACCATGAAACACCATGGAAACCCAGTTATTGTCCGGTTGATAATGGAGGAAAGTTAACCTTCGAAACGCATCCCGGAAAAATATGTTGTAAGTGTTGTTCAGTGTTATTAATTAACTCACCTTTTAAATTAAATGATATATTTGTCAGAAGTTATGCCTTACGGCTTAGGGCCCTCAATCCCTCGGCTGTTTTATGACTCAGGATAGATCACAGGCTTTAAAAGTGCTCCCACTAACTCCAAAAGCAACTCCTAAGGTTTTCTAGTATTTTCACATGCTAGTTCTTTCAATTTTAAGGTGGGACCCAACTTGGAAGTTCAACCCTAATAGCTGATATGCCACATGATTTATGACTTACCATATGGAGAATATTGACAATGTGTTTCCCATTCTACAAGTTAGTTGGTTAGCATATGTATATATACACTGCTGCTCAAAAGTTTCTGGACAGTCAGTGTCATAAGTACAGACTTTATTTAAAGAAAGAATAGGAAAGTGAACATAAAGAAGCACAACATTTTCAGCATGGTTTATTGTTTCATCAAAATTTAGTGTGATTATAGCAATATGATCACAAAATACTGACATAATGTTCAAAGTTTGATATTCTTAGCGGAAGTGTTTTAAACTTTATTTCTCACTGAAAAAACTCCCTTTCACTGAAATCATTTTCTTCACTACTCTTGGCATTCTCTCTATAAGTTTTAGAATTGCAGATGCTGGAATATCATTACAAGCACCTTGTACTACGTTCCACAGTGCATTTTGAGAGTTGAGAGTTTTCCTTGCCTAACGAGCCAGTTCATCCCAAAGTAACTCAATGGGGTTAAGATCTGGAGACTAAGCCAGTCACTCCATAATTTTCACTTCTCTTGCCCTCTGCTAATTCTCCATGTATTTCCTGCATAATTTTTGAGTATGTTTTGGGTCATTATCCTGCTGAAATATGAAGCCCTGATCTATCAGACGTTTACCTGATGGGACTGCATATTCACTCAAGATGTTGCGGTAGCCAATTTTGTTAAGTATCCCCACAATATTGTGCACAGCACCTACACCACTGAATGCAAAACAGCCCCAGGCCATTACAGACCTTCCCCCATATTTCACTGTTGGGATTACACAGCCTGAATGCATCTGTTCATTGGTGATCGTGTTAGATAGGTCTGTCGTCTGTTTCCCATAACCTCAAATTTGGATTCATCAGTCCAAAGCACCCTTTTCCAGTCCAATTTTTGTGTTCCAAACCCCACTGAAGTCTTTTTTGCTGGTTCACCTTCCCGAGAAGAGGTTTCCTCACAGATGTTCTCCCTAACAGATTGGTTGGCTTTAAGTCTTCTCTTGACAGTACTAACTGATATTTCTTCAGTGTGACTTAAATAGAATTTCATCTGCTGTCGCTTTCTATCACTATAGTGTTATCCTCATTTTGATTTGAAACTGCAGGTCTCCTACTTATTTTTCTGTCCGTATTTGTGCCAGTCTCCCTTAATCTCTGTATGGTATCAGCAACTGTTGTCCTGGGAATCTTAAGCTTTTTCGATATTTGTCAAACCTTCATTTCGAAGGGTATTTCACTGCTGACTGATTTTCAACACTTAATGTATGCTTACAACCCATATCTTGGAATTAAATATATTTTACTTAATTTCATGAAATGTTATGAAATTGCTTAAATTTTGAAAATATTTTCAATGTTGAACTCTATGATTTCATAAATCATGTAATGACTGGAAATACACATTTACTCATCCTGTTACAGACACAGGAATTATTGAATTGCTACGAACTGCTCTTAGATGGACCAAGTGATTCACAACTAAGAATATGCAACTTAATGTGTCAGCAAAATAATTCTCACTCTGAACCTGTGCACAAATGACTCAGTCTGAGTGGCATGTATAACAAAAGCATGGAATATCAATCTCTGTTTACTACACTGACACATGCTTATGCACTTGTGATAAGATATGCTTCACTAAGATCTTGTAGTAATGTTTTGTGTTATTTCACTTATTTGAGGATAATCCACGTAAATATTCTGTTATGTTTAATCAAAATCGCTAAGAATATCCCTTTAAGAGATAACAGGATTTGAAAGCTGCCATTTACTATTTGTATAAATATAGATATATCTGATACAAGTTCGTAATAAAAACACATTTATTTATTCATTCATTTGAAAACTGATTTTGACATTTTTACATCTGGGATTGAAAAGTAATAAAAACATCTATCTTTAAGAGGTATGTAAGTGCGTAAATGGTGTACTTTCCAGTTTGAGAATGCTAACCCAAGGGCTAGAGTAGGTTTAGTAGTACCTATAATTCAGCCTAATCATCAGAAAGTTGCAACTATTTTAATTACTATTTTAATCGACTTTAACCATGTCAAGTAGTTTTCTATTTACACATGAGAAGTACTGTTCCCGTTCATAGATCCAACGTGTAATTGTGCTATGTATCCTTCCTTGTAGGTAATTCTGAAGGAAAACATTCATAAGGTATACGCACTCTAAGAAAGGTTTTATCCATGGACGCGGCCAACCTTCAAATAAATAGGAGCCTATGACCTTGACACCACTGACATACATGATAACACGTAGATGCTGTACACAAGGTCATACAATTGACTTATTTTTCTCTGCTATGAAAGTGCAGTATTGAGCTGATGGTAATATCGTGTAGTTGAGTTTTACCAGTGTGCTTTATTATTTTGTCCTGTGCTTAGTCACAAAGTGTATTATGGCTCAGCATTTGTTTTCTACTGCACAGCGTGTATTTATTTATGATTTGTATGTGCTAACTCAGTCAACTCGCTAAATGAAAATGCGCTTTGCAGAAAGATTTCCAGGTGTAAAAGTTCCAAACCATACGACAGTCCATGAACTTCAGAATAAATTTCAGGCCAGAAATCTAAAAGGCGGTGTACAGTTCTTACCAAAGAAACCTTACACAACATGGGTCATCATTTGGAAAATTCCCCCCAAAATCACTTAGGCATCTTTCACAACAGGCAGGCATTTCATGTTGCTCTGTGCAAAGAGCTACTAAATTGCTGAAGCTAAAACCATATAAAATAATTGGTATATACTCTTCAACCACGTGATCGTGTAATTAGGCGTACATTTTGTGAGTGGACTCTCAATAGTGTATACAATGGCGAAATTGGCCCACATTTAATATTTTTCATGGGCAGCACTTAGTTCCATCTTCATGGATATGTGTGTACACAAAATAATCGTTATTAGAGCTGTGAGAAACCTAGTATTGTTCATGAAATGCCCCTTCAAGATGAAAAAATTGGTGTATGGTGTGCCATTAGCAGAGAAAGAGTTATAGGCCTAATTTTTTTTGTCTTCAATTGACACCTGTATATATGTGAATACAATTTTGCTGGCCAAACTTCCACAGACCAACCCCGTCAAAAATTAATAAAATGGCATTGAAATGGTATAAAAGTTACTCTAGAGTGTTCCCCATAGTTGAAAAGCTCACCAATATTGTATCAGAGAAAGATATTTATTGTCGACTTTGGGCACCTGTAGTAGAAGATTGTTTATGTTACGTTACGGCTGGTAATGTTTGGGAGCGTCATGTTAGCTTTGGTTAGGTTAGGTGTAGCTTAGTTTTTTAGGTTCGGGGATCAAATGGAGAAAGGTGACGGACAAGGAAAGCGTAGAGGAGTAGAGAGGAGGCGAAGTGTGCAGAAACTGCATTTCAATGTCTTTTTTCATGAGCGATCTCTCTAAAATGTTTGGTTTTTTGCGGAACTTTGGAATTTTTTTTTGGGCATTTTGAGGTATTTTTGGAAGTTAGGATTTTGGGTACGTGTTCATACATGCCTAACGAATATTGTGGGATAAAAATTTATTTTTTCCAGTGGGGTTGGTCAGCGGAAGTTTGCCCTTTTGCCCCCTCCCCTTTTCTGGAGAATTAACCGACAGGAAGCATGATTTTGCCTTTTTTTCAACAAGACGCGGCAACAGCTAATACAACTAATCTTTTGATGAGAACAATTGAAAGTGTTTTTCAAGACAGAATTATTATTGGAAATTTGTGGCCCCCTAGGTCCCCCGCTTAGCCCCTGTGATTTCTATCTCTGGGGCAACTTAAAGCATAAAGTGTACAAAACAAACCCACACACCCTTGAAGAACTAAAACAAAATATCTACCAGGAAATTGCCAGCACTTCTCAACGTGAACTACAGCAAGCAATGTATAGTTTCCTAAAGAGGTGCCAAAAATGTATGAATAATGACGGTGACCAGTTTCAGCTTCTCCTTTAATAACATTGGTAAGCCTTTAAAAGTAGTTTTAAATGCTGTATGATTTCATCTGCACTGTTCTGACAGCAGTAGTCGGAGACAAGCGTTGAGGATGCGTACAGGCAAAATACATTGCAGCTGGTTTGGAGTCTTTTGGATGTCCTGTTTATATATATAATGTACACTGCCACTCAAAAGTTTCCAAGCACCCAGTGAAAATGATGCAATTCAGCATTTAACAATCTCTGTTTAAAGATTGGTGATTTCCTCCAAAATTAAAGGGAAGAACTGCATGTAAGTTGTTTGAAAACTACTGATAGATATATAGATACATACTTTACTGTTAAGTGTTTTCATAATGAATTTAAGAGAATCTTACTAAAAACCTAAGTAAAATACCACACGTTACACATTTGTAGGATCAGTCACTTGGCATATTTTTGAATCCACACACTTTTAAAAATTTGGCTGAATAACATTACAAAGACAGATTCTAAGACTGGATGGCAAATTTCTATCCGAGTTTTCAGGAGCTTCATTATAGAGAAACCCTAATCACAAAGGTAGGTACTAACCATACACTACCGTAGTTTTTGCTGCAATGGGAATTAAATTTGGGAAACGCCTATTGTGAAGTTTCTGGTAGAATTTAATCAGTGGTCTGAGCACAAATTGTCAAATTTCTCATGGAGGCAATACTTACATTGTACTTCTATCAGCTCCAACTGAACTGCTGCATTATTTACTTTATCTATATTCATAATGACTTTGTATGTTGCATTTTTAATGCAAGATACTGGTTGCATATTAAGTACTGAATACTGCTACCAAAAACTTTGCAGAGGAATTGTTTTTCCCATTCTAAACACGCAAATTCAAATGACTAGTGTCTGTGGTCTCGGACGCAGCTATTGCTCTGCCTGCATCACATGGGAAACTGCACTGAACTGGTTTGTAACGGATGGCCCACTATGCCCAGGGCACAGCAACTGGCTCTCTATGTGGCATTGCCAATCGGGGTCACGATTGACACCAGTGATATATGTATTTACTCTCTAGTTTGTATCAGCATAGTAGAAATAATAAAATAATACAACTAGAATAAAACAATTGAGTGGCTCAGCACCTCAACCTGTAATGTTGAGGAGGGTGGTTTGAAACGGCTCAGCCCCCAGATTCTGGTGCCCATGCACTGATCAACTTGAATGCAAGAAATGTGTTCTGCATGTGCTGAAAAAAATGAAAAATCTATCTTCTAAGAAGATAGAAGGAAAGAGAAACAAATGAAGAGGCTGCTAGGTATATTTTACCTGATATCGATCTATCCCTTCCAACCAGGGCTGTTCCACACATTACTATTTCATTTAACAAAAATTAACATGTTCCTATGTGTATTTACACACTGGTTGTATTCTGATTCTACCTAGGTATATTATCTTCTTTTATTGCATTTAGGTCTTGTATGTACGACGAAAGTTGTAAACATAACCTACATACCCCAAATTCTCTCTGAGTAGCAGTACATTAATTGCAGGTATTGATTTAAACACAATCACCATCTCTGTGCATTAAATTGCAAGAGTAACATAAGTGGGTGATCTGATTAAACTTCCCCTAAAGCACAACTGAGTTTGCTAACGTAAACAATCGACTTACCCTAACTGCGTAAGTTATTCCTTCCTTATTTATAAGCTGATCTGGATGAAGCCATCCGCGGGCTGGCTTACTTATGAAGCCTCCTCCAGCTCCCGCCGTGTCAAACGGCCGCGGCATATTTGTGGCACTTGCTCCTTTCAATTGTCAATCCGTAAAACATGAACCTTTGATTTAACTGAGCTGTCACACATATGCAGTCGAAATGAAAAATAAACACGAGCTGGCGACATCATTTCAACAGGACCTTTCAATGTCAATGACGGTCTTACCATTTAAATACTTCATAAAATAGTCAAAGCACTGTGCAACTTTTCTTTCATAACTTACGCATCCCAATTGTAATTGACATACTGACACAATCACTCTCCTCCATTATTTTATCTCCATTTCTTTCTCTCTCTCTCCGTCTCACTTCCTTTCTGCAGCTGCAGTCAGCTGTTTTCCTTTGGCCCTACCCTTCCGGTTTCCTGTTCAGCAGGGAGCCAACATTGCTGTGCTTAGCATCAGCATATAAAATTAATTGGAAACTGGTTTATTCGAAGCAGAGAGTATTATTTTACTAATGCCAGTAATATATTGCACATCAATATATGCTACAGCTTTATACAGACTACGTGCTGCATGGATAATTCTAAAATAATATCTAAGTCAGCTAATTTGCCTCTTGTATTTATTCCTCTTTGGAATTGTTTTGAATGATCTAATTATGATGGGCGCGTGGGTGTACAGTGTAATGAATCACAAAACTGCCCTCAAAACCTGTCGGGTCGGGGAGCACAGGAACCTCACGACCGGACAGAGTGAAGACCTGGAAGCAGATAGTCAGCCAAGCACCACGTATGATAGTGAGGAAAGGATGATATGAAATGCAGGCGAAATCGATGATTGGAAAGGTGATGATGGAGCATTTGGAGGAATGAGTGGCGAGGGAAGCATACACTGCTAAAATGCTTTCCGCCTTCAGGGAACGAAATCCCAGGGGATACGTAGGATTGTCCCCTCCCCGCCCCAACATTAATTTTATACCCAGAATCCTCCCCGACTAAAATGTCCCAAGGGGGGGGGGGGTGGTTTACATCGAGACAAACAGCGAAATATACACTACTAAAATGCTTTCCCCTTGCCAACTTTCAACGATTTTGCACCCTGCTTAAAAGTACAAACGCAAAAATGAAATCGTGATAGTGGAGTTGAATTATGAGTCAGCTCAAACAGGCTGTGTAAACAGCATCTTAAATGTTGTTGAAACATTATAATTACAATAGTTTTATCAGGCTATGAAAATATTTTATGAAAATCTCTCATTCTTCTTTGTTTAGAGTTATGATGATTTGAATATACTCGATTTCCAACATTTACTCTAATAGCAAGTACCTATAGGTCCTACCCAGTTTTCTTGTACTATAGTCAAACCGGTGACGTCACGTTAAAGGTTAAAGCTTAAAGCTATATTGCTCTGTGTTTGTTTTTTAGGTCAAAGCAGGGGGATGGGGATTTCCCCCTCTCATTAAATAAATTCCCCGGCTCGTCAAAGAAGAATTTCTTCCCTGCCAGGGAAGTATTATATTTCACCCAAAAATTCGATGTCGAGATTTCACCGGAAATATATGTTTTGAGACCCCCTGAATAAAAATAAAAAAAAAGCAAAAGGTCCATGTGTATGTCAGTCTGTGGACAGCATAACTCAAAAATGAAAAGCCGGTTTAAAACCAGTAAGTCTTTCAAGGATACGACACAAAGATTTTGAAGAAAATACCCCCACCCTAAACTCTGACGATATTGATTAAAATGACACGTGTTTAAGATATTTTTATGACAAATGAAATGTATATTTTGAATTTTCTGGCTCTAGCCTGTGTAGTCCTGTTTGCTCTGGATGACCTTTGCATAACTTGTAAACCATAAGAGATAGACAAAATCTTACTCTACAAAAAATGTAGATCTCGCCAAAACACACAATTTATGTCCAAATAAATTTTTTTGTAGAGTGAACTATTTTGGAGATATTCTTTATTATTTGTGTTAGTTTCGGAAAACCTAAAACTTTTGTGAAGTGCAACATCGTTGTTAATTTTTTATATGTTAAGTGTGCAAAGAGAACGATTTACTGAAAGTGCTGCTCTTTGAAAATGCAATAAGACATGAGACACCTTCTATGCAGACTGGACGTGGAGCGAGCACGAGCTGTGAATAAGCAAAAGTACCATACCGCAAGTAAGCTAAATAATAAACAATTCTCAGGTTCATTAGTTGGGTCGGCATCAGGGTCACAATTCCAGCAATTCTGCACCAGTAGCGACAATTGCAGCTTGCAGTATTCAGTTCAGTTTCTTCAACTCACTATTCTCACAGTGCGTCAGCATGGATAAATTTGTGACTAGAAAATGAAAAGTTAGGGAAACTAATGACAGTTATGTATTCCAGTTCGATCCTCAGGCTTCAACTTCAAGCAATATTAATATTACGGCTTCTCAGGTAAAAACTGCAGCATTCAAAGTGACATGTATTAGTGAAAATAGTGAAAGTAAGCGACTACACTAATCGGGGGGATCTGTAGACAAAACTGGATTGAAAAATCGAAAACAAATCGCTCCTGGCTTTCATCAAACAGTTTTGGGAGAGTTATATATCTGTACTGCTCATAAATAGAAAATCTTGGTCTTCTAAAGACAGTAATATGCATATTGCTGCTGCTACTGATGCTGCCATTACTGCCATAAATATAACACAAACTTAAGTTTCCCTCCCTCGTCACAAAGTTTAATTCTCCAATTCGAACACTGGATCAAAGAGTGTAGAAAACATGTCACTTCTTCCAATGATTGCATTGAATAGAACAAGTAAAAGTTAAACTGCATGATTTTAATGGGTCATTATTAATTCTTATGTAATCCTCACTTTGAAGTAAAGTTCTACTCTGTTAATATAATCAGATTCATCCAAAATTATGATTTTATTCCCTTTACCAGCTTTAGTATAAATTACATGTTTTTCATTCAATTATTTAATAATCTGATTATGATAATTACCTTTAGGGTGATTTTTACTCATATCCTGCAAAATTTTAGTACATTTCATTTTAATCAAAGATATATCCATTTCATTTAAATCTTGACTGGCAATTTTGATATCTGCAACAAAATCATATGTTTTTGAGAAATTTATGAAATTTTTTATATCTTTGTTTAGGAAATTGAATTCTTTCTCATTAAAGTCATAACTTGAAAGATTGATTACATTATTTATTGGATTGTTCATTTATTTGTATTCAGTTTCTGTTGTATTACACATGATGTATTTAACTATCTTCTTTCCTGGAAGTTTGAAAACAGTGTTGTAATATTCAATTTAAAGCAAAAAGGTAAATTGATTAATAACACTACACAACACTTACTTATAATTTACCGAAACATGTTTCGGAGGCTGACTTTCCTCCATTATCAACTGGACATCGACTGGTTCTCCCTGGTATGGATGGTGATGTTTCCTCTGAGGTCTCCTCTGGTGGTGGTTCAAAGAACTTGCTGAAGATATCCTTCTCAGGGTGTCAGAATTGAATACTCTGTTTCTATTTTTGAAAATGAAGATTTATTCCCTCTTGTTTTCCCGTTATGTGTTTGAGGAGTTTCGGTTCTGGCTTTATACTGTGATTTTTTGTCCAAAAGTGAGTGGCAACTGCTGATTTTTCCAACTGTTTGTTTTTTACGTTTCTAAAGTGTTCCTTGGATCTTATTTCTAAATTTCTTTTGGTTTTTCCTATATACACTTCATTAGAGTCACTGCATTCAATTTGATATATGCCAGATTTTTTATTGAGTGGGATGGCATCTTTGATTTTTGAGTTCAGTAGATTTTTTACAGAGTAGTGGTTCACTGGTGTCAGCTAAATATTCTGTTCTTTGAAAACGTTTTTAAATTTTTCAAAGGTCCAAGGATGGAAAGTGAATTTTTTGAATGTTATCTTTGTTTCTGCTGCTGTGAGTGTTGCAGTGTCTTTCAGTAGCTTTTTTGTTTCTGCTTGTTTCACTTTTTTGTCTGCTAATGATTTGGGGAAGCCATTTTTTGTGCTATTTCAATTATTTTGCAATATTCTGCTTTGTATTCTTCTGTTGGAAGGGGGATGTTTACCTATCTATGTGTTAAGCTATTGAGGATTGCCTGTTTGTGACTTCTTGGATTATAACCATGAGCTTTTAAGTAATTGTCCATCTGCGTTGGTTTTGTATGAATGTCAAAGTTTATTCTATTCTTTTTTTTTTATTAATTGTACATCCAAAAATGGTAGTTTCTCATCATTTTCCAATTCCACAGTGAACTTTGTGTTTTTTTCCTGGACAGATGTTCCTTGAACCACCACCTCAGAGGAAACACCACCATCCATACCAGGGAGAACCAATCGATGTCCAGTTGATAATGGATGTTTTGGTCAATTATGAGAAAGTGTTGTGAAGTGTTATTAATAGACTTACCTTTATGATTTAAATTAAAATCATCTATTTAGCTTGTTTTTTAATCTCTTTGTTTTACTTTTCATGCTAAAGTTTGGATACTCAAGTAATTAAGATTCCAAATTAACCCAAATTAAGTTACCTAAAATGCACATTAATTTTAAATGTAATTTGTATAACTTATGTTCAATATTATTTAACTTTTTAAAGTGTAAACTTCTTTCCACTTCAATAACTTTCTTTCTATTGATATCTGGTGAATGCTATTATTATAAAATTTAACCGTTCTTCTAACAAAAACCGGGGTTACTTTTCGTTTTAAACAAATATTAAAAAATCTAATGTCTGCAAGAGCATGCCTTTTCTTTTTTTGTAATTTTAAATATAATTTAATTTCATACTTAGCTGCATTAACATTTAGAATACACAAAAGTTGTTAAGTTCTAAATTATCCATTGTAAATAAAAATGGCATCCTAACTAGGAACAAGGATTCAAATTAGTTATGTTAAACTCAATGAAAAAACTAAAACTGTTAACAGTGAAGCAAAAGAATCTAAAATAAAAACAAACTTAGTGACTAAAACCTTTACTTATCTTAATGCTGCAAGTTCTTAGAAACTCCAAACATATGTTTTGTGATGATTCCATCACATTTTCAATGGCCTGAAATAAATGGCTGCTGTTGCTTTTGTTCTTCCTGATGAACATAGCTTGTGACACACTTTTTAATTTTTTCTCCTAAATGTTGCAAAGGAACAAGTATTTACAGGCCTAAATATTAGAATATGAACTTGTTCGAGTCATAGGTGAAAATACAATACAATGAGAACAATGATCACAGAGAATACAGTGAGTGAAAACAAAGTAAATGTAACTATCTAGATCAGTGATTTCCAAGCTGTTGACGCAAACTAGCATAGTTCTCCCACTGTTATAAATCTACATTAAGGACACTAGGAACTGATTTTGCTTTTGCCATATTCAAGTTATGTGGTTATTTCAATTTCAGTATACCAAATGTTTCTCACTGAAGCTAACTTTTCTTCAGGTTTGCTTATCTAAGAAGAACTCTGTGAAGCATTTATTTGTTCTTTTGAGCAAAGTGAATAGTATAAGGATATACTGGAAAGCCTTTACCAGATTCTTCAATATTAAGGATCTTTCCAGCCCCAAAAGTTGTACAAATCAGTCATGACTTCTTGCATTGTTATGCTAAATGATTGTGCAGCCATTTTTGTTTTTCAGTCAAATCATATGAAATCCATCTTGAGGCAATTTTCCACATTTTCAGCCTCTTGTTCAGGATTTTAAGCACAGTTGAAGATGACAGTCATGCATTGTTGGCAAATTCACAAACCATGGCATTCTGAACTGCCAGCACTAACATGTTTATGTTCTACAGATCATATTCACTTGCTGCAGGATGACAAGGTCGAGGCATGTCTATCACACATTGACGTCCTTCTTTTGAAGGTTTTGACCTGCCTTGCTATTGTACGATAAGCCTCTTGCAATCCTTCAAAACACTGCTTTGCATTGTGACCTCTTGTGCATTCAATTTTCACCAGCTCCTCTGATCTTACTTTGAAATCACTGCGGCTGTACTCCATGAGCACTTGTTCAAAACTGCATCATTTGCTCTAAGGGAGAGTGGGCTTACAACAACCTCCGGTATAAAATATATTGCCTGGCTCCATTTCATGGCATTATTACAGCATTGTTGCCACTATTAAAAAATCAACCCATGTATAAGCACTACTGGGAAAACATGAAGGTGATGAAAAGATCACTGTTTGATAATGGTGTTGTGACCTTAATCAAAGTTGCTCAGAAGCTTGCTTCTGACAGGGAAGTTGTAGGTAAACCTTTTACATAAAACAGAATTTTGCATTCCTATTGGTGCTATAGCTTGCTTATAAAAATCTGAAATTAAGTCAGTAGAGCAGAGAAATTTGGTAAAAAAGTGACAAGTGACTAAAAATGTCAATGGGAGTGTGGTGAAGGGTGTAGTGAGCAAATTGATGCTTATTTTGTACAAAAATTAAGGGTTAGCAACATTAATTTTAATTGGAGAGTTCTGTTGGCTGAGAAGCTTTCTCTTGGAGAACTACCAGGAGGGTATATGGGGTAATGCTACAGGTTGGGAGAGAATCTTTAAAATCCAAAAAAAAGCTATACGCATACTGACCCACTAAAGTTATAGAGTTTCTTGCAGGCCACTATTCAAAACATTAGAAATCCTGACACAACCCAGCCTATATATGTACAATCTAATTATACACGTGCACAATAACCATGACAGATATATAGCAAATCAGCACCAGCATGAACACAACACAAGGCGAAAAGGAGAAATGAAATACCCAGCGCATAGGCTTGCACTCTATGAAGAAAGTCCACAATATATGGGGTGTAAAATATACAATAAATTGCCACAAAGGATTAGGAAAATCCCAAATCCAAACCTCTTTAAAAAAAACAGTCAAGAGTTTGTTTGCCAGCAAGGCATACTACTCTGTTACAGAATACATGGAAGATGTACTGTGACCTCAATTTTAGGTGTCTTAACAAATCATTACTGTACATTTTTTCTCTTTTACCTTTCTTTTATATTTCTATACTCGTGTTTGTAAATATTGTAGACTTATTTTAATCCTTAAAGTTGTAATTATAGTGTATTGACGAGTCACCAATTTACGAGCACCTGCTCACCCATGTAAGTGTAATGTGACGAATAAAGTATAAGTATAAGTGTAAGTGTTGGAAGCAAGTGAAAATTTATTTTAATTATGGTCCTGTAGTAGCAGTATACGTAGAAAAGAACTTTTTAATGTAGGAGGGCTTTGTTAGCAGATAATCATAAGGGGAAGAAATAAAAATAAGCAACTACAAGAGGGAATCACACATTGTGTACATTGTATACCAAATTTAAAGATAATAAAGAGTTCATTCATAACAGATAATCAGCATTCTATTTTCTTCTATTCACTATTTCTTTTTGAAAGTAAATGGTATTTACTATGCACTGAAATACAAGACTGGTGAAATGAACAGTTTGTTTTCTCAGTGAAGTAAATAAAATTGTAAAACAACACTTTTTTTTTAAATTTATGTCACTTCATTAAATAAATTTGTTCTGTGCTTAATTGTGCCTGCCAGGTTACATAGTGATACTAAAATAAAATTTTTCAGTTCTAAGAGTATTTTTTAAATTTTATAGATTTTATACATTTTAAAGTCATAATTGCATATTTTTATATATTATAGGGCATCAAAATTCTAGGCTTAGTTATGAGGTACCCACCTACATAACACACTCAAATCTTTTTTCTAAAAAATGACCTTTTTTGATTCAAGGAGTCTCAAAACGTGTATAACTAGTGAAATCTTGGTATCAAATTTTTGGGTAGAATGCAATATTATCTCTACTTAATATGGGTAAGTAGTAGAGAAATTAAAAATTATTTGACTACGTTAAAAGATGTTTACAGTATTATCAGAATGTGCAGGATTATCAGGGAGCCTAAGGAGATCAGAAATAAGCCACCAAAACTGAATCCCTAGTTCTATAAATCTCAGGGGACTTTGTTCTGTTATTAGGAATATCATGGGGTTTTATAGCATTAAAGTTCTTGTAAGCAAATGGGAGGATTTAGCATTAAAATATTCTAAATGATATTCTGCAGTAATTTCATAAGCACTACATCTGTGGTTTGGGGTTAGGGCATTAGTCTTCAAATCTAGAGGTCATGGTTCAGCTCTCAGCTGGAAGGCAGGAATTTATTTTTAGCCAAGATTACCTCCTATCATCCCTGGAGTCACAGCTAATCAATGAATGTCTTTGCCAATACGCAATTGTTCTAAAGTCAAAGCTGTTAATATGAGCTAAGATGTTAAAGATAGCATGTGAATGGGTAGAAAAACAGCACAGAAGGGGAAAAAGGTACATGAAATTTATTAGATCATTATTTGAGGCATATTTTACAAAACTATTAGTCCCTGCCTACAGATAAAACATATCCTTTGTATGTACCAGTCTTCAGTAATAATCTGTCGTTCTCCTTGGTTTAGGGGTAACATGCTATACTGGATAAGATGCAAATTGGCACTTGCCTGTTGAAAAAAGAAAGAATTACTCACCATCTCTTTCTAAACAGGTCCTCTTCTATGGCAAACTTATTTACCCTCTTACCATTACAGGTGACCAGGGAATACATTAAAACCCTACTAATCCAAACCCTACAAATGTAAGATTCCAGATAGTCTGAACATAAAATCCATAATCTAAAGTTTTTCTTTTAACCTGAAGGAACTATGTTTTTATTTGATTGTCATCACAGTGCATGGTGTAACACAAACAAGCACCTGTTCTGTATTAAATTATGAGCAAAAAGCTTAAGTGACTGTAGAATGACCACTAGCAATAGTGAAACAAACTGAACTACCTAAGTACCTACTACCACTATCACATGTGATCAGCTATGTCCACAGGACAGAAGAATACATTGTTATTGTATGTGGTAATCACAAGTTCCTCTCATCGCTACGCTACATTACCCTGTAGCTGCTTATCCAATACCTCAATTTATATACATTGCCTTTCATTTTTTGGATAATTTATGCATTTCCAAATCCAATTAGACCACACCCCCAATTAGTTTGGATCAGCTGGGTTCTACTGTACAATAGAGCTTTAAAAGCAATTGACCATTTTAAGGAAAGAAACCGATAGCTTTTCCACAGCCTGTAATAGACCAGGATAGTAGAAAAAGTGACAGCTTAAAAGTCCTCCATTATAGCCTCTGGTTCACATGGTCATGGGTTCAAATGTGGCAGAGGGCAGTAGATTTTTTCAACCGTAAAAATCCTTAGCATAGCTTCCTTTGGAAGGAAAGCAAAGCTGTTGGTTCCATGTAATTCAATTCAGTTTATTTTGTGCTTTTGATCATACACTAATATCAGACACATCATGGTATAAGGTTACATTTATGGACACTTACAATCTCTTGAACTCTAGTTAACAATTGAATTTATGATATACTCAGAAACTCATTCAATGAATAAAATGAATATTGCCATAAAAAGAGTTTTACTACCTTTTTAAAATATACTAGGCTCTTCTTTTGTTTAATATTTTCTGGGAATCTGTTGTATAATTTATACCTTTATTGACTGCACTTGACTTGAAAATTTCAGTTCTACAACTTTGAATATGAAAGTTATCGAATAATAGTACATAAGAGAACCTAAAGCGGAGGCCTCTGAGGAAAATGAAGTGGTCTTTCATGCCCAATATTGAGAAACATGGTGGTTAAGAAGCACTCGTAAGTAAAACTTGATTTCATTTCTATAATAATCTCATGAGTCCTGTATTTAATGAGGTACACAAGTGCAACAAGCGGCACTGGAATCCAGAGTGAACATGTCATAAGCTATATTTATGTTAAGTCTAACCTTTAAAATCAACTGACTTCAAAACTCAAGGCAGAAAAGTTTTAAGCACACTTGGTACTGTCAGAATAGCAATTTCCATGCAGAGTATCAATGTAATGTATTTAAGTGTTTCTTGAAAACTATAATGTGTCATAATTAAACTTAAAACCCTTGTGAAACAGGTCCTTCTGATTCAGAAACCATAATCAAATCTTAAGTAATATTGTTAATAATTTTTATTCTTGATATTCCAATAAACAACAAAATTTTCAAGATTTTTCACACATTTTCTTCTGTAGGTGCACTGTCAGTCTGGGTGGCTCAGTTAGTTAGACATGGACTACTGATCCCAAGGTTGCCGGTTTAAATTCAGTCCAGATTGATGGTTTTTAAGTGTACTTAAAACAATAGCTCCATGTCATAGATTTATGGGAATGTAAAAGAACTCCTGTGGGACAAAATTCTGGTACACCGGCAAAGCTGATATGAACCTGGTAACTGACAGTGCCATTAAACAACAAAATAATTTTAATTCTTTTTTTAGGTGCACTTTACTCATAAGCAGTTAAAGTGACATTTTAAAAATTTTGTAGTCACTTTACTGACATGTTATTCAACATAGCTGGTGAATGATTAAGACATTTTAATCAATAATAGCAATTTAAACAGTAAATAATTATGCACTCTTTATTTTTTAATTTGTTTATGTGTGAAAACATTTTTTGAGGAATTTCATGAAATGTAACATGAAAAGCTTTCACTGTCTGTTTAGAGCAGTACATTCTGCATTCTGCAGTACATTCTTGTATGCACAAAAAAGGAAAACAAAAAAAGCTCTATCTATTATAGTTTTTTTGGAAAAGTGTACCTAAAGTTTAAAAAGGCAAACTACGGTTAGTGGCAACAGAAGATATGTTGCACAGTGTAAAAGGGACATGACAGCCTGGCTACCATATTTAAAACTCCATTTAAATACACTTAGTTGCTGCAAACACACAAGAGCCTTATATGGGCATGTTCTGCAAACTATGTAGCTTCATATTAAGCAAAAAACAAAAATCCATTTTTTAATCCAAAATCACTACCAAGTGTCCTTAAGGAAATAACAAAGATTAAAAAGAAAGAAAACACAGGTTTTTCCAGTTATTTTTAATATATTTTTTATTTTGCACCTAATGCATGGTACAAAAGTAACTATAATGATAATAATAAAAAAGCAACCGAAGGTTTCCTCCATACCATAACAGTAAATACAATTTGATTGAGGTTTTCATTATCAAATTTACCCAAATCATTTGTGTCAGTTTGTGGAGTCAAACACATTTGTGAACAGTTTATAAAATAAAGCACGGCTTATGTTGTTATGCATAAGATCTTTAACATTTTATGATAACTGATAAATTTTTTGTAGCTGTTAATGTTAAGAGCAATCACACTACAGTAGGGAGAAAAAATAAAAAGAATTCACAGCACACGGTTTTCACACTTACACAGATTTATCACATAAAAGTATTTAAATTGGCAAGCATCTCAGAACAGCGCTCATATGTGAAAGCTGCATGTTTCTTCATAGGAAGGGGGACACACTGCATCAGACTGGGTCTCACATGATCTCCTCACTCTTCAGGTAGAGGAGTGACTCACCAAAATTTGTTTCAGTATTCTGTACAGTATCAAAGGAACTGATCTTAAGGCACATCTTTCTTTAACAATGAGATTTTTACTTATTATGAATCAGTTCCTTTTCATAAAACTGTGAATGCAGAACTGTTGTCTGTTCCATCAACAATCCAGCTTTTTTGCAAAGATGTTCACCCCCAAAAACTAAATATGTATATTTTAACATTGCTGCTTGGCAGCTTGGCATTATCAAGACACTTACATATAAATGATTAATTTCTTTTTTTAGGTTCTGAAACAAGTTTAGGAAAAATGTATAACAGAAAACATGGAAACTATATTACAACAGTACTGATATTTTTTTCCACAATTAACACTTGTATTTGATTCCCATAATTTGTTTTGCTCTTCATGAGAAAACAAAACTGTATTATGGAAATTTTTGCAAATTAAAAAGCTTTGTGTCCCTCCAAGTACAAAACCCATTCCTAATTTGTTCAGCAACACTTTTGCTATTTACAACATTGCCTTGGAAGTTACCATTTTTAAGCACATTATTTTATTTTTTAACACTACAAAATTCAATGATGCTGTATGAAAAGTCTTCAGTCCAGTACCTAGTTAAGGAGCATTAAATTTTCAGCATGAATTACATTAGAGATCATTTAATTCAATCTGCAATGTTTCAAAACAATACTTACTATCCACCTGGCATAACAATATGATTTGATTGCACTTCACACAAGATAATTAAATATTCTTACTGATCAGTCAAAAATATGTCTTTTATTATTAATTGCTATTATTAATTATTATTAATTATTATTAATCATTATTTATTTATTTAATTATTTATTTTCTTATGCGTGTGCATGTGTGTGTAACATCAGAGCACACATACCTGTATATACGCACAGGTAGAACCAATAAACTAAGAATTGGCTGCATTGTGTTTTTTCACTGGGCGTGTGGATACATCTCCTGCGCTACTGCTGCAATCAAGATCATGTTACTGATGCGGCTTTGCTCTGCTCAGGCTCTGCAGTATCCAGTTGACAGTAATATGGTGTAATTCAGTTATTACAAGTTATTATATAGTTAAGAGGTGGAATCAGGACTGAAAATTTCAATGCCATAGCCAGGATTTGAACCAGGGATTTTCCACTTACTGAGCAGCTGCTATATAAATAATAATTTATTATATATTATTATAAAGTATATTATATATTATGATTCAGTATATGTTTTGTACTGCATAATGTGCATTTGTTTATGATTCGATGTGCTTACTCAGTTCGTCGTGAAAATACAATTTGCAAGAAGATTTCATGGTGTAAAAGTTGCAGGCCATTCAACAGTCCATACACTTTATAATAAATTTCAAGTTGCAGAAAATTTTCAGTCTAATAAACCTAAAAGACAGCATAGAGTTCTCAATGAAGAAACATTAGCCATCATTTGGAGATTTCACCCAAAAATCACTTAGGCATCTTTCCAACAGGCAGGCATTTCTTATGGTTATGTACAGACAGCTCCTAAATTGAAGTTAAGACCACAAATTTGGCAAGTAAAGCCTTTAAAAGTAATTTTAAAATACTATATATTTGCATCTGTGCCTTCTAAGTTGGCTGCAGATGGTAACGAGCACAGACAGAAAAAACACAGCACAGCCGGTTGTTAGGTTATTGGTTCTCCTGGTATGTGGCAATGAGGTTAACAACCACCATTACATGCTATAAAATGCTGTATAACATTGTTAATAATTAGGCAATTTATAATAGAAATGTAGAAATAGAAATCAAATACTATTCCCTTAATATAACTACGTCCTACATGCAGTATTTATTATGTTTCAATGTTTTAACCTGAATTCATCTTGAACATACTATCATTTATGCCTGGAAAAGGGTTTAAAAACTACCAAGGCTGCCAATCCCCATGGCTGCGCTCACTAAAGTGCCTAGCATGTGGCGCAAGGGATTGTGGGTTGAAGTCCCGCCTTGTGCATGGATGTTTGTAAATGTTCCATGTATATGTGAGCAAACATGCGAAAACAATCTGGGAAAATAGTAGAGAAAAGAAGGGACCCTGCCCAAAAAAGGATTAAAAAAAACCTTAGTGCAACAGCCCAGAGGGGCCAAGGCTTACCACCAAGCTGCTGCATCGCCCACCTCTGCCCACCACAGGTGTCAAGAGTGGGGTGCAGTACTGGAGGGTGAGATATGGTCAGCACCCCGAGCACTCTCGGCTGGTTATGTGGCCTTTGCAACCTGGAGTTGCTACTTCTTTATCAAGTAGCTCCTCAATTGGCCCCTCTGGGACCTAACAAGGCTGAGTTTACCCCGTGCCAGACCTCCCAGTGGGGGAAAATCCCCACACAAGTACTGGGGATTGAACCTGGGTCCTCTGCACAAGAGGTAGGCACTGCACTATGGAGGTGGTCAAAAAAGATTAAAGTTTAAGTAATTAACTAAAAAGAAAAAGGACTAGAATTAAGAAGAAAGCCAAGAACATAATTTTAGAGTGTATCACATTTTGCAAGTACTTTTTTAAAAAATGTAGGTATTTCTAGTTCTGTTACAGAATAAGATGAGCATTATTTTAATGCATTAAACTGGTCCTCATTAGAACTGCAGCTTAGTGTCAGTATTAATGAAGCAAGTGATCTGAGTTTTTCCTTGTCATTTTTAACATAAATGCATTATACAGGACAAATTTCTTTCCTATGAAGTACCTACATAAAAGTTCTATTTTGTCATGTATTACTACTTCAGGTGGTCCAGTATTACAATTCAAAACCAACAAATGTTCAAGAGAGAAAGAGAAACCATGAAACGTAGTACCAAAGATATGATCATCCTCAAAATGAAATATTAATTGTTCAATTTTCAATTGAATGTCCATAAGACTGCACAGCATAACATGTTTTTATTTTAATTTAATTGATTTTATTAATTTAAAACGTAAAATATGTTTAAACGGTGAAACACATTTTTAATACTGTTGTTCCTTGTTCGCAACTGCATATGGCAGAATCAAATGAAATAAAAATTATCATAAATTTCATTTTCTGAATGTTTAATATTGTTTTCATTAAATAGATGAAATGTATATACAATACTGATGTCAATACATTACAAAATTAGGTTTAGCAAATTGCAGGTCCTAGATTGCCTTCCAGCCATACTCTTACACTAATCATTTCAGTACTTCAGTTCTACATTATAATTACTACTTGTACACTTTATCTTGAGCCCTGAAATCTAGTTCTATGAACGGTCCAATTCAAGAAGTCCTATGCTTTGCCAAAGTAAACACTGAGCAACGCTGTCCATACTCTATCGTTACTGCTTATGTATTTTACTGTATCACGTTACCTGTGTTGCTGTTCTTTTGTGTTATCATACTAGCTTACTTTTTTTTTTAACCAACTCAAACAGTAATTTTAAATACTAAATACCTAAACAAGGTCCAGTGTCAACTTTATAAACAGTAAAAGAAGGAACCATGTGCTTAGTCTTTTACTTTAGACATTGGATAATCTGGAAAAAGTAACTGCAGAAACTAACAAGTCACAGCTTTCTATGATATAAAGTATGACTGCATAGAACACATGAAAAGTCCTGTTGCCATCTTTAACAACGAGCCATCTGAGAGCTCAAGGTAAAGTGTGCAAGTAGTAATTGTCTAATAAAGTGTAGTTTGAAATTCCAATGTTATTGGCGCATGAAAATATCTATTCTCATCCACTAAGAAGGCTTTTGGTATTTCTTTTCTTCCATGGGCATCACCAAGGGGAGGGCAAGGGGTGCCGCCATCCCTTTGGAAATTAAATTAATTTAATGTGTAGTCAATTACTGACTATTGTTTTAATTTTGATGTAAAGAATAATTTTCCAAAAGAGATACTCAGCTGTTTCAAAGCACCATGTTACAAATGAGGTCGCCAATGATATTAATCACATTTTTAATGTAAATAAGGCATGTATTATTTTCAATTAGTAGATATGTGCCTTTACCAATTAGTGTCATCAAAAACAGTTCTGTACCAACAGATATAAATGTTTAATTTATTGTTGTCAACAGTGGATTCATGCCATGACAATTATAAGAGTTATTTTTGAACAAAGTTTTACAGCTGAAGTCCATGAGAATTCTTACTGACAGAGATTGAAAACACAAGACATGTAATATAATTATGTAATAAAATCAATAATTTTTATTTAGCTCAAATTAACATGCTATCCACGACAAATAATATAACTCATCTTTTACAGTTTTTGAGAACAGAATAATGAATTAATATTGTTTGATCATAAAGCTCCAACATGCGGCACTCCTCCCATTTTCTTTTTCCGCCCAGTACTCACTGCATGCCCATCAGTCCTTTATTAGAATGAGTATTTTGAATTATGATGCTGGATTTCTGGCTGAAGACTCATATCATCATTTTGTGTATGGAGCATTACAGATACAAGTTTGTTCATACATCTATGTACGCAGCAGATGTAATTTTTAGGTTAGTGCTTTGAAATGTGAATTTAACATGAACTTTTATGGATGCATAAATAAATGTCTGTCATAGAAAATGCAAAATTAATGAAAAGGGTTATGAAACTTCCAAGGCAATGTTATTAGCTGATATTTATTAAGTATGCATAACTTTCATCTCTTTTACAGTATTCACTGACATCCTTTAGACTTGCAACAACAGGTAAATTAAATATCAGGTTAGTTTCTTTATGTTCTTAATATTTTCTAAACCTTCAAAGAGATGTAAGCTACACATACTGTATGCAACAGCTAAGATATTCAAACCACATCAAGTTGGTTTCCTGACCTTAACTGCAATGTTCCTAATACATTACCAATATACAGACAATATTAGAAGCAATGCACCTCTCAAAATTTTTCCTTTTGGCAACCAACTGCATATTGCAGGAAACACATAGTAGTAAAATATGATACTGATGCCCTGTAATAGGTGTTTATCTGAAACTATGCTGCACTTATGCCTCCATGAGGATTTTATTCTAGGAGATACACTATATATTATGTTAATTTGCATGGCAGTTCAATTTCAATGTTAAAACACAAATTTTTAATGGCACATGCTAGAGGGAATTCCAGCCGTTGTGTCGAAGTTTACCCATGAGCTACTGATTTCTAACACTGCTAATCATCTACACTCTGTGCTTTCACATAAAAAGAAAATAAGCATTCCTGTTGAACACTTTATGAGCAATTATATGATTATATGATATTAAAAATTAATTCTAGTTCTTAATTATGCTTTCAAAGTTCTTTTGGCACATAAATATTGCAATGCATTTGCTTTTAACCTGACTAAGATTTGATTATAAAGCCACTGATTTTGAAAAATTTCAGCCTAAAAATCTCCTCTTGTTCCCATACAATGATTCAAAGCTAGTTAGGTATCTAATAATGTTGACAGTGCACGTATTGTTTTGAGAGATACATTACAAATACAAATATATTCTCCTTTGTGATGACCCAGCTAGAATACATAAAGAAAACTCTCAGATAAAAGGGCAGTGCACAAAGGGGAATGACAAATTCTAAACAATAAATTAGATATACACTTTTTATAGTACAACATTCACACTTTATATTAATATTGTATTTATAAAAAAGAGTTGCTACAGTTTGGAGATTGGCAGCCATGTTCAAGGCAACCCCTCACCTTCACCACTACAATATATAAATATTTCACTGATATCATGGATTTTTTTTCAAAAATGAAATAGCTACTGGAATTTCTGATGTTAGTTTATTATAAACCTAGATAAAAGTACCAGTGATGTGTTATAGAGTTATCTGAAAATCAATAAGCAATTAAATTTTTTTCTCAGGTACTTATGTAATATTAACCAGTGGCAGCAAACAGGCATCTTTTATTTTATTTTCACTTGTAAAATGTAGCTTATCCAAAAATTATACATATACATATTCCATTTAACAATTTTAACAGACTTAATATTTTTTTCTTTCTTTTTCTTATGTCTTACTTGTCAAAATGTTTGTATTGTCTTTGTATCACATTTATTTGATGTCTTGAGCTTTGTTTTGAACTGGTTTACCTTTAAGTACCCACTCAAATATCATTTTATGATGCTACAAACTACAAAAAGAGTAACTAAAGCTCTAAAAGAATTTACATTTAATTTAGTGGAGGGAAAGTAAAAGAAAATAATGTCTTTTATGTTTAGGTTATCACAGGTGCCCATGTACTGACTATCCTTTGTCTTTAGACTTACACCAATCATGTAATGAAAACGGCTAACTATATGTGAAGTTTGCAGTGATGGCTATGAGAATATAAAGTTCAGTACCAGGTTCCCTATTTGATTCTTATTCACATGAAGGCAACATTAGTCTTTCTTCATATTTTACAGTCAAAAATAATATGGCATTTTCTATTAAATTACTGTTCATAATGACTCTATAATCAAATGATTTCTAAACTATAGATATAAAAACCATCAGTTCTTAATTTCTTCTCAACCGAAGAAAATATTTTTGTACACTGACTCTATATGCAATAGTTGTGAACAAATGGATCTTTATCACTTTCTGGGACAATGTTCCACAGCAAAATAATGAAGCAACTCTTCCTTCTGGCTGAACATATTAAATGTAGGCAGCATATTCTTTTCTTCACATTTGTAGCTCTAATGTAGAACTGCTTACAGTGTAAGAATGACCATTTATTCATTGGTGTACATACCTATGTACATTTTCTGCCATTATAATTGCACTGCACTGTCTTCCTAATGGCAATAAATGAAATGACTATTTCATCCTCTCTACTATTTGCCCCAGCTATGCATAATATTTTACTTGCAGTTTTATGCTTTAGTTTGTTAAAATGCTCTCTTAACACTGTGAGATCAACAAAAACCCCTGACACAGGTTTATTTTCCTTTTAAAGTAAAACAATTTATAACAAAATTAATATAACATTACACTTGCATGTATTTCTTACATCTATGATGTTTCAAGTGTGGCTCCACAAAGTGAATTTTGAATACTGTATTCAAAAGTAGAAAATAATGTGGACAGTTGATGTGCGAAGTACTGTATCCTCTCCATGCTGGTTCAGTGTTCTTAACACTTTTGAGTCTCTGCATGTAGTTTCACAAGTTCACTTACACTCACTTATCATCTTCTTTTTGTTGTCGGTTATATAAAAATAAATATTAACAACAACTTCCATATCAATAAACACATTTATTCAGTTGCTCAAAGGGACAATTATGATAAATTTAATAGAGAATATATCTGAATTTTTTCTCCACTCAGCATAAAATAACAATATAATAAAAATAATTATAATAGCAAAAGTAATAATATTTTATGAATTATGTGAATGTATTACTAAAAACACACTGCACGATAGTAGGCAATGCAATGAAAGACTCATGCTGCAGCAATGAAAGTGCTTTTCTTCCCCCCTTTTTTTTTCTTTTTCTGTTGTTGAATGTTTGTTAATGATCCGTCAATTCTATAAGTGTGACTTCAAAAGCATCATCTCCCTCCACCTGTTTGATTTCCAGAAGAAAGAGGTCTTCATTGCAATAATACTTGAGCATATCGTCATCAATTTTGGCTATAATCCTGAAAAAAGAAAAAATATATGTTACATTGGATACTCAAAAATTAAAACTGTAGTTTAGATAAGTAATACTATTAAGCATGATGCACAAGCTAAACATGCATTATTTCAATATATGAATCAAAAAGAAATATTCCAAATATACTGCAGATAATGTGTGATGTATCATCATACTATTATAAACTTTATTAAAGTTTATATATAGGCAAACAATTGTAAACAATTATCTTCCTCTTGAGTACCAATTGCCTGATAATATATGTATCGCAGCCTCAAATTCCTTCAGTGTGGACTGATTGAAATCAATTTCATTTAGTAATAATCCAAGAAATGAAGTACAATAATTAAGAAATTCAGAATAAATCAAAGAGTAGAACCACTAAAAAATATTATTCTGTGTATGCTTTAGTGACCATAAGTTGGAATAATAGTTATTCTGGTACAAACTGTATAATTATAATTTTATAGCACCTCAGAATCTAAACTAAACGCTCTTTCACAAATGGCAATGGTAATGATAACCAGAATGAGAAAGTTGAAATATGTATATTAAATGGGAGTGTTCACAATTGACAGGAAGCTTTCCCGGGCCCTGGGAATGGGGAAGAAGACTTGGCCAAGTTTTAACTTTCTGTTTTCATCATCAGGCACAGCATGTTCTATTCATGTTGTGTGTATTAGATTTTTCACTGTAGAAATTATTCAAGACAGCCATGCCATGAAACAGCCGCTATAACTCTTCCTAGTTGCAAGCTAGAAAAAATATCAATGTCAGAAACAAATGAATTCCCAAGGCGCAATACTGACAGCTTTCTATCGATAAGCTGAGTGATACTGTATCTTGCTGTTCTCGTAGTGAACCAAAATAGAGTGCTACCTTACTTCCTATTGCTGTTGTCATTGTTATTGCACTTATTGTTGCTGGGTGATTGTGAATGAGCCTTAAATGTGACACAGTAACTTAATGCTTGTTGTTGTTGTTGTAGTGTTTAACGCCCGCTTTTACTACTACGGCACCGCAGGCGGTGATACTGATGATACATGAAGATGGAGCACTGGTGGAATGAGATGGTGGGGGAAACCGGAGTACCCGGAGAAAACCCACCCTGACGCCGCTTCGTCCACCACGAATACCACATGCGGGTCCCTGGGATCGAACCCGGGCCACCTAGGTGGTAGGCGAGCGCGCTAACCGCTCGGCCACGGCGCCGCCAAATGCTTGTAAATTCTATTAGAATTTATCAAATGCAGACATTGTGCCAGAATATTAGAGATATTTATTCCAAAAGCATATGAAGGGTTAGAGGAAATGAAAAATACAGATTGATTTCATTTTCCATTTTTGTCAGTGAATGTTTTGATCATCTTTTACATCAATTGCTTTTATACTGGACAACTGCCACACAAATATCTCCTTACATAAGAGTTGAGGTTCAATGAGGAATATACTTTATTTAAAATTTTACCTGCATTCTTATTTTAGCCTGCAGATATCAAGACTATTGCACATTAAGTTTTATAATTTCTGTTTGCATTAGGATAGGACAAATAAATTTTTTTACTAAGAATGTTTTTAAGTTTTTCTCTTGTTAATATTTACTGTTGTGCTGATGATCAGGTAATTGGCATTGGAAAATAATTATTTAATAATACAAACAATAGTGAAAAAAGGAATCAATAAGTTCTAACTTATGCAGTGAGCCCATGACAGAATAAGAGCGCCATACATGATAATGAATATGCAGCAGAGTTAAAGTCATGGAAACCAAGCAATGGTTAGCACCTAATCTCAGAAAAGTGCGGTTAATGTTATATTTTTTTCAGCCATTCCAATATGTTTATTTTGATAAAATATGTCAATGATAAGTTACAGAAATGATTGAAAGGAAACCCCACTCATTTTTTGAAAATTCAAATATATAAATAGTGCTTTCTGCATTTTAATTTTCATTAGAGAATGTACCCTAAAGGTTATAGTAGTTTAGGAAGCTCTTGAGGAAATGTATCAATTGAATTGCAAAATACTTTCATAAAACTTTAGCCCTTCGAACATACTTATTTCAAAACAATGGTAAAATGAGTCATTCTCTACCAATTAGTACAAATGCTTGGTTAAAAAGTTAGTATAAGCAAATGTTATTTTCTCTAAATAATGAACTTCATAACAATAATGGTAGGTATTACTTTTATTAGTACATGTAGTAACGTATATTTGCAATGTCCAAAATTTCTACTTGAGGAATGATGTGAAAGCTGATCCTTGCTGACAAGCTGTAGACTCCTTTTCTAATCATGCCACTACTTGACTATGTAGAAGGGGAAAACAAATAGACAATTTCTCAGAGTAAACTTACCCTTTTTTGTTTTTTCGATACAAGTTACTAATGCTTGAAGTAGAAATTTTGTACTTATTCTCAATCTGGAAAATAAGGAAAACAGATTAATAGTTACTTGTAAGGACTTGCTATCCAATTAGAATTTCAAGGCAAGTTTATGGACCTACTTTTTTACATTTGCTTTTAGTTTTAATTTTAGTTATTGAAAGAGTAAAACTGTTCTGTTTTCTTTCGATTCAAATTTTTTGTTCCTATTTGTTTTCCAGAGCGTTTTCTTTGCCAAAGCCACAAATTGTGATGCACATGCAAGTTTCTATGTGTTAGTCATGAACCGGCCATCCACACACGCACACACATGCATAAATACTGGGAGAAGCAGGCAACACTTACCACATTATGTACTTGGTATGCAGGCGGCAAAAGTGCTTATTGCTAAAAACATATTCAACAGCCATATTCAGACAAGGTCATATCATATAACACAATAACAATGAAATGACCTTAACAAAACTATTAATTAACCCTATAAAATTATTCGATGGGTGTGATTATAATTTTTCTTAATTAAGAGCAGAAACTAAGGCACTGCTATGTGTGCATGTGTGGTATGACTTAGAGTTATCATTATGAAATGAAAGGAAATTGCTTTTCAACCATAGAATGTGTGAAAAACATACATGAAATAATACACAGAGTTTTAGCACATTGTCATACTGGAAGAGCAAAAAAAGTTTGAATGGGCTGTGCAGTGTTTTGCCTGTCTGCATCCTCAGTGCTTGTTGCCATCTGCTGGTATATTAGAAAGATGCAGAGGAAACCATATAGCTTTTTTAAATCTGCTTTTAAAAGCTTTACTGACCAGCTTTAGGAAAGAAACTGCTGAAACTGGCCATGTACATGTGTTTTTGACACCTGTTTAGGAAACTATCCATCACTTGTCATAGTTCACATTCAGAAATGCTGGCAATTTCCCAGCAGATACTTTGTTTTAATTCTTCCAGGGTGTGTGGATTTGTCTTGTATGCTTTATGTTTTAAGTTAACCCAGATATAGAAATCACTTATTGGAGCTCTGAGAAACCTTCCTCGCTAATGGTGCACTATACACAAATTTTTTTGTAATGAAGGGGTACTTCATGAGTAATATGGCCTTTTTTTCTGAATCAACAGTTGATGCCCATACATACGTAAATACAATTTTCCCCTTTTTTAGAGAATTAACAGACAGGAAGCACGATTTTGCTTTTTTTCAACAAGACTCTGCAACAGCTCATATGGCTAATCTTTCGATGAGAACGATTGAAAGTGTGTTTTAGGGCAGAATTATTAGTAGAGACACATCGTGAAAGAGCGAAAAAGAAAAAAAATTATCCATCAGGGAATTGCCAGCATTTCTCAATGTGAACTACAGTGAATAATGGATAGTTTCCTCAATAGGTGCCAACAATGTATGTATGGACGACAACGGTGGCCAGTTTCAGCCTCTCCTTCCATAAAGTTTGTAAGTAAAGCCTTTAAAAGTAGTTTTAAATATGTTGTATGGTTTCATCTACGCCTTTCTATGATAGCAACAGATGGCAATGAGCGCCAGGGATGTGGACAGGCAGAACACCGCACAGCTCATTCAAACTTCTTTTGATCTCCTTGTAGTTGCACAATGCAAGTTACATAAAGATGTTATAACTGAGCAATAATTAATTTAAATAAGTTACATAATTTTACTCTCTGCCTTTTAAACAACAGCTATCAATTGCTTTTTAAATTTTTTATCAGGATCAAATACAATATTATTATGTTGGTTGGACTTAAAAAAAATAGAAAAGAAAGAAATTTAGTTGCCTAAATGAGAAAAGCTGGTTATAATTTATTTACTTAAAATAAAATGGTCTGGGGTGGGTTAGCCATATATAATTAAGATTATAATAAAGTGTCTGACATATTCTTACTCTGTAATTATTGTATTCTGTAGATGATGTCAGAGAGTTAGATTGAAGTAGATAACTCCACCAGCTCTTCTGGATCACAAGATATTATACTGAATCTGGAAAAGTTTGAAGAACTAGTTTTTGTAAAACGTTATGTTACAAAATGAATATAGGTAATATTCTTTGTAAACATTGAAATAAATTAGTTGCAAAAATTATAGCATGAATATGGCTGTGATATAAATATTTTACTGTTTTTGTGATGCATACTTCTCCACTTTTTAATTTTGAATTTCTTTGAATGAAATTTAAAAATAAATTGTGTGCTTCATCTGGCAGCCAGTATTCTTGCACATTTGAACAGATATGGAAAGACCCGCAATGAAGCAGTTTAATCTACTTTCAGTAAACTTAACAGATGAGACTTTTGGCCCATCCAGTTTCCACTTCCAGCCCATATCCCTTAAAATAATACCAAGAATGTCCGATGTATACTTACTGCATTGAGTAACCCCTGTGTTGTAGGTGGAACCACATGCAGGGGTGTATAGACCTCCTCTGAATCTTGGCGGACGTATAGCATTACCCTCTCATTGAGAGATGGTGCTGCCATCATCTTTGCTCTCTTCAGAGGTGGACTTGTAAACACGTTACCATCTGTAGTGAGATTTGTGTTGTCCAGCACACCATCCTTTTTGTCACTGAAAACAATATTAATGCAAATAAATAACTAATTTTGATTTAAAATGGCTTAACAATGTTACTAAAATCTCTTTTCTTCAGTTATTGGCAAATGTACATGAAAAAGACAAAAATAATGCATGACAATGAAAGCTTTAAATTGATTAATAAAAGTATATAATTTATTAAAAAACTTTTAATAAAAATTAGAGATAAAATAGCTTCAGTGGACCTATAACTGCAATAACTAGGTTTAAATGTTCTGCTTTATAAGATATATCAGCACAACTATGTATGTAAGCCATGGAAAAAATGATTGAGCAATTAGGAGAGCAGAATACTCCCAAGTCCCATATCGATTGTAGTGTGGTTTACACAAGTTGATACTGTCAACATACAGCTGAGTTTATTGATAGTCTGTTCAATATGTTATCATGTGTCGGACACACAAATAGGCTGTGTCCGACAGATGATAATATATGGAACAGAGACTATCAATAAACTCAGCTGCAAGATGGAAATATCAGCTTGTGTAAACCACACTGCAACATGACGTGGGACTTAGAAATATTCTGCTCTCCTAATGTGCTCACTCATTTTTTCCATGGCTGTACGTCAAACTATGAAAGCTGCACAATATTTTATATTAACAAATAATAGTTTAAGACATTACTGAATGGAGTAGAGGGATTAAGAACTAGAGTTAACAGTTACATAGTTTTTTGTGATAGTAAGGATAAGAAACAATACCATACCTTTGAATAAATAGCATTTATGTATTCTGAATTTAAAATAATGAAGAAAGAGAGGTAAAGAGAGAAAGAAAAAGTTTATTGTGGAGGTCTTTAGTGTAAGATAAAAATTCTGATGTGTGGCACTCACATGACTTTCTCTACTCTTGTACTAACCATTCTTACAAACTCTTATTTCTTTATCTTCTTTGTGTTAGTTGAGATAAATATTTGCAGAAATTATCTTATTGCTTATTTCCTTGTAGATGCAAGAGGAATATGCAAATATTGTAGGTTTTGAGCGATAGTGAAATCTTCTAAAGCTTTGAGACTCTGTTTTCTTTGTACAGCTAAGATATTAAAAAAATTAATAACGATCTTCTTCTGATGAAAGTTTATTTCAAAACTCACACAAGCCAGAAGGAATATCTCTGAAATGGTTCATTCTACAAAAAATTTATTTGGACATAAATTGTCTGTTTAGCAAGATCTACATTTTTTGTATAGTAAGATTTGGTCTCTCTCTTACGGTTTACCAATCATCCAGAGTAAACAGGACTACATGGGCTATAGCCAGAAAATTCAAATATATGTTTCATTTGTCATAAAAATATCTTAAACATATAGTGCTTTAACCAAAATCGTTAAGAGTCATTTTCGAAAAAAAAAAAAAAAAATTAAAATTTTGAATAAATATTCCACGTAAAGGGTAGTTTGGGATGGAGAAATTTTCTTGAAAATCTTTGTCTCACATCCTTAAAAGATATTAAACTTAAATACCAAATTTGGTTTTTAACCGACTTTGGTTTTGAGTTATGCTGTCTACAGTCTGACAGATAACGCATACAGACCTTTTTCCAAAAATGCTTTTTTTTTTTGTAAGATTTAAAGCTTTCACGGCACACGTTATTTATTATAGTTTCACGGGCGATCAGCCGTGTGAGGTTTGAAAATATTGAGCTTTCGGCCATTCTAAACTCCATGGCCTTCGTCAGAATGAAAATAATTAGGGGCCTGAAAACACACATTTCTGGTGAAATCTGGACATCGAATTTTTGGGTGGAACATTTCCTCTACTTACTATACATAGTAGAGAAAGTAAAAAGTCAACAATGATTATTTATTTATGCCAACAAACTTACTGTTGGTGCTTTTAAATACACAAGCCATGTGTGGGCAAAGTTTGAGAGGTAGAACTGTGGAAGGTCTGTGGTTCAAATCCCAGTTGTGGCATTGAATTTTTAAGTTCAGTTCTACCTCTCAAAGTCAACAATGATTTTATCCAGTTCTTAGTTATTAAGAAGGTACACAGTTCTCTAGTAAATCTGTGCCAAATCTTTTATCATATTATGTCTGATAATTATTCTTTCATATTAGCCTGGAAAGTTTGACTCAAGGCAGTGACAGCTCATGCAAAAATATACCAATGTGCTACAATATTTATTTTTTCTGGCATAACTCCATAAGCTTCCAATGTACAATCTGGCAGCTTATTTTGGATGGATTTTGATATCGCCTTAAAAGTTGATCAACTGCCTTATGTTCTTGCACTGCACTGTCTATATCAGAAGTTAAATGTACAAAAATAAAAAAGACATCTGAATTTTTCTATGTTTGTGTCTTGTGCTCTCTCAAAGCTAGCTCAAAAGCAGCCAAAATTTGATACAATCAATAATTCAGAGAGTAATTTTTTCCCTCTGGTGATTTTGTTTCACTATCTGGTCATGATATTGATGCAATATTAGCATTACCTAATGCACCAAGATCAAGTGGGCTGTTTGTATTCTTATTATTCACATTGTTTCTTTATTAACCCATTTATATGCCTAAGATCTGTCACTGCCCCTTTATCATGTGAATTGCCATTTGCAAATAAGTAACAAGGAATGGAAAAAGTTGCATTCTGAGTTTCACACTTGCAGATCCATTTCTTTTCATACACTTTCATGTTAAATTTTCTCATATACTTGCTTTTTATAACACTACCTATAGCCTTATATTTTTAGAGTAGATTTACTTGATAAAAAGATCTCTTTAATAGACCATCTGCAGAATTTGCCATGTTACTTGCATAACACAATATGCAGACTACATAAATCATAGCAACGAGAAAAACCCAAAGGGGCATGTGCAGCAAAATTTCACAGTAACTCTCTTTGAGTGAGATCAACTTGCTGAAATCCATTCAGCACTCGATGCCATACCTTCTAGTGGTATCAGTTCACGTTATTCTGGAAAGAGTGTTACAAAATACATTTTTGTGTGTTCTTTTTGGATAACGGCTTGCACTCAAAGAGAACAGGCATAATGTTGGTGCAGTTTTTATTGTATTGTAGCCATGAGTGTCGGCAGACTTTTTTCCAGGGGGGGGGGCTACATGTTGGAAATTTGCAATCATATAATATTAAATCATCATTTTATTGTCAAAATTTATATTTGTTGCAGATAACCGTATTAATTTGTGCTAAATAAAATTGTTCTTTACATCAAAATTAAAATAATAGTTTAATAGTCAGTAACTGGCTGCACATTAAGTTCACCAACTTCCAAGGGGGGGCCGCGGCCCCCCCTTGCCCCCGTTTCGCGACGCCCATTATTGTAGCACATTAGCATCGGAGCATCAGCCACCTCTGATTATAGATACCTATTTCTTAAGATAAAATAGGAACAAGAGTTTTTGTTTATATTCTAAACCATGCACATTAAGTAGATGCCTTAGGTATGAAGAAGGAAGTAGGATGAAAAAGAGCAGGATTCTCAAAATATCACCACTAATGTTAAGAACTCATGAAAAACATAGCTCAGCTCCATCTAAATGCCCACCAAGCTGTTCTTATAGCTCCATCCAAGAAGCCATGGTAAGCAAGGTTATTAAATGAGGAAAATTGACTCATGCATGTGTCTATGAACCTTCAAGCTACTGCGCTGGGTGTAAAATGCTATACAAATAACAAAATATAATCTATCTAGATATCTAAACTCAGGACCTAACTGAAACTAAATGCTCACATCACCGTCGTGTAGGCACATGCAGTTTGTATATCACTATTCTTATGTCAACAGTATTTATTATATGCATTGCTTTATATAAACTTACTTCTTTCTTTCACTCTGCAACAATTCTACTTCCCCTTGTGCGTGGATTTAATTAAATCTACTTCTATCAAATAAATCTTAATGAATATTTTTAAGAGCCAGGGGTGTTTTATACATTTTCAAAGCTAGACACAAAGCTATCATAACTTATTTTGAAAATAAATGTGATGTGTTGCACTCACATGGCTTTCTCTACTCTTGTACTAACTATTCTTACAAACTCTTATACCTATATCTTCCTCCTGTTAGTTGAGATAAACATTTGTACAGATTATCATATTGCTTATTTCCTTGTAGGTGGAAGGGGAATATTAGAATGCAGTAGGCTTTGAGCAAGTCAAATCTTTTAAAGCTTTGAGATCCCGTTCTCTTTGCACCCTTCACATATAAAAAAATGAACAACAATGTTCCATTTCACGAAAGTTTTAAGTTTTCCGAAACTGACCCAAATAACAAGGAATCATATGGACCTTTTTCTAAAAATGCTTTTTTTGGATTCAGAGGGTCTCAAAACATATATTTCTGGTGAAATCTTGGCATCAAATTTTTGGGTGGAATACAATACTTCCTCTACTTACCAGTAGAGAAAGTAAAAGTATGCTCATGTTTATGTATTTATCAATAATTATGTTACAATTAATATTATTAGGTGATATAGGAAACAGAGTGGCATTGGGAGAATTTAGAACAATTCTTTTGTATTTTTCTTCGTAGTTTTTAATGTGTTCAGAAATTATATAATACCTAATTTTTATAGCTGATCTTACTGAATTTTTTTAATCATACCTAACCTAGATACTAAATGAATTAATGTTATGCATTTTCAGCATATGATAGACTGCAAGTACTTAAGAGCAACTATCTTTGCTGCTGTATTCTTGTTGAGGCGGCACAAACCTAACCACAAACTTTTACCACATTCTGTATATCTTTTTACAGTCATTCTTAAGTTAATAGCTATTACATAAATGTTATAATATTATGTTTCAGACATTTTGGTTTAACAAATTTATTTTGAATTTCATGCTAAGATTACCAATTTCTTTCTTCAGTAAATTTTGATTGCCAACTAATGAACTGTAAAATATCACATGATAAAACTATCTGTAAATGTTATTTAAAAATACTATGTACAGAATTAACCACAATAGCACTTCAAGTTAATTCTTTTCTTTGCTTTTTATTTCCTGACTGATATACAATTAATTCCTTATATTTTAATAAAGATATTGCTATTGCCCTGTAAGCCAAGTTACCTCTGCTCCTTATAGCTGGTAACAAGGATTGGAATAAGAAAAACCCTTATATACCTAAGTGCAGCAAGAGTGCAGGAGAAAAGCTGCAAGCATGCAACAAAGAGAGACAGAGCACAGAGAAAGAAAGAGAGGTCCATCGTCCTCTTACCCAGGTGTGTCCGGGGGGAAGTGGTTGTGAAACTTGAGAGTCGGCGTGGTGCTCGGTTTGCTCGAGTGCAGGAGGAAGGGCGAGGAGCCCTGCTTCCCAAGGCCATGCTGGGACCCACAACTTGCTTCCCCATTCGACAGGCTGTGTCATTTATAATGACAAGGAGGAAAAGAATAATCATAGAATATTAGGTAACATATGAAATGGGTCCAAATCATGTACACGTTTTATGATGAATACCATATTGCATAGCTTCATTTTTCATGGCTACTTTAAAGACTGTAAAACATGATATTAATTGATTGGGTGGTTAAGGCTATGGTTATTCTTTTACAGCATCATTGAGCAGTACCACTTAAAGGTCTTGGAAGCCATGTCCAGTGGTTAAAATTCAAATACTCAAAGCACTGTAAATACACATACAATTCTTGCCATTCAACCTGTCTTGTGTTAAAAAGCCAAAGGAAAAATGCTTCACCCAAAAAGCTGATCCCATAATGATCTGAACCCAGGTGCATTGGTTTGGAATTTGCAAGTCATATTAATAATTTCTAGAAATAAAAATACAGGTTGTTTAAGGGCAGAGAATTAAAAGGAATATGGGTACCCTAAATGATTCATTGTTAATTTTGCCTGAGTCTGAGTGTATTTCTGCTATAAAAGATTTTGCTTATAGAGGAATATAATTATTACTGAAGTTGGAAGTCCTTGATGGAGCTACCTACTTTTGGAGACTTCTTCTAGCTTAAATTTCCAAATTTCTGCAGTTTATAATTCCTTAACATCCATAGGAACAGTTGGGAATCAACAATAAAACAATTATATCAGATCTACAGTCTGCCATTTTTGGAAGTAATGCTATCTTTTGCTAGCTTTTTTTCCTAATGCATGCTTTTCTCAGTGAAAGGAAATGTGTTATAAATAGTTTATCAATAAACTATATAACAGGGAAAGATCAGACTTTCTAGTGGTCTACCTTGAAGTGGATAAACTACATTCCTACAGCAAAAACACAAAATTCTGTGCCATTTTTGTCCACGTATCCTTCTACAACTGCAACACACTACACGTTATCCCAACCTAGAATAATTACAGTTGTACAAAGATAACAGTATAGTTTGAGGGACTTTATCCAATCTTTGCTGGCATTCTAAGTCCATAAAAAAGGAGCAAAGGAAAAAATCACTGCAATAACATTTAACCCATAACAGCAAATTATGGTGTCATCTTCCATGGATGCCTTGCTGAAGGTTAAAAGGAAGAATTCTTTATACCTATTGTAATTAAAATTATACCACAATCCCAAAAGCTCACAATAAAAGAAGACTCTTCTCAAGATCTATGATTATTGAAATTCAAGAATAAATAATCTTTAATTTTGAAACACTTTATCACTTCCTTTCACATCAGTTTTGAACTAAAATACCATTGGGATGATACCTATCATAAAACGTGTAGATATATATGATATGGAATTTGTGCATGACATACATAAATCTTATTTCCCAAAACCAAAACACCTAGAACAGCCATGTTTATCAAAACCACTACATTCTTGGTGTGCTTTGCTCATTCTCTTTCAGCATGCAGAATCTTAAGCTTCTGTAAGGCAAACCCTACAAAATTAATTGCTTTAAATTTGTATTGTTTTTTACCATTCACACTTTTTATTTTTTCCCTAAAGCTTGCTTTCAATTGAAAACTGAATGAAAAGTACAGATAAAGGGAAGAAAAGAAAGTGCCAATAACCACACAGCTTGCCTTTATCCCCAGTTCCATGTTGTTAAATACTGATCCAGAACTTTTCAAGACTTTGTAAGCCTTATAGGTTTTAAAAGTTAACATCATAATTTTAGCTCTTTATTTTTGGTTTGTAGGTTGAGTACCTGTTGGGATTGTATCTTTTTGTCTTATGGCCTGCCTTTGTTTAAGATTCTGCTTGTATTCCGCATTAAAGAATGGAAGAATTTGGTGAGCAAACAAAGACATGCAATGAGGCACCATCACAACCAAAACAAAGCAATGAAGCTCACAGAGCATACTCAAAGTAAAAAAGGAGTTTATTGAAGCCTCACCTTGAACTGTCTGTCTCATGACTGTAGAAACCTTGCAGTTCCATTGATGTGAGCTGCAACAAAAAGAAAACATTTACCTTGGAATTATTGCTATATGTCAGTATTTCATGAAGTCACATAACATTTAAAAGGCAAAAATAAATATAATCAAAACATCAGAAATAGTTAAGTTTATCTGTATTTTCAACACTAATAATGCTTTCTGCTTTACTCAGTAGTCAAATTTAGTCCATTGGAAAGAGTTGATAACTTACATAATAGGTACAGTAAAAAGCTGTACAAGTGGCATTCTAAATATTTCACTATCCAAACATCATTTTGATGCAGTTAAAGTGGTGCTGTCCAACAACACAGGTGAATAATGTTGATGCTGTATGCTTGCTGAGAAAATCTCTCTGTCTTCTCTTATGTATAAATGTCATTGTTTTCAAGAAAAGATTGACTTACCAACTTTTTCCAATAGGCTGACAGTAAAGAATCTTCGTTTTCACTAAAGAACAGTCAAGTTATAAATGTTTAGAAAATACTCTAAATATTTTTGCATAATTAACACTAAGTTAAAAGACTAATCATTACTTTGCAATCATTAGTTACTGCAAACAGTTAAGGCTCAAATGCTCAAACGCCTATTTAATGTAGTGAATTTGAATTTTATCACTGACTCTGTCAAACTTGAAAATAAAATGAACTAATTGAACATTCATTACATTTGTGTTTAACAGAGTATATAATAGAAGAAAAAAACCAAAAGGAACAATTGAAATAGGGTGTGGTATTCCACATTAGTTGATTTTACCCCTAATTTACATTGCGGTTTCTGCGATTTATTAACGATCACGAACTTTTATGTAAAAGTGTTAAAGAGACTGGAAATAATGAGTGTTATAAAATGAAACAATGTAACAATAAAATACTTGCTCTATACTTAACCAACACCAAAGGTTAGTGAAAGGTAACTTCAGTTAAGTGATTTGTTAGGTTACTTTTGTGATCGGAGTATTTGCTGTAGTAAGCATTATTAAATGCACATTATGTATTGTAATCTTTCTCGAAACACAACTCTGTTTAATTTCATTTTAATTTTATTTTTATTTCCGATTGAGATAACCCGCGAGACTTCCAATGTCTGTTATTCCTGCTGAAAATGTTCACATCTATAAATTTTGCTTGTTTGCCACAAAATATTTTCAAGATATGTAAATTAATGATTCTAAAATGTATTACTTTAAAACATAAACTTTTAAGAATATTAGAAGTAGGTATTAAACATTTAAACCATTTAAACATACTGCATTTTTCAATGAACACTTCTAATATATTTTCCAGTCTGGAATATATGTACGTATGTGTGAATAAAATATCCCAAATGCAGAAACAAAACAATATTGTACTGTGCATTACAATCGAGAATATTATGAGTATATGCTAAATTTCATGCTATATGAATGGGGCCTACATGCATTAAGTTCCAAAACTGAAGCAAACAATGAAAGCAAAACGAGAGAGAAGCTTTTGTTCGTAAAATTTGAACCTAACTTTACCCATGTGTTATTTTAATTCTGTTGACAACACCCAGACGACTACTGATGTTTGCTTCCATTAAAACCTTGAGCCCTTTGTTATGTTTCTTTTGTGTTTACTATTTGGTTACATGCTTCAGTACTTAGCCTAGGTGAAGAAACGAAGAAAAATAGACAGATATATATAAAAAAAAATGATCGAGACGCACCCAGCTTACCTTGTCTATGTCCTCCGCCGGGGTGAAGAGGACAGGGGGCTTGTTGAGATCGCTCATGGTGTAGAATTCTGAGCGTTCCGCCGCGGGGTGGTAAAGCTCATCCAACTTCTTCCGCCCCGTCGCCGTCATCTTGCGTTTTGCGGCGCGTCTTTCTTCGTCCCTTGTCTTTCTTTCCGCCCCCTGCACATAACAATCACTGCAGTGAATTTCCACTCAAAACCAACATAACAACAATTAAGTCAGGGCACAAGTCATCATGCTCAGGAAACTTTTATATCTGTGATACTATTACTATAGTATGGTTGTCTTGTGATTTTTTCCACTGGGATGTGGATATTATTATATCGCCAGAATTTAAAATCCGAGCTCTAGAAACGGATAGGTTTCGAAGACCATCAAGGGTATTCAGATTGGAAAAGGGAAGGAATGTATTAGCAGCAAAGAACTAACAGATTGGAGGAGTCGTAAGCCGGTGTGCTCTTCTCCCTCCCAAAGGTGCATCACTACCTCCAACCAGAAAAGCCACCCTTCCCCGAATTTTAACTATTTAGTGCCTTTTTATGACTGGGGCTGCTTTAATAGATACAGTTGTACAAAATAAAGCCTAAACAAATAATTGAGAAGTTAAAATTAATAAAAAGTCGTAATATTTATACCAATAAATTACAAATAAAACTATCTGGCAAATGCGTATTTTAAGCATATTTTATTACGCTGTATTTCAATATATCCTGCTGTATCTGTATAAATGAACAATAGAGGAAGTGTGAAAACATTGTAGTACGAACATCTGCATACCTATCTACGAGAATATTATTGTTCCTTTCATACCT
This sequence comes from Tenodera sinensis, assembly GCA_030765045.1. Taxonomy (NCBI): domain Eukaryota; kingdom Metazoa; phylum Arthropoda; class Insecta; order Mantodea; family Mantidae; genus Tenodera; species Tenodera sinensis. The sequence goes on from CM060963.1 coordinate 79,748,257, forward strand.
AGTTATCAGATAAATATTCCTCTAAAGATAGGTAACATTCGTGCATCTCAGAGCTTGTTTCGTTAAAACAAAAATGTCCAAAATGTTTATGCGAACTGACAACTTAGGAGTGTAATAATGTCATTGCTAGTTGAGTCAAATAGCAATTTGAGATTCGTGGGAAGTTAGCTGTAAGTTAATAGAATAACACATTTTTACTATAGAGGTCTGTGTCCAAAATAAAAACACGCCAGCTATATTTTAGAGAAACAAAGAACTAACTTCCGCTTTAAAAAGGTGCGTGCATCTATTTTATATAATGATGTCCGCAGTGAATGGTAGGGAGTAGGTACCTATTTATGACGGCTTCTAAAAGTGGAAGTGTTCCCGGAAATATTCAAGTGATATTCATTAGTTCGTCTTCTTCACTTCAGCTGTATAACATATAGAAAGAATACTAAAGGAACTTAAAGAAAGAAGTGGCTTAAAGGCGTATGGCCAAAGGATGTCAGTTAAATGCCGTTCATAATACTGCATTCCAATCTAATTACTGACTAATTCTAAATGTGTTAAACACACGTGCTTGCCTTATTATTTAAAATTTGGGTTTCGATACATGTAAGTCTGCATGTAATACAAGGCTAATTTATTAGCAGCCGAGATATCATTTGCTTTATGGTTGACATTTGTGATCATAAGAAAACCATTAATGGTAAACTACGAGTTCATCACCCAGGCCATTGCGAATATTTCGTTCAAAACGTCCTTCCTGAAGACAAATGCACATTGTTGGAATATGCAATAAACAAACAATTGATTTTGTAAGACTGCTGCGTCACTCATCTCAAACAATGTTTTCGGCATTTAATCTCAAGAGAACTTCACAGCCATTACTTTGCTTTGAGTTACACTGAGCTTGGTAGCAGTTAACAGTCGTTTGTAAGAATGCGGATTTTGTGTCACTTTAGGAATCCTATTTTTTATATCATTTTCCTGGAATTCTGCACCCACAATTAGATGAACGTCTCTAAGAATGTAGTCGGTGACAAACATTAAGTATGTTTGTGTTTGATAAATCTTACATGAATCCTTGCAAGTCTTTTGTAATAAATGCAATGGTATTGGTAGGTGTAGAATCGATAACCAAAGTGGCAAATATGTTTATATATATCGTTTGAACAAAAAGGACTTCTATTCAAAGCAAGCAAGAAAGAAACATTCTCACTATAATCTCTGCTCACCATACTTTTCTTTCTAATACCAACCGATGAATCTCTCACTATTGCTTCTATGAGGAGTATCTTCAGATTCAATATCATTCATTTCAATACAAACATTTTCTCTTGGAAAGTCTATTCCTTCTGACTGCAGACAATGAAAGAATTACCAGGAAACGATGCATACCTACTGATACCTAATATACATTACCTTAATGATATGCACAACATTTTTTAACAATGTGGGTGTTTTGTTAATTTGAGTAACAAAAACTGAATGACTCAATGAGTTTATAAATATTCGAGATGTCTAAAATTAGTTTATGATACAAGGCTGTATATGTAACGGAACCTGTTCCATTCGACTTCGCAAACTTCCTACTCACAAAATAGTCCGACACTTTTAACCGTTGTGTCATAAACAGCTACTGTACATAAAATTAACTTCTTTATCTTCATAACTCTGAAAATATTGCCTATGGATAAGTAGCCCTGGCGCTAATCCATATGCATGGAGCCAGCATCTTCGGAATACTGATGGCTATTCCTTTAGCATATTCCGAATAGTTTGGAGTAAATATCTTGTTAAAGACATTTCAAATGCCAATGTTGTGTTTTTAACATCAAGGCTAAAGCTGTTTCGTAAATTTGATGCTTTTTCTTTTGCTTTTTCTTGTTCGACACCATGCATCTTCTCAAAATAATGAAAGGACCTACTCGGATGTCTTTATCTACAGAACCAGCTATTATCCAGAGCTGCCAACCTCAGGCAGGTTTGAAGGGAAGTAGGCTGAGTGAGCTGTCCAGGGCCCTTGTTTATTTCGGCCATAAACTCCAGAGAAGGAATGGGATGCAAGAGCTGGTTCCGCATTCTGTCCTGTACGGGAGAGTAACCTATGAACTTCTCCATGCTTTACTGCATTTATTTTTAATGGACCACTGTACACCTTTTAGAACATGTCATGACTTCGGACATTAACTTTCCGGCGTGCTCAGGCTTTATGTGCCTGCCACTAGAATAAACAATCCATTTAAGCCGTAAATTCTACTGATATGTTTTAATACCCTTAGTGGCAGTTTAGTGGGCCAGTATTCGGAGTTATTTCCATATGCAGGTACAGATAGATCTTCATCCCAAGTTACCCTTCCAATGCCACACAGCTTTGAGCATTTCATGCACATAAAGATCGTTCTTTTAAATCTCGTTTCATCTTTAACCTTATCTGAATATTATATATGATGTCCAGAAGCTAGATGGCTCCAAATATTTGGCACAAATTATTTTTTTCGGTGAAATGGTTCTTTGTTGATAATTGTATTGGATATATTTGTTACACTCATCATATACAATCCCTGGTTAACGTATGGCCGAAGTAATTACCTTCCACCTGGTATGTGATGCGCACCATTAATATGTCTTGCTCTTTTTCCATTTGTACCTAATCTGTTTGTATTAGCTCACCTGGAGAGTATTGTGACTCTTAGAGGTTTACAGGTCATACTTCTAAACCAAATTCCAAAATTGTACAAGTATACTTGATCTTACCTAGTCTGTACAATGAAGGGGATGAGGAAAATATGAAGTGTTTTATTTGCTAGAAGACTTTAACAGATAACTGGTTACTTAATGAGTACGTTCATCCCTACAATTTCAAATACTAAATAGAATAAAGCAATTTGTTAATATTTTAGCCTAAAAGAGTGGACCAATTTAAAAAGTCAAAATTTGTGTCATATCATTCAATAGGCTACGCAAATTGAGCATCCTACATAAGGCTGTGCTCTCACAATTGAACAGAATAGGTATGCAAAATGTAATTTTCTGGCAGGTCAAGCTTTATTGTTGTTACTAAACTAGAAAAGTGGAACTATAAGCTATCGAATCTGACATTCAGTGAGTGAGTGAGTGAATGAGTGTCGTGTTTAAGGGCCCGTCGACAACTTGGTCATTAGGGCCCTCTGACATTCAGATACGACCGTAAATGTTATCATGATTCTGATGCGATTTAATTTGCCAGTTTCGAGATTGTACAAGTTAGGGTGTGGAACTATTATGGGTTAGAACAAAATAAAAAAAGAGCGTCACATGCCATCCAAAACAACACGATATGACATTGGTAGTCTGTGTTTGGTGGTTGAGCTATTGGAAAATTCTTAAGTGCTTAAAGTGTATAGCAGTTTCGAAATGACAAATGATTAAGAAACTCTTGTATTTACATATCGCAAGCTTCAATGCTACAACCTTTGCTCTTTACGCAATATCGTTGACTAAATCGGTAATGGTAGGTATAGTAAAGTGATTGCCCAAGTTGTATTTGCCTTTCTCGCAACACTGTAAAGGCACTGCTAATAAAATATTTTAATTTTGAATTAAAAGCTCTATAAATATAAAGTTTATTACTTTGTTGAAAAATTAGACTGAAATGAGGTTACCAGAGCCAAGAGAAATCCTGAGGCACTAGCATTAGTGAACATAATTATTTCTTTGGTTTAAACCTCTCGGTAATAACAATAAAATCTCAAGTTTCCAACTTTAATCTATTACTTGTTTGCCTGTAATGGGTTCTACAAGGCGGCTCAACTTTGCTACAAACGCACACGTTGTACACACGTACAGTGTTCCAGGTTACACCTGAAACATCGCTTTAATTAATTTTCCGTTTTAATTATCTCTAGATTCGCCTGATCACTTCACCACCTGGACAAAAACAAGTGCCTAAGCATTATTTTGCATCTTCTCATTAAGAGAATGTAATCACCTCATAGCACAAATAAAATAACTGGTTTTAACCAGGAATTTTTATCTCTCCTGCCGTTCTAATTATTATTCCCTGCTTTGACACTTCATTTTCTAGTTTGTGACAGTTGGTAACAAGCTGAATTAATGTACCCGGCTCAGAGTTTCTAGAAGTAACATTTGTCGGCCTTAGGATTTAATTTTTCTTGTTAGTTTGTCCTTTTAATGCTAAGTACTGCTGCTTTTAACAACAAAATAAATAGTAAGCAGACCAGTAGAGCAACCATTTATGTCATAAGCCTATTAAAGTATTCTTCTTGTTGGAATTTTATCCCACTATATTGGTTCAAAAGCGAACGAAAATCTAAAGGATGAACCGTTGCGTCACCTGTATAACTTCTGTATCATGGAAGCATTCACTACTATGTCACTTTGTCTATTTTGTGTATATGTTGCAATTCACGAACAATTTATGTGTGAGAATTTGAAGAAAATTTATTAAGTGGTGCTAAGAAGACTAGATTTATGTGGAATATCTCCTTCATGATTCTCCGGCGAACTGATGCATATACGGAGTAAAATTTTAAGAGTTTGAACAAAAATTTGTTGTGAAATTTCATATATTATTAAAATCAGTGGGCAGCACCGTGCCCAAGGTGGCCCGAGTTCGATCCTAGATGACCATATGTTGATTTGTCGGGGACAAAGGGGGTCTAAGTGGGTTCTCTCCGGGTTCTCCGGTTTCCCTCACCATTCAGTCCACAAATTGTTCCATCATCATCTTTCCTTTCATCCATTTCGCCCTCATTTAACATCATTTCCTTCCTAATCAGGCCTCAGCTTCATCACCCATTCTGGCTACTTTCTCTAACCCCATGGGCCCATGTAAATCTCGATTTGGGGAGATAAACAGAGAAAGAAGAAAGAAGAAGAGGTTAAAATGGGTACATAACTAAGGGCAATTTGTTAGTTATGTCCCGATATGGTTCTCTCACACTAGCCATGTGTAGTCAAGTTGGATAGACTTGAAAATCAATGCCACATTCATTAAACGTAATAAGAGCTATTTATACAGACCGGAAATAAAAGTAATTGCAGCATTTCGAGTTGCCTCTAGGGTATTTAGCATAACCCTAAAGGCAAGTATGGAGATCGCTTTGAATCAGATGAGAAAGATTAATGTGCATATAGATATGTCGAAATAGTGGTTCGGCGAATGAGCATCGGCAGGAAAGTCGAACCACTGCAGTACCACGGTGAAATATGTGTACTAGTTTAAACAACTTCGCTTAGTTAACTCTCAGTGAAAGAAGGAGAAAATATCAAGGCATTTTACGTGTTATTGAAACCTGCACATCATTAACAGGTAGTATCAGCCTAATAAAAATTCATGGAACAGCAATTACAGTTTGAAAAATTGTGGTTAATTTTTAGAGGGAATTTTCTAAACTTAAGAAAATTATTGCAATTTCGAAGCTGACATTTTACATTAAGAGTTTCTTCGACACATTTGAACACACAAGCCTAAAATGCACTCGTCCAAATCAGACGCTGATGCCTTTACTCTCGTGGATACATGGACCTTTTGTCTGCAGTATACAGTGTTGGGACTCGAACCCGTGACGCACATAGGTATTTGAAGTACAATGACTAAAACTATGTAGCGGTTAGAAAGCTTGCTTGTTATTCTTGGCTTAATCTTGATAATGTCAAGTGACATGAGGCCCTTTTAAAATAGAAGATAATGCAAAGCATTTCCTTGTGATAAACCTACAGCTACAAGATAAGGTATAAAGATTTGGTTATGCCTGAACCGTCGGCCCGTCTTCTTACACATGGGTGGCTAGCATTATAACACAGCTGTCTTTTCCGAACCTACTATTTAACGCAACAAAGGCACACGTATCAGGCCACTGTAGATACATCAACTGCGACTCGAGTTCATCATTGATTCCTATTATTGTACTTGCTGTACCTACATAAAAAGAAACGAATTCGTCATTGTCATTTTAGTGCAATTGCGGCTATGTTTTAGCGCTATCGATTAACTAGAGGTACCTTGTAATGAATATAAAACAATCTTTATGGAATTACCACCTTCTCTACTACTTCTAATAAGCAGGGGACCACTATGTCGAGATTTCGTAGGAAATATGTTTGAGACCCCCTGAAAACCCATCAAAACATTTTAGAAACAAATTTACGTGCTGCATCACCATTCTTTTATTTCTATTAAGTTCATAGAAAGAATATGTGATATTAAAGCCAGGTTCTTACACACTTGATTGTCGACTCAATCCCCTTTCTGTTCCTGTGTATCTACAACAATATCTTTAATGACAGTACTTCTGTAAATGGTTATCTTATTAATACACATTTAGACAAATAAGCTTCTGTATGAATAATGTGTACAACAGCAATGAAGTTGAATAATAGTGGTGTGACTGTAACACATAACTTTTATTCTAATACATGTGACTTCATCACTCAAGAAATACATTACACGTATGCTGTCCAAAGCTGTTCTGTCACCCATTCCTTGGAATTGATTCAAATGCTAGCTATATATCTCCTGTGTCAATTGAATTCTGGTTCTTGAGACTGCCGACTTCTTTCCTTGCTTTATTTTTCTGAGGAGGCAAATTAATTCCATTTCAAAACCTACAAATTTATGCAGCTGTATTGAATGCACGACCTCTCGAAATCTGTACCTTTGATGTTACTCGTCAGAAGCCCAAGGTTAATAAACGTTCCCCATCTTCATTTTCAAGCATTAAATCAAAATTATTCAGGCATTTTGTACTAATGAAGAGCAATTTATGGGCCATTTGTGATTCAGCACGCTTCATGTCTAACCGCCACACGCAATTGCTTACTGCATCTTGTATTTACATGGAACAGATGGGCTGAGGAACCTTTAATTTCGTTTGTGAAGACGGAGTATATATCTCCGTGTAACCGAATTCATGTTAGATACTTTCTTCCGGAAGTATCAGATCATTGAGTTATGCGTATCCTTCAAAGTGGAAGGAATACACATTTAACCATCTTAAGGATAGTAATCAAACAGCTCTTGATCCACCTACCAACCTGGAGGTCTCACGGTGTAGTACCATTTCTTCCTGATGGCTTTCGAGATGAGATGATTTGAAACTGCTCTTGGTAAACTTATTTAAGGGGAGATTTAAACACCTTTACCTGCAATGTTAAGTTTTCTAACATCATTTTTTGTTTCGATTTCCGCCATTTAGTCAGTTTCTTCCCCGTTAATAATTACCGAAGAACTGCAGCACGGAATATTTTACCTATCCAAACAGCGATAGAAGAGAACGGAGCAATTGGCAAAGCAATGAACATTAAAATATGAGCAACTGCTAATTATTCCACACCAAGGTTTGAAAGATCCATTGCGTACCTTCTCCTCAAATGTGAGCTTGTGCATGCTGATTTCTTGGGAGAAGAAAAAGAATACATTTTAAAGCAAGCTCATAAATGTAAGTTCCAGACGGAAAATTGCGCTTACATCTCCAAATTTTACTAAATACATTTTTTGGAAAATAATTTTAAATACGTAAAAATTCACGATTTTATATTGTAGTAGCTTAAATTAAATTCATACGCATTCCTATTTGTATAGAAAGTTCTATTCACAGCTTCTTACATAACATTTGAATTGAATAGAACAAAAATTTACCCAAAGACTGTATCACGCTCTTAACCAAACGATTTAGAATTTGGTTTGCCTAAAAGTCGTACATAGGTATCTACAAATTTCCATCAAATTTAAAATGTACTAAACTCTTCAGATTCACAGTATATAACATTTCAATTCCATACTGGAGTAGTTCACCCAAAATAGTAGATTTGTTCCCTAAAGAAACCTTCAATTTTTCCTGGTTTCAATCAATTTTTTAATTCGCCCGGATTATGAACAGAGGGACAAAGCTTTGCTGATAGGCATTCCCAGTAGGGAATTTGAAAAGAACAAAAGTAGCTATTTTGAACTTTTGACCTTTGTCAAACTGAACGGTGTAATGTTATCTTCTTTCTTTCACACAGTGCACAAAACAATTCAGCGGAGCAATAACTATTTACTAGCATTATATTTTTCATTACAGTGTTTTCTTAAGCACCTCCAAGCTTCATGAACTTGTATAAAAATTGCAGCATAAAAGCAAGTGTATCCACTTTGTGTTCCTACCCCAACCAAAGTGATGTTAATCTGCGGACTCCCTGTAGACCTTTGAATTGTTTCATCATAAGTATTCTTGGCTCGAGTCCTCCAGGGATTCTAAGACATAAATTAATTTCTTTTATCTTCCTTCTATCGCCTGCAAGAGGAGTGAATTACTCCATTGCCGCAGACTGCTGGTTGTGCTTTGAGCATTTAGTGATTTATCGGTAAAGGTTTAGAGCTTAAGTTAAAAGCATTACGCGTTGAAACCCCGGGGACATAGGGGCAGGTTAAGAGAAATGAACTGCTGTCCACATGGCTTGTACACAGCTTGTCGCGACATTTTTCTCAGGCCCAAAGATTTTAGTCAGCGATCATAGCATGGTAATATCCATCTTGATGCGATGAAATTCCTTCCTGCATGTCGCGACTTTATCTCCAACAGACGACGACGCATATTTCTTCCTATTATCCTTCCTGCGTGGCCTATATTTCTCCCACAAACGGCCATGGAAGTTCCATAAAACATCCGGCTGCGCTATGTCGTCGGTGTTTTTAATGCCCGGTCACAAAGGAACCATTAAATTAATTACATTCTCTCGCAAGAAAGGAATTCTGGAAGATTAAACACAAGGATGCCATGCAACGTCGTCAGGCTGTTGTCATACTTACCAAAATATTTGGTACAGCTCAGGAATTCGGAATTCCAACCGGGATTTGTTATGTATAACATGTATCCTAGACGCTTTGGTATCTGCGAGGAGAAGAGGGGATGCATCAGATGCCAAGCACCAAAGAAAACGTATGTAATGGAAAATGCTATTCAAGTACCTTCCTTGAAAGGGTGCTTTCAGAAAAGGAACAGTAGAAATGCATTTAGAGAAGAACTTGTTAGGTGCAATGCAATCCAAAATGTGCCTAAACCTTCTTGGAAAAGCCCATACACGTAGTAATTATAAGAAAAACACACCGTCATGTTGAATCCTACTGATATTTTCCATATTACTTGAAATATTATCTATGACATGCAACTACAAGTGTCTGTAATTAAATGCTGTATTGACAATTTGTATCAGAGATAATACCAAGGCTTGAAAAGTCAACCGAATTTTCTTGATCACACTAATTAATGAAGAAAACTGGAAACAGCATCTTTTATGCGTTGTGTTTGCTGTAAGACTCTACAAGCTCATAGGGTTACCACTCATTGTTTGCCGTCTCAGGGGACAGCGAGCACAGCAGCCGGATCTTTTTTTTTTATCAGCTGTTATGATGTAAGAAAGATTCCTTGATAAACATCCAGTGTTTTAGGCAACTGTGAGAGTTTGAAAGGTAGAATCAGAAATGAAAAATTATTCAATGTCATAGCAGGGTGCGGCTGCTCTTAACCACTGAGCTACCATGGCAACATGCCGACGAAGCCATTCATTTGATTTCTGATTCTACCTTTCAAAGTTTACAGAACAGCCTGATATATGGAAACTATGAGAGTATTCAGGCGATTCACTCAATGCTTTACTGATGACGTGATATATGTTTATTTTTTTAAAATGTATAGTTTATATGTCTACATATAGGTCAAGTTTTAGGTAGAGCAGTATGTGCTTCCTTTGTTAATGAGTTAATTCTTATCTTTAAACATTAAAAAAATAGTTTTTACAATGGAAATGTAATCTTTGGATTTGGAGCAGCCGCCTGACACTGGCACCCCTTAATTAAGCCCAGTTTATGTCTAATTCGTTTTAAGGCTTCCTTAATATAAGAAAACTCACATGCACAATTAAGATCATTTCAAGAAATCACACTTTAGATATATGAGGTGAACGAGCCAGACGTACTTGACCACGTGGCTAGGTAGTATTCACTTGTTAACTGTGTGAACATTCTCACACCTCATCTAAGGAGATGCTATTGATATAGAAGCTTACTCCTTCCCCAACAACCTGCACGTACAAGATATCTACAAAGAAAAACGTGTTAAATGTTTGCATCGGTTTCTTGAGTAACTAGGCAATTTATCAACGTGAAATCTGCAGGGAAGCACGGGAAATATTTTATAAATTCCTTATTCAACTTTCTTCCTTCACACTTGATCTGCATTCTGTATGAGCTAGCTTTCTAAATAGCAGAGAACGCTTCTCAAGAACTAATAGCGGCTATCCATAGTCTAACAGCATACGAGATACGTGTTTATTATTGATTTTGAAAGCCAGTTTACTGAAGCTGGATTAAGAGCAACTGAAACTGCTACTGCCAATCACAATGGTTAATTTTATTGAACTGTAATAAACTACATACAGTCAAGAGGTCATAATTATGACAACGTTTTAAAGTAATAATATATTAAATTTGATATAATTAGCTGTGTTGTGGGGTCAGGTATTTATCTGGGTACCTGTTTTTGCCATTTACTGAAACTTGCGTGTTTTACATTTCAGGTACAATTTTCTAAAAAAGCTATTATAGATAGAGCTGTGATTTTTTGTGCATGTGTAAAATGTATTACTCTAAACAGCCAGTGAAAGCTTTCATGCTACCTATGTATGACATTTTTAATATACTTAAAAGTTTTAAAAGTAAAGCGTGCATAATTATATATATATACACACACTTTATTTTAATAGCTACTTTGGTTAAAATGCCTTAATCTTTCATCAGCTATATCAATTAACATGTTTTTAAAGTGATTACAAAATCTGAAGTGTTTCACTTTAATTGTTCAAAAGAAAATTGTACCTAAGAAAAAATATGTGAAACTTTTCGCAAATTTTCATGTTTACTGAAATGTGAACAGTTAAGAATTATTAAGCTAAGTTATGATTTGACTATAGTTTCTGAATCAGTGGAAGTTGTATTATATGTGATAAAATGTTTACTATGGTAGCTTGTATAGTTTTCATGAAGTCTTAATATGTATTTCACTGGAATTCAGCATAGAAACTGCTGCTCTGTATCTACCAAGTGTCCTTGAAAGGTTTTGACTATAACCCTTATTCTTATTTCTCTTTATTTTTATGCCTTCTTACAGAACGCAAAACATACAGTAAAATTCTAAAATTCTTCTGTATCAAACATAATACATTGAATCTTCTGTATTCAATTTCTCCATGACAGCATTCTTATTTTTTCCCCCTCTCTTCGGAAGGTATTTTGACTCGTCATTTTTGCCACTGTCTGGGCCAAACTTTCTTCCTTGACTTCCTGGGTAGCAGCTAATTTCGATTATCTTTATTAACTATCAATCAGAATTTCAGAGTCGTAGCTAATCAGCTTATGTTTTAAGCCCCTATCACATGCACACCTGTTGGAAACTCAAAGGACTCTGAGGCAATGTGTGAACGCACACAAGCGCTGTCCGAAAGGAAGAATAGCGTTTTAATCCCACCATCCTTCCTTCTTCTTTCAAGATATTTCCCGTCTTCTTTCTTTCTTTACGTGACTTTAGCCTCATTTATATTATGAAGCCGTTGAGAGGGCTTTGCGTGTTTATTTCGTATAATGGTTGTTAATACCCTTACATATACTATATAGAGTTCTATGTACCCGTCGTATATACATAATAATTCGTCGTCGTTGTTGCCCTGAACGATTTAGTGCCCAATTAGAGGACATTGAAATTGCGGGGCCGAAAAGGCCTTACCCACCCAATCTCTTTCTTCCCCTGGAGATGTACACTTAAAATTTATGGAGTATGTAGACGGCGACTACATACAGAAGATGGTATGCAGCAGAGAGAAAAAGAGAGACGGAAAGAGTCGGCTGACTCGTCCGTGTTTTCAAGGTCTTATCACAATAATCACTTTATAGCACCTGTAATTAGTGGGGTAAATATAACATCGTTTTCTTTTTGCTATTGACAAACTTCACCAGATTGCAAATGTTTCTTTCGCGCGTGGCCCATTCTCTCACAATGCAAACTTTTGCTTTAACAACCCTATTTAACGCAATTTTCTTGCTGAAATGAAGTTATTATTCATTTTATTTACTTCAAAAGAAGTGTTTACACCTTTGCGTTCACACTTAGCACACTTGCGTTCTCTTGTGTAGCGACATGTGCTACTAACATGGGCCCTTTTAAGACGGTCTTTGCTTGCACTACTATGGATTTATCGTCTTCACTCACAGTAATTAGTTGTAACCATTTAAAACGCTTTCTTGGGTGTCATAATTGTAACATACAGGATATACATATATACAGGATATGATCTGTTGTTAAAAATTCACATTTTTAGAAGCTACATATATTAAACATGGAGGAGCTTCCAGTAACTGGAGCACAGCCATAGTGCTTACAACATGACCCCTGGGAGAAAGGGATGAAAGGGAGACCAAGGGGCAACCAGATCCAGATAACGATATATGCTATTAAGGGTCCCTAATGATTTCAACACATCAATATTGACGCCAGCTAGCTCTGTCTAAACCACTCGCAAAGTGGGTGTACCAGGAATAGACGAAACAGCTGACTGGAAGGAAGGGTGCCCCAGAGGCTAGCGAAGTGCCAGGGAGAGATCTTTCCATAAGACAAATTCCACCGTCCTGCCGCAACACACCAAGCACCGTTGCCTGGTCCGAATACCTTAAACAATGAAAGGAAGCAATAGGAACAGGAAATGGACAGAGAATTCGTGATAGAAGACAGCCATTCTAGGATTCGTCTACCTAATCGGGGAGACCACGAAAGACCCCATGGAATCAAATACGGGACTTCCCAAATACGAGCCTCAGCCGTTACCGCAGAGCCATCTCACCCGGTATATGTTGGTTATTGCAAGAAACTGCAACAAAATAGCACTTTAAACTGTGTATCTGTATTTGAAAATGTATGGAATAAATGTAGACCCTCCGGCGTTAAGAAATTAATAAAAGGTTGCCAGAGCAACATATTCATTTGTTCTGACCTCCAATGAAAGTACATACTGTGCATAGAACATTACTTCCTCACTGCCGAATATATTTTTATCTTTCAAAGTTGTGAACGCCCGCTGTGGAAATGTGTGAATAAAACTAGGTACTTGTTTGTAATCTAGGCTTGCGTTGGCAATATATCTCGGCTGTTCAATTTATCAGACCCGAATTTCAGATAGACGGTTGGCTATTTGGCCGATTCTATTTCCTGTAGAGTAGAAAATACATGTTGTGAATAATGAAGGCTGTATTATAGCAATACATTATGCCATTAACAAGATATCGCTTGAATTAGTGGATAATACCAACAAAAGGTAGTCATTTTATAAACAAAGCTCTCAGCCGTTCTGTTATATTGGTTTGGACAGCAATACAAATGTCTAAGGTCTCTAAACTACGAAATATGAAGCAGAAAATTGCTAATTTCGACTTCATCTGCATATATCAAAGAAGCACCATTAAAGGAAGAAAAATAGGTAAGGATGACAGCAAAGGAAGCTTTGGATTTGTTACTCCACTAGTTCGGAAACGTCTAAGTGAATTTTAACTGATCTTCAAGCTAGTTATTAGTTTTGCTTAACTTACAGCGAATATTTTATTAAAGCCACTAAATGGAAGTAGAACTCTAACTTTTAGTTACTCAGTAATAACGTAATAACTGACTTAAGATTTGAAAAGTTTTAGAAAAGTTGGTAGACGGTAGAAAACTACTCCTTAATCATAGATACAAACACACGCGACTATCGACGAACAACAGCAAATTCAGTCATACAGCACACCTTGATTGTTGAGCACGTGACGTCAAACTGTCCGACGGGCCGTCAGTTACACAACTTAATCGTCTTTTTTTTCCTGGCTTTGTCCAGGCTAAAATAAAAAGACACAGAGAAAGACCCCTCACGAGCTCATCCGTGATGGTTACCAAAACAGCTGCCTCTTCTAAGAGTGTTTTTTATTCTTTACTAGTGAAGGACAAGCGAAAAATCGTTTTAATACGTAACAGTTCATCGTAACTACAGTCACATGGAAATAAACTTTTGCCGTGCTACTGACAACCTGTATTTAGCGCAAGAAAGTCCTATGACTCCAACTGGGATGATCGTCTGATCTCTGTTCGTAGACGTACATGTCTCAGAAAAGTTATGCGTTCAAAAAACTACCCACATCCCGAAACTGCCTTTATCTGGAAGGTTTTTCGTTATTTCTGATTTTCTCAAAAATGGCTATAACGACTTTTATTAAAAACGTTATGTTTAAGATGTCGTCTTCGTTTGGAATAATTTAGTTAAACTTCCTAAAATTCGTAAACCATAAGGATGGACAAGAGCTTATGACAAAAATATACATTTCGTTTTTTTCTTTCTTCATCTGATTAACCTTCCCAAATGGAGAACTAGGTCTTACAGATGCCTGTCGGGGAGCATACGAACTTATGGACCGGACAGAGTAAAGACCGGGAAGCGGATGATCAGCGCAGCACAAGGTATGAGAGAGAGGAAGATACGAATGCAGATAAAATGGAGGAATGGAAAGGTGATGATGGAGTTGGAGGAGCCGGAGAACCCGGAGAAAACCCACCCAGATGCCACTTTGTCCACCACGAATACCACATGATCGAACCCGGGCCGCCTTGGTGATAGGCGGTGATATATGTCAAAAAACTTTTTGTGGCATTTAGTATTTGCAAGATATTTTGTAATTGATCTAATATATCTACATAAGTCATGGAATTATTCTGAAGTGAATTTTAGAGCAACTAAAATGTATTTATCTTTATATTTAAGAAAATTACATATCTCATGTGTTCACGGGTGAATAAAAGGTCTGTTGATAAAAACAATACTGCAGTCATTTGGATTATGTACCCCGTTTACATGTTCAAAATATGCGTTGAAAGAAAGTTTACTCTGTTTGTCAATCGGAAAACTATTTGTGGCTTCGTTTAGAGGCCAGGAAAAGATCGGAATACAAAGGATTATTTACGCAATTGGAATGGCTCAACTTATTTAATTAAAGTGTAGGTATCTACAGGTTTCCCGTTGTTCCTGTCAAAACGATGACAGCTTTCGCAACCAAGCACTGCAATTCTTTATTATAGGTCTTGATAATGATTTGACATGATTAATGGCCACTTGCATGGAATAATGAAATACTAAGACATAATCACTTTAATTGCACAGAGCTTATCATGTATGCATAAGAATATACTTTCTACGTCGTCGTCTATTTTTATTTGTTATTCCTTTTTGCGCTTAACCTTTACAAGAGGTGAATTCCTTGTGCACGAGCGTATACATGTAGGCAAGTATAATAAAACACACATAAAATCCCACAGAGACAAAAATATTGCTTTGGAGGAAGCTATGCAGATGTGTTTATGATAGTCCAACTCTAGCCAAAACGGGACAGATTTCAACAACAAAGCTATTTTATTCGCGGTCACAAGTGTTTTATAACCTTTATGGTGTTTTAAAACTCAAGACAATGTGCAAGAAATTCCGACAATTAACGGATTTAGAAATTTAGAAAGAAAATTCGAGTCTCTTAGAGCCTAGCAATTCGAAATTAAACACCAATGGAGAGAAATGAAAAGCAATGAAGGTAAGACATATTTAATTGTATTTATGCACACGACAAATTAGGCCATTGAGACTAACTTCGTTTCTTCTTTCAGGCTTGCAACCTTTATGAACGTAAAATATATATTTCAATTAGAATTTGGATCATCCTCGGCGTTTTTGTGATTGATACTAAACTAAACTAAACCAAACCCCGCCGCAACAGCCCATGAAGGGCTAAGGCCTACCGTCCAGCCGCTGCGTCCCCCACCTCTGCCCACTACAGGCGTTATTAGTGAGGTGCAGTACTGGAGGGTGGGACGTGAGCCCCAAGCCCTCCCGACCAGCTCTTCTCGCTACTTCTCCATCAAGTAGCTCCTCAATTGGTCCCCCCGGGACCTAACGAGGCTGAGTGCACCCCGTGCCAGACCCCCCAGAGGGGATAAAATCCCCATGCTGGTACCGGGGATCGAACCCGGGTCCAGCGTGCTACCAACTGCGCTACGGAGGTGGTCCTTTGTGATTGATATTGAGTTCATAATTAAAACAATGCTTTTGAAATTTTACAAATTTACTAAATTACCCATTTCGGAAAACAGACACTGAAAACATAAGACTAGAGATGTTGAAACATTTTTATACGACGTAAAATTGTAGAACTATATCTGCTTCTTTTCTGGCAACACTACAGTTTCACATCACATCGACATTCCAAGCGTTATAAGTTTCTGAATCTCATCTATAAATAGTTGACACATTAAATACCCATTTCAACAGATAGGAATAGAAATAGAGAGATACGGAGAGGGTTCGGCAGTGAAGCTGTGCTTATTGTATCTATGCCCCGGGGAGGTACTCCGGAGGAAGGATGAGATGAGAGGAGATACCGGGCGGCCAGATCCAGACTAGCGGCACAAACATTGACAGAGGTTCCTAAGGTTTACCAAGTTTGACGACACCTTGAGGTCTTTCCGTGTCCATCCAGGGGGAACTCGACGGGGTCCAACACCCCCATGTGCCGCTCTCCCCAAAACCTACCGACATCTTGGGACGGAGAGAGTTCCTTACCAAACGCATATCATCCCTGCCAAACTGCATCTAACGTATTCGTGATCCTCGTGACTCTGAAAGAACCAATGGAATGAAGGGTGAATGAAAGGACTAATGGGGTGAAGTGAAAGGACCAGAAATTCGGGGATGTAGTTATCCTTTCCAGTATTTACCTAGCGATCCGGGGTAGCTCCCGAAAAATATCCATGCGTCAGGAGGGTCGGCTACGATAATCGAAACCACGACCTCCCGAATGTGAGCCTCACACCTTACCTCGGGGCCATCTCGCTCGGTTTTTAACAGATAATCGTTAAGACATTTTTATTCAAATGGTAACATGTATTAAAAATAGTTTTAAACTTTAAACTGGAGAAGCAAATGAAAAAAAAATGTTATTTGTCCGACACAGATTAAGAAGCCTAGCGAGATGGTCTTGTGAAGTGCGCCCGGGATCCGGCAATAATTACGAGAAGTCGGTCGGTGGAGCTATAAACAAGTGCTTGGTCACGACTCCAATAGCTCCTAATCTAAATCATATTAAGACACTAGGGCTGTGTCACGATCATGGCTGCCGTACGATCAATGTTCACGATCAATGCGGGGCGAAAAGGATTATAGCTTTTATGGGAGGGTCGTGTGAAATCGGCAAGTTCCTTTTGCTACTTACAGACTTGGTGGTCGCCTCTTCAGCAATTAATTTGGTTTACTCCCTTATTACTTGAAGATCTTCGGGCTGCCAGATATAGAATCGTAAGCAAAGTAATAACATATTCAGAGAAACCAATACGGAAACAAATTTTTTCAACTATTAGTCTATGAAATAGAGATATCCATTTTCAGAAAAATAAGACAAAAGCGCTTAGATACTTTGGAGATGAAGTTCCAACTGCATTTCAGTTTCAACATAGGCTAAATATGAATTTTAAGCTGAAATTTAGAATACCAAGTATAACACAAAGGATTATTTACTTATTTAACAGAAAATATTAAGTTAACAAATTGAGTTGTTGATACACATAAAATGGCTTACCAACAGGGTAAAACAGAAATAATTGAAAATAAAGATTCATAACAGTACCTAAGAGTAAAAATTCATATAAAGCCACTTTCACAGGTATTGTACAAATGAACCTTCAAAATTTGCATAGAGCCTTTTAATGTCGTGAGGCCAAACTCTATACAAAGCTGCGGATGGAAAATTGCTGGTAGAAATCCAGAAGCTGTTTTGGGATCGTTCCACGACTATCTATCATTAGGCCCATGACAATGAAAGTGCTGATTTTATATTTGTCTTTAAAATATGATATGATAGGAGTAGTATATGTTTTTTCTCGTGGTCTACCGAGGCTAGTTGCTCCAAATCCACTTCGAATCGTACTATGGGGTCAATAATGTAACCTGTTTTCTCGGTTGTATCAATTACAATGGTATCAGCTCTTCTGGTACTCCCATCAGTAGCGATGCAAAGGACCTCTTCGTATACCTGGTAGTTTCTTGCAGACAAAGCAGCTGCTACTACAGTTCTTTTACGATGACGAATGGAACATTTGGAGCGAATGAAAATTATATTCAAAAGAAACCTTTTTTGTTTGCTAAGAGGAAGAAATGCTAGACTGGATGGTAACGATAACTCTAATGGGGAAAATGCTCAAATTCTAGTGATGATGATGTTGATATTTATGATATACCTAGTATGTATGTTTAAACTGTGGCTTAAAAGTGAGGTTTGAATGCTCTACCAAATACACATCAGTGTACGTTAAACCGAGAAGAAAGAACTAAGAATTACTGAAACTACTTTACAGAGCCTTTTTTGTAGTGTGGGATTATAGGATTTTCCTCGCTATCATAAGTTGCAAATACGAATCTCATTTGGTACAAATTTTCTGTGCAAGGACGTTTTTTACTGGACTTTCTATAATTCTGGGAAGACGAATAGTATCGAGTGTCTCTAAGCTTATTTGAAAGTTCATTTTATGTATGAATTAATTATAATGCGTCATAGATGAAACACGATACGTGGTGATACGCTAAAGTACGTTTGAAATGGCAGAGAGAGTGTGAAGGAAAGTTGGAAGGAACCGCTAAACATGCGGGTGATGCACTCTGATCCAGAAGAGGAGGAGGAAGTAGATCATGATACATGGCTCTGTGGGCGCAAACTGGACGCCTCCGTTTCTTTACCTTTTATTTTTTTTCTTGCCATATGTTATTCTGCCCTCCAGATGATGAAGTGGACATGGAATGGAAAGAGGTCGCACAAGTTGGCTGGTCATAATAATTTCACGTAGCCTGCTTTCCCTCATTTTTGAGACGTGCGCGCTTGGCCATAAAATTAATGGGATCAACGACAATAATTGTGTTGTGTCCTGTTAAGGCAAACAGCTGTTTTATAACAATGGTTCAGTGGTCATAAAACGCTTGTACTACATTTTACCGATAACAATGCAATTCAAATACTCGTGAGTTAGTAATAACAACAAAGTAATTAACAGGCGTGGACTTTCATAGATGATGTCTTCAAGTTGGAGGGCTTAAAGAATTTGTTTTCCACCATCTGCTTTGGGACTGCCGAAATAGGTACCACTAAAGATTATAGCTATGATGTCTTCTGTGTTAGTATATGCTGGCATCTTTAAAGAAATCAGAAAATTCAACTCATAAATCAAGAGGACATCTGATGACCCACTATTTCGTAGTTCTGTATTTCAACACTTCTAACACTTCTGCTACATTTTTTCTTCTCCATTGCAAGGTTTGGTCACACTATTTCCGTCCCCAAATAACTTCCTTGAGCTTTCCAACTTTTCCTTGAGTTTATTTTTTTTCTTTGATATGTGTGATTTTAGCCTGATAACTTCTGTTTATTGTCTTGATATGAATTGTCTGGGATTTTATGTTCTTCAAATTACCATTCTAGTTATATTTAGTTTTTCTCTAAATGCTTCTTTTATTGTAGCTTCAGCCATGAACCATTCTTTCACTTTCCTTAAACATGTCATTTCCGCTATTTGTATATATTGTTTACTTAGCGATAGAAGTTCAGTATAAGTTGTAACTGATACCGACATTTCATATAGTTTTTTGGTTTATTTTGAGATTTACTTTCTTGCCTTGCTTGGAATTGTTTATTCCTTGTATCATTTTCCTTTACAAAATATCTTCCAAAACCAAACTCTCATTTCTACTCCACGATTGCCATTTCGTTTATAATTATCACGTCATCAAACACGTTATTTTAGGGCTGTTCCAATTCCAGGAAATCCATTGTTCTTTCCGCCTCTTTATGGGTCTAGCTATAACTCTTGGTCAACTCCAGAACATACGTACTGGAGAGCGGTTTGCGTCTATTCTCATGAGATATTGATGTCACTTCTATCTAGAAGATTTAGTGACGTGAAGAAGATTTTGTATTTGTACTAATTTCACTATTTGTCTTCCGGTCTTTCAACGTATAACCTCCAAGTGGTCTTTGTAGATTTATTTTCGCCACTTCTATTCTTGTGTTGTTCTCAATTTTCAGCTCCTATGCTAATTGTGGAAAGGCTATTGTCTGATAACATTTTAGTATTGTTTCTCTCCGGAATTTTAAATTTTTAATTTGACCGGATATTTCCAGATGAGACATAACTCTTCCGTACGTACATCGTGAGAATTATGAGGGCCAAAGAGGTTGGTTTGAGGGTCACTGAAATATATACAATTTTAAAATATAAGATAACAAGAAAACATACCTTAAATATAGTAAGAAGCTTCCCTGTTCCCAGGCGCTGTACTTTACTTCAAGTCCAGCGTGAAGACGTTTCGGCAATAGGTAAAACGCCTACATTCAGTTCACCATACATGGAGTGCATTCGGTATAATGCCCTGTTTGCATGCGCTCTCCCAAACCTGCGTGTTAACGGCTTGTATCCCGCAGAGAGTGCTATACAAGTTATGGGAACCATTTGGAAAGCTTGAAGAATTTCTGTTGTAGGGTGAGGATATATTATAATGACGCAATAAATATGAGTAACAGAACTCAGGTCAGCACTGAGGAGGCTGGGAGTTGCAACTTTCATCACAGTGCTTGAGATGCATTGGGTGCATCGCTTACTAACGCCGGCGTTAATCTTTGGTAGCACAAAACGTACACTTTTGTCAAACGGCAGATGAGAAAAATGAAATAAAAATCAACCTGGAAATGGATTTAAGATACATGTACACGATTGGGGGGGGGGGGGAGGGGGTAAGAAAAACCAACAGTAAGGAAAAGGATGGTTATGACAGTCACAAACAGCAAAACATAACGAGTTTTGTAACATCCGCTTCTTTGCTTTAATGTGGATTATTTAAATGCTTCTTTCTTATCTAATTTTTCAGACGCTACATCTAGAAAGCTTTTCATGGAAACTGTCATATTGTAATTTGAACCTTAACCTATAGATGGTTGTTTAATAACAATAAAATATTAGTAACATTAGTAATTTTTACCTTTTGGATATATGAAGATAATGAATGTAAATAGTTTGTAATCCAGCACTGCACTCTTTGGGAATACAAGAATTAATAAAATTATCAGTAGCACCAAACTATTCAACTGTCAAAATATGAATGACACTTTTGACCAAAAGTCAAACATGCCTTCCAATCGCTATAACAAGAAAGTTACGCACTGATATCATAATCCTGGTTGATCTATTAGATACATTTCCGTTATCAACTGATAGTCTTGTGCTGTCACTTATAGTAATTTTCATTGGAGTGTTTGGACCAAAATGAGTCCAGAGAATCGTTCCTCCTTCATTTTTAATGTTCCAAGGAGAAAACCGCTTCTGAGGTTAAAGCACTAAAACCGAAGGTCACAAGCCTGTGGTTCCGGCCTAACTTCAAACAGAGTACGCTAATAGTAATGTTAGCTGCCTGTAAGACACGTAGGTTGGCAGAGATCGGATCTACCCTTTATGGCAGATATTATACACGCTATGATTACGGGCTTTTGAGTCTTTTATCGACCGCTTCTCCTTCAGCCAATGAGCTGGGTAAGAGGGAAGAAATCACTTCCTGCAACATAGGAAGGACCACACACACCTGTAACTTTGTGGTACCATTTTCCCAAACTCAGTTGACGTCTAAGGGTTATTGTGAATACTGACCTGTAACTGGAACAAGATATATGATAATACTTTCCACTTCATAATGAGAGAATAGTGATATTAAATAGGCCATATTATTTGACAGGTCGTCTACTTAGCGCGGTGGTAGCGCTGCTGCTTACCAATCGGGGGACCAGGGTTCAATTCCCGGCGTGGGGATTTTCTCCCGTTGGGAGATCTGGTCCGGGGCTCACTCAGCCTCGTTAGGTCCCTGAGGGGGCCAATTGAGGAGCTACTTGATTGAAAAGCATAGGGGCCCTGGCTGGGAGGGACCGGGGCGCTGACCACCTCCCACCCCACTCATGACGCCTGTGGTGGGCTGAGGTGGGAGACGCAGCGGTCGGGAGGTAGGCTTGGCCCGGATGGGCTGTTGTGCCATGGAGTTGCGTGATATTATTTGATAGAGCAACATGAAATGGTTGAATGTATTCGATAACAGGAACAAAAAATTCTTTGTAAGCATAGCCTTTTGTGAAACAGGAGCATAGTTAAGAACCACTGCTGACTAAATCATTTGTCGGTGCTGTATCCCCTGAAAAAATGAACGCTGCCGAGAGCTGCGCTTATAAAATACCTGCACAAGTATGATGCGATACAGTGCACGAAATGCAGATCCTGAGAAATGTTAGTCGAAATAGAACATTAAAGAATATGCATAGCGAAATTGTAAACAGGTCCAATTTACTAAGTAGCTTTTATAACTTCTATTACATTTTAATCATTTCACCTTGTGTAATAATGTTTATGCAATTAACAAGACGTGTTACTCGGATAAATCTTAAGGAATTACCAATAACCAGCCGAAGCACAATCTTTTGGTGTGTATATTTGGGACATATGGGGGCTTCTATTTACTGGCCTACCACAATGGATTTCAGCTGGTCCTCATGACCAACTGACGAACCAACCATTAATTTTCTCCTGAAAAGACGTCCTGCTCGCTTTTCCAGGAAGCATTTCCTCCTGACTTTGCGTTTAATACATAAGAATTTACTTATCATACATTCAGAACTGCTGCTTTGTTTGTTTTTCAGATAGTCTTTATAGTCGTATAAATAACATCGGCTGAAATATTGTTGCAGTGCTTCTTTTTGAAGCAGTATTAAACAGACTCCATGTATAGAAAGATTACAGAGTGAATCGTGTTCCTTAATAGTAGGAACAACGGCAGCATTTTGATCAGATGGCGAGAACAGGAATGTAGGTCCAAGTGAGGTAATCAATTTTCATGCCGTCTTCACATTAACCCGAATAAGAAATGGAACAATGCGTGCGTGCGTACGCGACAGACTCCATCCCTTGGGGCGATGCGATATTTCTGGTTGCAAGCGTCATGGCTTACTTAATTTCTTTTAATGAAGAGCACCATGGGTCAAGAAACAAGAGAACGTGCGAGGCGATTGACCCAGAGACCTTGGGGCCAGTCCGATGTGATTTAGTTAAACTGTTAGACCGTGTCCGTGCGAAGATGTGCGATGGCACTTACAACTTTCAGGTCAGCAGAATGTGTGGGCAATGCATACAAATTAGTGCATGCTTATCACTTCCGGGCTGCTCTATTTTGTAGCTATATTGCTATTCCGAGTGACAATATCTTGACTTCCCTTCATGATATTAAAAGGCTTACGGAATAATAAAGAGATTATTAGCTTGATAGTAGAGTGTTGGAAAATATAGCATGATCTCCCAAATTCTCATATCTGTAAACATTCCAGACCAATACAGTTACATTAATAGTAGACAGGTGAGTGTATTTTTACCTACAATATAAAATGCTGATTTCCGTTCACCAGAAACCTGTGTTCACATTGTTCTCAAGCTGGTGGAAGTAGCCCCGGAAGTCAGGATGATTCTCTAAAATAAGTATCACGGACGTTCCATTTGTACAGCCTAGATGCTTAATATCCCCCTTTTAAGGAGCATAACAAACTAACATAAAATGCAAGTTTAAATATTTGAACATATTTTGTCCAAACTTCAGGCCACTTCTGTCATTGGTAGTGCTATTTTAATCTTATATTTTCTACAGAGTTAGTACATTAGCACCCAAACACAAATGTTGTTTCCGCTAGAAATTCACTAGAGTTCTTTGAAACAATTGGTTGACTTGTTTTATGCACACAGATAAGATGCGAAATATTTGCTCCCAGTGTGTACGTACTTGCTTAGCGAGGTGGCTTCGCGTAAACGTGTGGAGCTCACATCGGGAGGAATGCTGGGGTCAGTACGTTGATGCTAGAACGGTTCCTCTCCTACCAGGAATCTTCTACCATCTGTGTTTTTGAATTGTAGGACCAGGCAACGCCAATTGGTGCGTTGTGGCAGAACGTGAAATTTGCGCTGTGTATATATTTTTTTCTGGCGCTTGAGTGGGACCCCTTCCTGGGAGTAGTTTTTTTGCTTTTGTTTTTGTGCAGGGGACTCTGGTTGAAGATGGCTAAGCAAGGATTGCCAGCGTCAGGATTGGTGTAACTCTAGAATCGTTAGGGTTCCCGATCTATAGACGCGCATCGCCGTCTGGATCAATCGGCCTTCGGGTCTTCCCTTGCTCCTTGCTCCCAAGAATTACACTGGAAACACAAAGGGCCTACTATGGCCTAAGATGCGCAGTGCGGGACTCCACCTGACTAAACCCAATCCTAATACTTTGGCTATTTGTGGAAACCTGAGATAGACTTTTTGCTGGAATTGAGGTTGTCTAACCTTATTATTTTGTAGTAAGTGCATAAATTAACACTATTAGCAGCAAGAAAAATATAATTTTCCACAGAACATTTTTAAACACGCTTGGCTCTCAGAGCTGCTTTAAGAAATTTCTTTTATAAAGACGAATCTCTTGAACATGTTGAACAGGACAGATGTTTACAGAACTGAAAGTCTAAGTATCACTAATATATGTGTGTTCGTATTTTTAGCCATTATGGAAGCAATTACCTGCTCTCGTTTTAGATAGGTACACGTATATAAAAAGGCGTGGCTCCAGTATCATGTCAAATCGTTATGGATAACAACGAAAATCATTATCTAGGATGCAAAATTCAGCTGGTGTGAAATATAAATGAATGTAGTCAAGATGAAAAGCAGTTGTCGTCGAACTCGTTTTCATTATACCGTATCTATTTAATATCTACTGCCAATTATAGCGTCTTACTTCATCGCAAATAAGTCCAAGCTACTTTGCATTCTGCTTCTTATGATCAACCAAATACTTTCATTCCAAATTTGGATTATATTCCGAGCACAACGAGTATATTTTTCTTGTGCATTATCTATCCAGATGCAATTGATTAATGTTTTTACGCTGAATCCAAGTATAAAATTAACAAATAGCATTTGTTTCATTGGGATCGCTCCTTTTCGTTGCTGGTTAAGGTAGGAAGGTAGAGGGAGTCGAGTGAAGAGCGTAAGTAATCTGTGTTTAGGGTGACAACCTTTACACGACTTGTGCATTAGGCAGACATCCACCCACCCAGCTTTATATCGTTGGTACAGTCACACGCATCTTATTCTGTTCTGATCCGCTTCTAACACCACTCAAAGATGCAAACCTTGACTTTATTTGGGAACGATTCTGAGGATATCTCCCTAATTGTTTGGTATTCTATATAATTCTTATGAAGCATTTGAGCCCAGAACCAATCTGTGAGGGCAAGAACCGTATAGTCCAAATGGCTACCAAGAACCTTCTAGAGGCAGCAGACTTGAAATCAGTAAAGAAACGCTGTAGTATTTCCATCGTAATCTCTTTCTTTTTTTTTTTTTTTTTTTTTTTTTTTGTCACTTTATATCAATTCGGAATTTTTAGCAGTTTAAAACGTAAACATTACACAAGACGATGGCAGTGCATATGCTTCTTTATGGCAAAGAATCTTGGATACAGGCACAATAGGAACATAGCCACATACAAGCTACAGAAATAAAAATCCTTTAGGTCATTAATGGAATGCACGCATCTGGATAGAATAATCGATTACAAATATTTTCAATAATGGGGAAAGTGGAGGAATGTAGTGTAATTGGGAGGTGCATTTAGAAAGAATAGGTAACATAAGGATTCAGGAAACAGTACTGTTAGTTCAAGAACGAGAAGATGGATTGAGGCCGGAACAGGTCGAAGGGCTTAATCCCTGAGATGATGATCATGATGGTGGTGGTGGTGGTAGTGGTGGTTGTGGTGGTTGTGGTGGTAGTGGTGGTGGTAGTGGTGGTTGTGGTGGTTGTGGTGGTGGTGGTAGTGGTGGTGGTGGTAGTGGTGGTGGTGGTAGTGGTGGTTGTGGTGGTGGTAGTGGTGGTGGTAGTGGTGGTGGTGGTGGTTGTGGTGGTGGTGGTAGTGGTGGTGGTAGTGGTGGTTGTGGTGGTGGTGGTGGTGGTGGTAGTGGTGGTAGTGGTGGTGGTGGTGGTGCTGCTGCTGATGATGATGATTAAAGCAGCACAAGTCAACTACAACTTTCTTTTCAATCACGAATGTATCTGTGCTCAAAACCGTTTCAAGACATTTTTATGATATAACTCCTAAATCATAAAAGCAGAAGGCATGGCATGAATCATTCCCATGTAAAACTTCTATCGTTTGCCATGACAGATTGAATGTTCACCTCTTTGTGAAGTAAGAGACGAAATAGAGTAAACACAAAGAAATACTGCTGAACTTTTGAACTATATTGCTACATTATCCATTAGCCTGTCTCACAATTCCCATTTAAAATTTAACTTTTCATTAGATGAGTATTGGAAAGTACGTGCGTTTCACGTATTTGAATTATTCTAAACTAGAGTTTTGCCACGGAAATATTGCATTTACGCTCAAAATTGACAAAGGAAAAAGTGGCCTTCAGAGCTGCCTGTGACATTTTCATCTCTTAAGATATCATGAGCACGGTTCAAATCTGAAACATCGAGACAAAGGCTGACCTTGAGATGCAGGTGTTTACCGAGGCTGTATTTTACGAAAGTTGGATATAGGACGTATATAAAAATTAAGTAATTAAGTGGGTTTTAAAGGGCGAAAAGACGATTTGAATAGAAAGACAATGCTCGCAAACATGTAATTAGTGAACGCAAATATTTGGTGGAATATTTAGCCAACAACCTAATAATAATGATACAGAAGTGTCGTGTGCTGTTTATTTTCTAAATTGTATTTTCATCAATCTACCACCTGCCCAGATCCTGCGTATGCTAATATGTTCCACGAACCGTTCCGCTGCCAAAAATGGATGAAATAGCTTTTTTCTCCTTGTTCGCTTGTTAAGGCAATACATTTGTTTCATGTATGGTGAAGTTACAAGTTCTCCCAAGCAGGTTGCAGAGTCCTGTTAACCAATGACAGTTGTGATCCTCCAAGCCATCTGGGACGACATGACCGCCAAAGTGTTAAAAGGCATGTCCACCTCAAAACAGGTATATCATTCGCTTCAGAGTAATGAAGTCAATGATCTCACTGCCAACACCAGTGTTATTCAACAATAATAACAACGATAAGGCCTCAAACATGCAAGAGAGAACTGAGCAGCTTGGATTTGCTTCTACTGTACAGACTGTACATGTGTGTCTGATCAAACATTTAACCTTCTTTTTCATTTGCCTTGAAAGTATTTTTTACTCTCATGCGCCATCTCTTTTCCACCTACCTCACGTTCTAATCTTACCAAGCTATTACCTGAGATGTCTTCAGTCGAGATTAAGCTTGTATATATTTCGAATCGGGCGGGCTTGAAATATGATTAAGTAATAATATAAAACAGGGCTGTACATGCCATTTATTCTATCGCTTCAAATGGCTAGTTGTGACACCAGGAAATTTCTATACCTAGTGTTGAGACAGTTTTCTTTTTAAGCCCCCAAAACCAAATGTGACATCTAGAGGCTTTGGGAGCCGATCCTCTTTTGTTTATAGATGAAATAGTGACGGTTTGCAAGATTGACGAGAGTAAATTTGTTAATAATTTATTCAATTTATAGTTAAATAATTACGCATGTGGTATTCGTGGTGGACGAAGCGGCGTCAGGGCGGGTTTTCTCCGGGTACTCCGGTTTCCCCCGCCATCTCATTCCACCGGTGCTCCATCTTCATGTATCATCAGTGTCACCGCCTGCGGTACCGTAGTAGTAAAAGCGGGCGTTAAACACTACAACAACAGTTAAATAATTGGCTAAATTTTAACACTTTTCGATAGCATGCTTTTTTATTTGGTACGTTTTGGTATCTAATTGGATTATATTAAAGTTGATACTGGAGAGTATTACAATTATTGCAGCTTAATTGTTTTGTTTACTCGGAATGATCCTAATTAAAGTAATTTTAATCAAGAGAGGTCTTAATTTCTAGAAAGTCAAACTTCTGAGACATTTATGACAGGCACAACATTTAATGGCGGCTGATAGCTGACAACTTCATGATTCGATTATTCTCTTTTTTGTACAAATAAACTTTATGAGCACAAATATTTATATCTCCGGTTTTACAGCATGATTTCACAGCGTGTTTAACTATACAACACCTCAAGGAGTTCGCAAGCCTCTGGTTCGTGTGTTGACCACCTCCTCCTGCCATCCGTCATTAAACTGTGTGCCTGCTATAGTTATCTATTTAACAGATAGTACGATGTGCAAAACTTATCTGCACATCAATTTGAAACCACTGACAGATATTGTAAAGAACTGCCAAAAGGTTACTTTCCTAGGAATAACAACAGTAACGACAACGATGACGATGACGCTGACGGTGACGTAAGCTAAAACTATTTAAGCGGAATAAAATAGCACTAGTTATCGAGAGTGAAGGTTGGATAAGCTTTCTGATCTAGGAGAAGAAAAGTGGCAGCAGGTCCAGAAAACACCTCGCTATGACCATCCCTGAATGAAACTAGGCAATAAAAGGTGTGGAATTTGACGAGCGTCATAAACAGCTTTATATCCTCCCTTTCACGCTACCTTTGGTACATTCTCCTAACACAGATTCGTGATGTAAGAAATGAAAATAAAACCCGACACGAGGGCAATCTCTTTCTTCCATTTTCTTTTATTTCGCCGCCAATGCAAAAGATGCAGCAAGTGGAATTCTAAAATGTTAACAAGATTATAGTTATATCCTGCGCTCTATGGACAAAATATTTATGAAAATATCAAACTCTTTTAAGTAGTGCTTGACTTACCTTGTCGCAGAACACTTTAATTTGGCAGTAACCTCTGTGGAACACCGGTCCATCTCGTGGATCTTCGTACGTATCGATTTGAAGATGTAGCGGTAATCCCTGAAGCAGAACATACAACATTGTCACAAAATTTTATTCTCCAGGGACCTCGTTTTGATCACCTAAAATGTCTAAAATTATATAATAATTACAAAAAAATTCTGATGTGGTACATTCATATGACTTTATCCATTCTTCAACAAACTATTCTTAAAGAAGCTTATTCTTCTATCTACTTCATGTTAATCGAGATAACCATTTGTAGAAATGTTTTTATTACACATTTCCTTGTAGGTAAAATGGGAATACAGAAGACGTTCTCCTAAGGTGTTTCAAAATACCTTCTTCAGACTATTAGAAAAGAGAGGTAGACACTGTTTTGTGCCTTTGGTACATAGACAAAATTATTTTTCATCTACTTGTATGACATCTATATGGCACTTTTACTTTCTCTTCTGCGTATTGTAAGTAAGGGAAGTGATGCATTCGACCCAAAAACATTTTTAGAAAAATGCTTGTGTGTGCGTGTGTGTGTCTGCGTGAACAACTCAAAAACGAAAAGTTGGATAAAAACCGAAGTTGGTATTTAAATTTAATATCGAAGATTTCGAAGAAAATTGCTCCACCCTAAACTACCCTTTACATGGAATTTGTTTCGAAAATTTTTTTCTCGAAAATGAGTAAAGATTTTTATTAGAATTCCATATGTTTAAGATATTTTTATGGTAAATAAAATGTATATTTTGAATTTTCTCGCTGTTGCCCATGTAGTCCTGTTTACTCTTGGTGACTTTTGCATATCTGGTAAACCGTGAGAGATAGACCAAATCTTTCTGCACAAAAAATGCAGTTCTCGTTAAAACATATGTTATGTCCCAATGCAGTTTTTGTGCAGGGAACCATTTCAGAAATATTTATTGTTATATGTGCCAGTTTTGCAGTACTCATAATTTTCTCAAAGGGAAGGCCGTTCTTCACTTTTTTATCTCTTGAACGAGCAAAGAGAACGGAACTTCAAAGCTTTCATATAGCGACCAGCTTTAAAAGATTTGACAAACACCGAATCCCTGCTGTATTTCCATATTCCCCTTGTATCTACAAAAAATTAGCAGTAAGATAATTTCTGCAAATGTTTCTCTCAACTAACACGAAGAAGACAGAGAAATAAGATTTTGTAAGAATAGTTAGTACAAGAGTAGAGAAAATCGTGTGAGTGAAACATCAGATTCTTAAAAATTGTTACTGGTATTTGTACCATATCTCAATAGCAGCACTACTTAAAGGTAAAGCAGCCGTAATGTGAGTTTTACTCTTCTTTTTATATCCTCAAGGTCCATTCACCTTATGTTCTCAAACTCCATACATATCACAAGGAAATATAATATAATCCAGTTCCTTTGAAAACAGGCCACTGGAAATATCGTTCACCGGAAATGCGGGTGTGGGCTGTATGGGAGCAGGTGGTGGACTTCGTATGTCAGGAGGCTATGACGAATGGTGAAACGGGTGTTATGAGGTGTAGCGATCTCATTGTATGGTTTCTAGATCGCCTTGGCTGCGATTTTCCACGCAAGAATTCTGGATATTGCTCTGCACCTTCCGAGTCAGGAGCGATGTTTTACAACTAAACCAAAGTTTAGCTGGTTGTTTGCTTTAACCTAAACCGACAATTCATTATACTCTTTCTAAGAATTCCAGGTTTTATTTACTTATAGCATCCAAAACATTTGCCCCTATACTAGAAGCACAACATTAATTAGAAACGTAAACGAAAACATGGTGGACAGGTGGGTTTGGATGACCAACGCTGTAGGCTTTTACCAGCACATAACTTGAAAATGAGCCACCTTTCCCAGGGTAGTTCTGTTGACGATAATAGTAACATTCCTCAACTATACAAAGAATGCTCAGCCATGTGGC
Source organism: Tenodera sinensis (assembly GCA_030765045.1). Lineage (NCBI taxonomy): Eukaryota > Metazoa > Arthropoda > Insecta > Mantodea > Mantidae > Tenodera > Tenodera sinensis. Next base: position 79,779,128 of record CM060963.1, read on the forward strand.
AGTTGAGGTACTTTCTTATAATACTCGACTACCGTATATACAGAATATTCTCTTCTTTAAAGAACATTTCCAGCAGAATAACTTATGAACATTTAAGAAATGGAAGTAAAAACAGGCCAAATGGTGATTATCTTGTGGGTGCATTCACATCCATCAAAGCTGACGTAGAGTACTGATCTGATAAAGCAATGCACCACTTTTTTAATGAAAACAGTAGGAAGAATGTATGGCTCCTACTAAATAGGAAACTTGGATTATCGTGAAAGTAGTGGTGGGAAATAAGAACGATCCAAAATATGTAGACACAATGGGGAACATAGTGACTTAGTGTGACGTAGTGCACGTTTTAAGGTATATTTGTCAAAACCATAGGCATTAGGCGTAGTTCTGTGCAAATTATTTTTTTTTAAATCAACGTTTAAATATCAGCACAAATTATTGAATTCTTAAAAATATTCCAGTATCATAAATAGGTATTTCAGTTAAGCGACTGGAGGTCACATGGCTGGTATTTGAGTGACCAGTCACAAGAAAACAGTGTGGATAGATATTTAATATTATATTTACATCTGGCAAATCTAGTAGGAATTCTAATGACACAAAGAAATTGCCGATATTTCTGCTTCTTTTTTAACTTTCTCTATCGCGTAACCTAGGGCTAGAGAGGTAGATATTATATGCCACCCAAACAGTCGATATCAAAATTTTCACCGGAATTAGTACCTACATGTTTTGAATATCCTTTTTTTTTTTTTTTTAAATAAAAGGTTCATGTGTGCTTCTGCAAGCATTATTACATAAAAACGAAAAGGCGGTTGAATATCAAACTTGAATTTAGCTCCATTCTCTTCCAAAGATAATAATTTAGATTAAAATACTGCATAGGTATTTAAGATAATTGCATGATAAATATGTATATTGATTTTTTTGGGAATAGTCTATGAAATCTTCGAAAGGAAATTTGTTTGATTCTGTATAACTGGTAAACGTTGAGATAGACAAAGATAAGCTACAAAAATTGTAGATTTCTTTAAAAACACAATTTATTTGTTCTTGTGGCTTTAGCCATTTCTCCGATATCCATTATTACTTGATTTGAAATGGTCCAATACCTTGTTTAAACGACTGTACCTACTCATTTTTTACATCGCAATCTCATCGAAATATTATGGAATTGTATGACCAGTCTATGGCGACCTGCATTTAAATACTTGACTATCGATTCGGTTTCCTCTATTCCCCTTGTATCTACAACGAATTTTAGTATAAGTCAAAATGTTTACTTCGATTACTATGAGATACATAAAATAAGTCTTCATAAGATTAGTGTGCAGAATCCATTTAGTTCTGGGTAGAGAAAGTCATGTGAATGTAACATGTTTTCATCGTTCTCCAAATTGAGACTTCCATTCGAATGCAGAGGTCTAAACACGAATCTTGTTTACGAATTTTAACTACCAGTTGTGCCTCTGCTATTATGAATCATAGACCAGACAGGCACTTACAAGTAATAATAGTACATAATTTGCATAATTTGATTGTACAACAAAAACGCGGTGTACTCTGGGACACTACCAGCTACGCAGTACCCTTAAAAGACATGCCAACGTTGGCCACCGTTTACTATAAAAGCACGAGTGTCTGAAGTATTCATGTTGTGAAATATACGACATATGGAATTTTTATATCGATTCAAAAACCATGTTCTTAAGCGCCGAGACTAATACGTTGTAATATGCTAGCATATTGTAAATCATGAGAGTTGAAAAGAGCAAACCTGTTGATGCATTTCTTCGAAAGGTGCAGTGTGAATGCTATCTGGGCTCCATGACCAATTTTTTTATGTCTCGTGAAAAGCTGGGAGCCCGACTTCAGACAAAGCAATGCTATTTTAGATCCTAGGTATTATGGAACCAGTTTGGACAACACAAGTTAATTTTATTTCCCCTGTTTGGTGAACTCGGCAATTCAAGCATTAGCCACACATAGACATTAATGCTACTTGATCCTGTTATGCCAGAGGTAATAAATATTTGGTGTCATGTGTATTATGAGAAATTCACAGTGCGTAACTGAAACGATCTTCTACTTATCTCAGGCAACAGAACTGCCCCAGACTAAGAGCGATTTTTTCCAAGACAAGACGTGCACAAGCCAAGTTTCGTTTTTCCTTTTTACATAATTCATGAGTCCGACTTTTCTGAACCCATATATACTTCAATTCCTTTAGCGTGAAATATCCTATGGCGAAACTTAAATGTTCCACTACTCCAGAAATATTATCTTAAAATCCAGTTCAGCTATAAGACTACGTTTATTCTTACAGGTGTTACAACATTAGCAACCAAAAGAAGCTGACCACATCGAATTTTAGGGTCAAGTTAAGGATGTTTACAAGATACCTATTTAGACTCAACTGCTCAAAAGTATAGGACTTAAAGTGCTCTTAGGCATTTATCTGGTTCATTGGAGAGTTGCATAAAGGCAATATTTCTTTATAAGGGATACAAAAGGATAGTATGCAAGAAAGGTGTCCAACAGAAAGTAAAAAGAAAAGAGGTCAAAGAAAAAGAAATGCTACTTCAAAATCAGGTGTAATCGAACATCTTTCTGTACAGAAGGTGGTGGACAGCTTTAGACACTTAAGATAACTTAAAATAAAACCTGTGTTCTAGGAAATAATTAAAGAAGAGATTACTGAAGTGTTATAACTAGAGTGCGGCGTATACAGTGTGGAAACTTTGACATTGCGAAGAAGTGAAGAAAGACGATAGGGAGCACCGTAAAATATGAATAACAAAAACAAATTATTGAGCGAGTGAAATGAATTAAGAAAATTATACTTTTCCTTCGCTTTGTGAGGCTCTATTACACTTCTAGCCATCTGATATTCTTTTTATTATTTTATTTGTTATAGCAAAATGCCTTTTTTTCTTAAAGCTAAGTTAACTTACGGTGCTGTGCCTTACATTTGAATATTGTTTTATTTGATTCCCTTATGATTGACACAGCAACCAAAGCCCTAGGATTGAGCCTGGTTTTTAAATGTAGTTATAATAGAATATTTTAAGCATCACTTTCTGCGGAAAAATCTTTGTTGTAATATTCTGAAATTGTTTCGGTTTATTGCGTTTAAAAATAGATAATACATAAAATAAATACAAAACAAAATAAAATAAAAATAAAGGAACTGGAAAGTAATTTTGCACTAAAGATAATGGTGGCCTATTGAACCTCGTCTTAGATTCCCTTAGTTCTATACTTTCTAGGATCTTAAAAAAGACTATGGTTTTGAAGCTAGTATTTAAGAGGTGGTCATTTTCATATGTACTATAGATGTTACAGCAGTAGTAGTTGCCTCTGTCCTTTCCACCTTTTAGGTGGAATAGTGGTTTTTGATTAGTGGTACTTTACTCCCAAAATGGTAAGGAAATCACACTTCTTCCTTTTTGGATTAAATGAGTGATCACTAATTTATACATTCCTGAACGATTTTTTTACATTAAACGCTGTGTTTTAAACTATGTTCTACAATATGTGCGTATTTAAGTATTGAACTGGATTTATCTCTTAATAGAGCATTGCTATTTTAATTGTAGCTAACAAAGAAACAACAACCCATTCAATACTCTTAAAGTGATGCTTGTGTTTGTTTTTATTCCGATATTAAATATTTAATTATTTAAATTTGACTCTGTATACATTTTATATAATAATAAATAAAAAAATGAGAAGCAACTCTTAGTAACGCCCATGATGCACGAAACTGCCAATGCTTCCTCTAATCTCAATCGTCTTACTTTATTAATTCCTTCTAAAGTTCCTACTTGAAATTAAGATCCCATTTTGCATGCATAGAATGCCTATTAAGCATAGAAGGCATCGTGATATGAAGATTTTTATCTAATAATGAAGTTCATTAACGAAGTTACGAATTTTGCTTAAAATAAGCATAGAAGACTAAACTAAAATTAATATCCTAATGGCCGGATGGTTCAATTAAACAGCTGCGTAATTAAAAATAGATCCCTGAGCAATAAATCAATGCAGCACCCGAAGCTTCAACGGAGGCAGACCTAGTAAGAAAATCATTAGATTAGACGTGCTTTTATAAATAATAAAACGAAAAAGAAGCTCAAACATCCTCTTTGGATCACGTCTGAAATCGCCAAAAAGGCATTATAAATCTCTTAATGCTTTTTTCTTCCAAAAGGGAAAGGAAATCAATGACATATGGAGAGAAAGATTTGTCCCAAAAGCAACGCGGTGATATTAAATTAAAAGGTATAAACCGAGACAAATAAGCAAACATAAATCAGCTTAGCATTCAGAACAGTATGCATAATACTGCACACAGCTGTTAGCAAACCAGTGGAAATAACTTAGGCAAAACATCATTAATCAATCTAAAACGAGGCCAAATACTACTGTAATGTAACAGAATAATAATTCATTAGCTGTTGTACTCAGAGACATTAATACCTTGACCAAAGTGTTTATCACTTTTCGGCTTTATTCGTTCCTTTCTCCTTTCTTTTTTATATCAGGCAGTCGCCTTTAATTAGCCATGTGGTGCGCGGTCACAGAAATAGATGCGGCGTAAGATAAAACGATAGTCGAAAATGTCAAGTGAACATCGATGTGACAGCGACAAAATGGCGGCCTGTGTAGGAATACTGCAATGAGAGGGGGGCAAATAAAACCGAGCACCCGCTTTCTAAAAACACGCAGTGGGTAACGGATGACTTTTGATCTTTTATGTGCTCACGGCTTGACAAACTGCAACACCTTTGTTAATAAATTAAGGTCTACCCAGAGAAAGTTGGTAGATGTTATTACAAATCGATACGGACGCTTAAAAAAATGTGTACATTTCCTTGATGTGTTTATTATGCTCGATAAAGTGGAACGCCAAGCGCTTTAAAGTGGAATGCAGTGGCTTCCTGTTCGTAACCAGAAGGCTACTACACACGATTTGCATATGAATAAATCATTTTTTGTTTGTTTATTTTGCGTTTGAAACCACGGAATTAATAATGCCTAAAAAGTTTATACGTAAATGCCTACTTTCCAAGAAAAGTGTTGAGAAATCTACAAAGATTACTTAATTTAATTGAAACATGTCATTTCGATATTTATGACCCACACCAATTTTTACTTTCTCTACTGGTAAGTAGGGGAAGTATTGTATTCCACCCAAAAATTCGATGTCGAGATTTCACCGGAAATGTATGTTTTGAGACCCCCTGAATCCAAAAATAAGCATTTTTAGAAAAAGGTCCGTGTGTGTTTGTGTGTCAGTCTGTCAGTTTGTGGACAGCATAGCTCAAAAACGAAAAGTCGGTTAAAAACCAAAGTTGGTATTTAAGTTTAATGTCTTTCAAGGATGCGACACGAAGATTTTGAAGAAAATAGCCTCACCTTAAACTACCCTTTACATGGAAGAGCTTTCGAAAATTTTGATTTTCTTGAAAATGGCTCTAACGATTTTGATTAAAATGTTATATGTTTGAGATATTTTTATGACAAATGAAAAGTATATCTTGAATTTTCTGGCTATCGCCCCTGTAGTCGTATTTACTCTGGACGACTTTTGCATAACTGGTGAGATAGACCAAATTATACTATACAAAAAATGTAGATCTTGCTAAAATACACAATTTATGTGTCAATACATTTTCTTGTAGGGTGAACCATTTCGGAGATATTCCTTGTTATGTGTGTGAGTTTCGGAAAACTTAGAACTTTCGTGAAATGGATCATCGTTGTTCATTTTTTATATGTTAAGTGTGCAAAGACAACATAATCTCAAACATTTGACTATCACACAAAGCCTACTATATTCTAACATTCCCCTTGCACCTACACGGAAATAAGCAATAAGATAATTTGTACAAATGTTTATCTTAACTAACACGAAGAATATATAGGAATAAGAGTTTGTAAGAATGGTTAGTACAAGAGTAGAGAAAGTCATGTGAGTACAACATATCAGATTTTTTAATTTGCGCTGAAAGTTGGTGCAATACGCAGGAAGCATTTTCTGCTATCATTAGAGATCAATTTTCGTTAGATTAATGAAACAATGAACTGTTTAAAAATACGAAACTTTAGAAAAGTCACTGCAAAGTATTTTACAATGAAGTTTCTAAGTCAAGATTTCTAGATTTTTCACAAACACTTATTTGAAATGAAACGGGGCTTAAGTTATTAGGTATATTATTTCTTGCAGGGCACGAATGTTGTTTATTTTTTAGTTTTACTCGATCCTGTGAAACATTTTGCAACTTCCTTATGTAAATTGTCAATAGTATTTTAGCATATTTTCTTGATGCTATTAGAGAATATATCTTTTAGTAGGCTTAGATTTTAGATATTACACCTCTTCCTTCTCATTGATAGCGTATTTCATTTCTGGTTCATGTGTAAACATTTTATTTTTTAAACAAATTGAATTTGTTGTCTATTTGCTAATGCAGTTGTCAATGCATGCTTTCACCGCTTGAAACTACAGGAAGGTTTGCAACAATTAAAGTAACTGCTCACATTTTTAACGTTTTAGAAATAGCCGTTACAGGACGACAGTCTTAGGATTATAGAAATGCTTTTCTCAAGTAACTAATTTTGGAAGTGTGTGAGATAATATTGCTAGATACACCAGTTGGCAAATTAAACGTCAGATCTATAGGTATACCCAAAAAAGAAAAGAAAAACGTATTTAAATTGCACAAAAAGCGTTAACATAAAATATTTCGCTAAGATTTTATTTATAGCAATTAATAAATTCTCTTCTATGGTACTGAAACACTGCTATGATTCCCTAGTAGAAATTTAGCAGAGCTATAGGTACAATGTGTAGAAATATGTTTATATACATACTTAAGCAGAAAGTGGTACAAGTATACGCGACTTTCTTGCTCAACTATTGTTAGGTATTATTAATTGCTTCGCAAGGGCTTAAATGTTAAACAGATGAAATAGAGGCTGCTTTACAGAAGAAAGAGAACCTGAACTTAATACCTACACAGAACTGTATATTCTAACAGGAAAGAACGCATTATCCTTTTTTTATTTATCACCATGGTTAATAATGATAACACATACACATACATAACACATACCTCATAGGCTAGCATAATTAACTGCAATTTCCTTGACAAGTAATTAGCAAATTAAGACAACTCTAATTGCAAGTTATCATACTTACTTTGACACCCTTTTGACTGCTGAAGTCAGTGCTTAGACACTGTACCGCCACGTTAATCTAGAAAGAAAAAGAAGATAATTAGAAAAAATAAACAGTCCGTTACATAACTGCAATTATTTCCTTATAGAAATACTTAAGTGGGAACACAACTGGTGGTTTAATTTGTAATGCTACCCTATAACAAAAAAATTTTTTTCATAAAAGGAAATATTTTTACCCAGGTTGTGAAATAATCGAGGGAATAGATCAAAATGTGAAGAAAAGCTGCAAAGCTTCCATGCCCTCAACAACTTCATGGAATTGAAAGGAAAAAGCAGGTATGAAGCTTACACTTTCTGCAGTAGTTTTATTACTATAACAGTGAATTTACACTTGAAGGTAATATATTAGTACACATGATTTTCGGGAACACTTTCTAAATATTCATGTTAAGATCCATTTGCTAGAGGCCAATGAAGATACGCTTCGGTGTGCTATTACTGGCAACGATGATCTCGGAATTCTGTTCATAAAATACATTTAGCTAGCGTTGATTTTACTTATTCTGGCGATTAAAGCAAGATCGTATGTGATCCTGAAAGGAACACATTTATAATACAGCGTTAGGTAAAACACTACACACCTTTTAGTATGTTGTCCACAATTTAGGGGAATTATCAAATAGTATGGACGAGTCTCAAGTGAAGTCCCACTCAGGATGTTTTGTCATTACGATATGCTAATCCCAGTTAGGAAAAGAAACTCTTTTACCTTTTATTAGGAAAGCTATCAGAACCCATTTGTGTTCTAGCATTGTTGGTTGAGAAAATTACATCCAAATCTGCGACAGCCATTTAGTCCCTATAGCCTGCCAAAGATTTTCTACATGGCAACATCGAAGCAACTCTCCGATTGCCCACTTTTATACGTGAAAGGTTTTCATAATTATATAAATGCAAATAGATATAGGTAAAGCGAAAAGAGAGAAGCGTTTCCTGGCTTAAAAGAGATAGAAAGTTATGACGTAGCAACGAAAACGCCTTATAGCTGGTCCTTTGGATGCAATCATGACCACTCTATTCATGTCAGCAGGAGTGGTTAGAGTTGGTTTAGCCATCAGCATAAAAAATACTTGTTATTCGAGACTTTTAGCCGTTTATTTACGAGCGACAGACATTTTACGTTCAATGTCTTTTCCCCAGAGGTGTATGCGATTTTGTCCATTGCCCGAAAACGAGAAGTCTACTGAACTGGGTCCAATCTCGACACTAATTTGTTGGTAGGTTTATATTTTAAATCATAATGGTCTTCAGTTCCAATGTAAAGCAATGCCAGTGGCTTTTTCAGAACAAGTAACATTTATATTTATCATGTGCTCTATTTCTTTTATGCAAAAATAAAGCCTAGTGTTTCAAGTGTAGAATGTGGTATAGAATTATAGAATTTAGAATTTCAAGTAACTAAAACTTAAGTACTTAAAAAATAAAGATACAATTACGGTTGACTGCACACTTCTTCTTAAAGCATACTCAGATTATATAACAAATAAATAAAAATAAAATAAATTACTTAATTAATAACAAGGTATGGCGGCACTTCTCGTAATTTAAAAGTATCAGACTCGAGCTAGAAATCAAGTCTTGTGCATAATTACTTGAATAATTGATATATTTCTAAAGTGCAAATCTACGAAATAAGAGGTTACAGGACATTTCTACAATATTTATGAATAATAATATTGAAAATATTGTCTCTCTGACAGTTCATGTTTCGCTGGAATCAATATTTAATCCTTAATTAGTAGCGAAGCACAATGTACGAACCGGGTCAATTATGGCGCCACGTTTTGAAGTGTAAATCATGCACTGTAGATGAATCCTAAAAGCATAGGTAGCTATTTGAATCCGAACTTTTGTAGACATGAGTTCACATATTAATAAAACTATTTGAGAGGTTTGTTCCAGGTTTTTTCCAAACTATTCGCAGGACTCCATTGACGTTCGTATGCCGTTTACATTTTGAATACTTAAAGGAAACGAAATGTACCTATAGGTTATAAAGTACACTTTTTGATTATATTTACGGTATTTTGGTCTTTTCCAAAAGAGAAAATGTTCACACTAGTATCTTGTAGTGAAGCCATAGGACGAAATGGTTAAGAACCAGCTTAAAACTCTGACGATTAGAAAAGACAGCGCTGCTTCTAAATCAGCAGCTTTCGTTCTAAAAACTCACACTGACCTCGAAGCAAAAAGGGCAAATTCACCAGCCAAAACTCGCTGAATTAACCACAGTGATTACTCCGCGTATGGAGTAGCAATTTAAGTTTATTTTACTCTTATATCAGCTTGGTAAAATAATAACAGACATTTTATCCTAATTATTAGGGACTTACTTCTTTGTTGTAGGCACCCTACAAACGATCAGATTACCCAGGAAGGGAGGAAAGGCAATACATGTGCAACAGTTTGTAAAAGAGGGCTGCTGTATAACGCAAGAAATCATTGTTATTACCGCATGACTGGTTTATATGTTATTAGAGTAATGAGAGCTTTGGCGGAAGTGGTAAGCATGCACACATGGGGGGTCTCCAATGGAAACATGATACATCAGTCAGTCACCACAGTGTTACCAACGACGTGGGGACAGGAAGAAAAATGATGCATGAGATCCATGCTCCATCCATCATTCAAAAGTCGAGGAGAGTAACAGCGACTTAAATCACTGCTGTTTTGTTGGGAGAGTCTCTTAGTATGGGGTCTAATCTAGAGGTAATCCTTTCACAGATACCAAGGCTGTCTAAGAAATCATTTACATGTATCGCAATAAAAGGGCTAGATTTCACTCACAATATTCAATTATTTAATTATGGAAGCGGTATATGCTCCTGTATTTCTTTCTGAACCCTACTTTAGGTTTTGTGAACTTAAACATACCTAAGATTACGTGACACATTTCTTTATTCTGATGATAATGATCCTGCAGGACTGTAGGCCAGTTTTAAGTTGAAGCTTCCTTATATTATAAACGTCTGATAAAACAAAACAACTGCCTCCGTCACCGGATGGTCAAGATTCTGACTTCTCAACTTAGAGACACTGGCTTCGATTCCCGATTGGGACAGGAGTATTTTTATTTATTGAGAACTGTCACTAGTTCAGTTTGAACGTCGTATGTGATAATAACTGCACGAGAATTTCTGGAAACATTATTAGGACCATTGTTAAAACCTACAGTTCAGACATCATCAGTTGTTTCTCCAGAAAATGTGGCTATAAAAAGGGGCAATACAAATGAAAATGACAATCAATGTGCTATCCCTTTTGGCGTTGAGCGACAAATGACACGATATTCCTGTAATGACAAAAAATTATGGAATACATTGAATTAATTCAGAGGTTACAGTGCAAGATTGACCTAGAAGTATTATTTTTTCATAAGAAATGCGACCTATACTGCTTCTCACTATGTGAAGATTGCATTATTTTCTTTTTGAAATATATTATGCTGTTAATTTATAACAGCTAAATGAACTGTCTTTTGTTTTTGTAATCAGTGTTGGAAGGTTCTGCAAATTCCCATCGTGAATGACATTTTCGTAATCATTCAAAAAATAAAAATTGCGAGTTTTTAAATATTTAATATGTATTGGTATAATAATTAATGTATTTTGATTATCAATTAGATTAGTAGGAGGATTTTTAGTGAGATGAGTATGTTTACGTCAAGTTGATATAAAATCTAAAAACACTCGATAGTAATAAAACTATTAGCTGCTTCGTTTTTGGGTTAGTGAGGCGTATTACCCTGTTGTAATACGAAATAGTTATTAGTGCATGTTGGACAAAATCTACCAAAGTAAGTTTAATTTCTGTACTGTTTGAATTGGAAACACTAATCTATCGCTTTTGCACTCTTGATATTCACTTGTATTTTATTTTGCTTCTGGAACTTTTATATATCTGCATTCCCTACATTCGCAAGGTTAGGTTCTTTCAGTTTTCTAATATTTATGTCAATCGATGCTGCATTGCTTTGCATGCCAAGAACTATCATCACCATAACTCCTGAACAAAGAGAATACTTGTTGGTAAACCCTAGCGGACATTGCAAAACTACACAGTTGCACAATGTAAGCACCGAATGTAATCTCTGTCTTTGCATTGCTTTCATGCGCATAATATAACTTGATCTACAAATTGTCATACTTGCTGCTCGACATTGTTCGCAGACAGCGCTATTTGACTCGACTGCTAATCGAGATAAAACAATGGACTGCAGCTGTTTGTGCACAGAATGTGTAGCTGATTGCGGCTGCAAATTCTAAACATGTGAAGAGCGCCACTGCACCACGCCGCAACCATTCACTCCGAGAAGACAGCCAATAAATTCACCGATATTATTGGGAAGTAGAACAAACCGAGTGAAACATAAAAAATATCTACAATTAGACATTTAATTCATCATTTACCTTCCCAATTCTTTATGGAATTATTGGATAGTGATATAGAAGATTCTTAGCCTTTAGCTCTTATGTTGCAATTTCGTACAGCTCCACTAATCCTGATAACGGATGAAAATTTCCCCAATATGCAGCTCTCTTTATAATAATACCTCTACTATAAAAATAGTATTACGATTTTTCCCTCAAGGTTAGGGTTCTTCTTTCGAGCCAAAATAAATTCCTAAAGTCTCTTTCATATGAAGGCGTCGTAGGACTGAAGATGACGTCAAACCAATTACACGGAGTTGATGATAACATTTGAATACCAAGACGTTCCCACATACAGGAGGTCACGCATATACCCCTCATTTTCTTGTGGACTCCACACGCGACCTTATCTTACCGAATTAATCTTTTGCCTTTTTCTGGGCAGTTTTCGTGCTTTGTCCTGTTTACAACTTCCCTTCAGTAGAGGAATGGTGGGAATTAAATATTTAGGCATAACAAATTAAGGTCATCTATCACATTTTAACACCGACTCTTTTTTCTTCCACCTAATTACCTCCACATTTAAATAAATTAGGTTTTAACTATATAATGGCCATATTCATAATTTTGCTTGGGTGGTCAACACTTCGGTTAAATAAATCTTTATTAGGGACTCTTTGGACTAGAAGTGCTTAAGATCGTGTTCTTGTTAGAGTTCTATAGATCAGTAAATAAAAACATCCAAAATCTTCAGAAAGAAATCACAGAAAGTCACATCGACATTTCAACAAATGTTTTATGCTTGTAATATATAATAGTAATATATAATAGTAATAAGTATTAATCCTGTCACACTGTTTTTTAGCCTTAATAAAAACTATCAAAAGCTTTCCATTAACATTTTTAATGATCCAATGACATATGGTAATTTGAACTCAAATACTCAAAGTTAAAAACCTGTATCAGTGAGTTGTTAAAATCATGAAATGGAGGAAATGTGTTCCTTTATAAATCTCAGAGTGTACCTCGGTTACTCCCCTCCCCCACCCTACGCTTTACCACCCGCCCCCATCAGAATTCCAGAAGCTGTTTAGTCGCTTAGATTTGCAATTCTTATCACAGATGACCTCATTTTATTTATGCGCGTATTCGATGCTTTAATATATGAATAATTTTGACAGGAGATAGTGGTAACCAGCCACAGGTCTGCGTCGTGGTAGCCATACATATTAAAAATGCAAATCTGCCATGAGTATTTTGTAATTAATACACCTGAGTTCGTTGCTTGCACCGAGATAGGAGATGATTTAAAAGAGTTTCAGAGAGGTTCATCATTTTTCCAATTGACAGCCAAGAGCAAAAATAACAATACAAAAAAGAAAAAAGAATGACAGCATGATACATGGCCATCTATATTGTTCAATTTCCAGAGCAGCGTTATTCATTTGTTTCGATCGCTACCAAAGATAAAAGTGCCACTGTGAAGCAACGGTTCTTTTAATGGCCTTCCTCTCGTGTGCGCGATATAATTTTGTTATGCAGCGCCGGCAGAGATTCTTGAGAGAACGTTTATGTAGTCAATTAGTTTCAGTCTTCCTGCGCTCCACCCTTTGCATTTCCGCCTCTGATTGCTTTACTATCACCGATTAAGTAACACTATCTACATTTTACAGTAGATGGCAACATAATGCTTCTCAAGTTACGAATGAATGCGAGCAGACTTTTGGTCAGTTATGCTTGTATCACCATCGGCCACGGGCAAATTCTGCATTTATGTAAGCAAGTTTTGCCCAAGAGTTGAGCAGTACATAACATCATAGGTAAATCCTGCAACGAATGTCAATATCCATATCCAAGTTCCGCACAAGATTGAATAATTGGGAAGTGAAAAAGGTTGCATCTTCTTTACCACTTTACCACTTTGTTTCCCTTGTTCAGGAAGTTTCCAGACACAATGCTTCATTTCCATGACAACAGATGACTGTCACAGAGAATGCAAGGAACAAACATGAAACAAGAGACTACTACAGAGCACGCACCAACCAACTGAAGCGGAATTTATCTGCGCTAAATAATTAACGGGAACATTTTGTGCGTAATTTATTCGTTTGAATAAGACATCTAAAAATATTTATGCAGTATTTAGCTATGTATTTATATCAAACCCAAATTTTTCTGAGAAATCTAAGTGGTATCCATCATAACCATCGGCGCTTAAAAACACCGTCTCTGAATTAATGGTGTTTAGAAAGCATTTAAAACATGTAAAGGTCCTTCCTCGTACTTTCTGGTCTTCTGCGACTAATTTAGCGTGAAGAGTCCTAAAACTGCTCTTGAATGGTTTCTTTTTATTTTAAAAAACTTAGCGTGGCTTTTACTATCCACAACTTCATAGGAGGCTGGTCTCACAGGCACACATCATTGTATGATATGCTTGAAATGTCGCACAGCTACGAAAGCTATGGGTATAGAAGTGAAGAAGGATTGTAGATACTGTTTAGTAATACTAAACTCATATCTGTGAACTTGTTTACCTCTTCATAGATGGGTATCCTTAAAAGAGTGTAACTAACCACACGACGCAACAGCCCTTCCCGGACCAAGGCGTACCGCTCGGCCGCTGCGTGCCCACCCTCTGCACGCCACAGGCATCATGAGTGGGATGCAATACTGGAGGGTGGGACGTGTCAGCGCCCCGGGCCCTGTCGGTCGATTATGTGGTCTTCGTAACCATGGACTGCTACTTCTCAATCATGTAGCTCCTCAATTGGGCCCGCAGGGACCTAACAGAGCTGAGAAACCCCGGAACAAGTATCCCAGAGGGAGAAAATCCCCACGTTGGTACCGGGAATCGAACCCAGATCTCCCGCTTGGTAAGCAGCAGCGTTACCATCACGCTAATAAGACGACCCTTAATATTTACGTAGTTAAAATGATTAAGAACACAACATATTACCCATGAGAGTGCCTCCACAGTTTAGAAGCCTGAAAAGTAACTTTTTCTCTGTTACATGTTAAAAAAATCATCAGAGCAATATATTAAACTGGATAATAAACACTTCAAAATTCAGAAGGATAAATGAGGAATAAGGCACGTTATGCCGCAATTTTTCTTTAAAAAGGCAACGCCCTACACGAATGAGTGAAAATTTTACTAGGCTTTGTACATGTAGTGGCTTTCTGAACAAGACAAGGCCGTTGCCTCCAGAACAAGCTGATACAACTGCCTCCCTGGGGCACTGCACAGCTCTCAAGGAAAGCAAATTAATTACTCTGTATTGATATACACGCATAGCAATTCATTAAGAGACGCCACCATGCTAGCAGTAGCGAACAAACATTAGACCACACGCAACTGTGGTACCTCTTCCTTAAAGTGGCAGACCATGTACTTCCCATAGCAGCCACTTATCAATATCTGCTAGCAGCAGCAGTTTCTGTTGTAAAGCCATTTACATCATTTCTTACCCAACTTGAAGCTAGGTCGTGCTTGCTCTAAGAGCCTCTAATAATGATCATTAGACATTCTGACTTTATAAATGTGCTTCACTTCATCTACCACATGCAGTAGCTGTGCTGGGTTTAAAGCAATACTCTATCTCCTGATATTTGCCAACTAAATCTGTCCATTACACTTCGCTATTTCCTAACAACACTTAAAAGAGAATAATTTGTTCATTTCCAAGCCAGAATTAAAGTTGTAGTATGTTCGGAAAAGTTCACTAACATTTGAGAAGAACTAGAATGAGACTGTTTTAGTGACAAATTAAGGTCAGATGGCAGTAAAACAGCAATACGTTACTAAAAACATTATAATACATTTGGAGATAAGGCTCTCCAACAGAGAGTAATAAATTTACAACAAAATCCATCAAGAGTTTTAGTCAAACCAATATGAAAATGTTTGAAATCTTTGTTCCACTACGTGTTCTACATTCGTTCTATATGATACATTAATAATAGCGAGCATAACTAAATGGCCGCACAAGGCTAATTGAAGAAAATAAACGCGATGAACTATTCGTGGTTTAATATTGTGGCTTGATTTTTCTTGCTTTGCGACGGGCTATTCAAAATAGCTAAGGACTGTGCAGAGGGCACGGAAAGAAATCGACACTGCCTTCTTGTGGACACCTCATTCCTTACCGTTTTTAGGATATTTTATTACGTCATGCTTTCATTTTCTTGGCTGATACTGTCACCTTGCAGAAGCGTACCAGGCCTTGTATTATGTATCGAACCAACGGAGTATATGTATGCTGGTGTTGTCAACTCATTGACTAATTACAAATAGGTATAGCCACCTCCCTCAACTAGACGGGAGGGGAGGTAATGTGTCCCCTTTCAAACTGGCGGAGACTGATATCAGAAGACATGCCCTCTCAATGTCCCTACAGACCATTAGAAATTCGATGTCTATTACTACTTGTGCTGTGTATACAAGGGCTAACAGCATAGACAAACAATCTATGACAGGTGTGCCCAAACCGCGGCCCTCAATCCCATCCCATGCGAGTGATATTTGTAAGTTATATTATTTATGAAAGAAGTAATTCTATTCGCAATGTGATATACGGTTAAGCGTATGTTTAACCGCACCTCGTTGCATTACAGAGGTTACATCTATCCAGCATTGAGCAATCAATGGCACTTGTCAGGAGCGGAATGACTGATTTTACCCTATTATTGAAGCTAAACACATGGTATCTCACCCATGTAACATTACATTTAAATACAAGTGCATTTGGTTCCACAGGTTTCAATTTATACCCTGTATAATTGCGAAAATCCACTTCTATAGCCGCCTCCAACGATTTCACTAGGCGTGTGGTGTAGCCATAAACGGAATGACCTGTGATTTAGTCAGGGCCACCAGGGTGGCCTACTGATGTTAGACTTGTACATCTTCTCGTGTTACTTTATTTAAACAATGAAACATGGCCGTTATTAGGATGGAGTGCAAGACTAATTGCATGCTAGGCAGCTGGGTGATTGCCTGAAAATTAACTCCATTATAACTACACGATTGAGATGCACATCGGTCTATGTAACACGTAAATCTTCTGCCGGGGAATCATTTCGATTCAACTCCATACGCCGCGGCTGCATCTGATTGGCCTGGGATGAGAAAACTTTTACTCTTGTAGCAGCCAACGCCGCCGCCGGCTTAGCGATTAAAATCGGCAGCTGAGGAAATCTTGCGATACGAGAATATTTAACGTGCCCTGTTCTAGATCCTTCCAAAGAAAGGCACCTTCGCATTTGTTTCGGCTTCTGAGTGCTACTGCAGAAACAGTGGTGATGTCGCAATGCTCCTAATATAAATTATATTCTGCTAAAGTGTTTTACTACTTTAACTGTAGGTGATTTACACACTAATTGACGCTCATTTTTCCAGATGTAATCGTTGACACTACTGTTAGTGTGAATAATGGCGCACCTGTCACCTGGGAAAACGGGTTTCTACTTCCTACGAGATCAGATTATCGATAGCAAAAGTCGCATTTACTTCTTAAGACCCTTTCGATATTATTCTGGTATCGTCGATTTATTTACATGAGATGTATGGGTGTATATGAAAGGAAATACTAATCTAGGAAGGCAATTATTTTCCAAGACTGGAAGAGTAATTTCAAAATTATATACCGACGGTGGCAGGAGATAGCTTTACATCCCTAGAGGTTATTCGAAAGAGAAAGAGAGAAAACGAGAGAACGCTACAGGAATATTATGAGCTTCAGTGTCTGACTTTGGGTGTTTCTCCAAGAGAATTTGATTTTTAAGTGCAGTAAATTCCATTTTCTTTAAAATAAATGCTTGTGACAACTTTCTCGAATTTGCATACATTTAAACAGATAAAACTAAAATGCAAACAAGAAATGCATACGTAATAGCAAAGCCTCTCAGTGTTACTCGCGTTATTGTGTTAAATGCTGAAAATCTTCTCTCTCCTTCTCTCTCTCTCTCTCTTTCTCTCTCTCTCTCTCCCCTCACTCTTTCCCCTATCTCTATCTCACATTCTGCATTTTCCTCAACCCCTCTCGCCGCTACTCGTTCTTCTTCCTTCATTTCCACTCATTTCATTTCATTTAATTTCTTCCGACTCCTTCCTTCTTTTACTCGCTTTGTGTAACGTATCTGCCTAGCGATGTTATGAAAATCAGTGATAAATGTACTTTTTCTAGAGTACTAGTATAAAATAAAAGTGAAACGTTTATCAGTACAGTAATAAACACTAATGATAATAGCAACATAGATAATTTCTGAAATATTCATTCTTTCGAAATGTAATCCATAACTTGCCACAAACATAGGTAATGCTTATTAGCTTTCGTTATGAAACTTTTTTTTTTCAATTAATGAATAATAACCAAAATATTTCTTTTTTCTTTTTCTTTCCTTTTAAATACCCCACGCCTTTAGGGAAAGTAAGAAGACATACACTTAGCTCATTTTCTAATAGGATATTATGGTATATTACACAATCGATTTCCTGACCCTAGTAGCATGGAAAGATATATATAAGCATAAAAATGAAAATGAAAAAACAAATACATTGTTATTTCGAGGTATCATTATAAACGTAAGCATTCATGCAACATCGAAAATTAAGGAAACCACGAGTTAAAGGTTTATTATAACTATAATGCGACTTTTGAAAATGAAATATAAAACATATTAGACTTCAATTATTTTGAAATAATGCTAGACTTTTGGTGAGAAGAAACTCACTGTTAAAGTGAAATAAAGAATAATTAAGAACTTATAGCAATAGGCTCTCTAAATACCTTATGAACATCATCTCTACAAAAACACAATCTATATTCATAAATATAATCTCTACAACAAAACAGGAGCGCCGGTTCTGGTTGAAAGCAAAGGGAGAGCATAGGTTCTCCTTCCATAGTCCACACAGTATCCACGTCATTTTTACTTTCCGTAAACAAGCAAGTAACGTGCAATGAGCAATGTGAATTTCTCTCCCCCTAGAGGCAGTCTACGACAGGATGAATGAAGTAGCTTGCCTTTTGTTGTACCAAGCTGATCATGCCTGATCGAATCATTTTATACATCACTTGGAAATACAATCGAAATGCACTCCGTTCTAAAGGTAACCCAAGTTGTACTGAGAATGGGAACCACATTACATCATGTTACTCATACCTTTAGACGCTTAAAGCTTGGAATGTATCGTTGGGGATGCAGGCTCATTTTTGAGCGTAAAGGCATCACAATGCTGCATAACGACAAACTTTTCAGATCACTAAGTTTTGGGGCAGTATACAAAATATGTAATTAAAATTATATTTTCCTATTGATAGAAATATAACACCATAAGGTTACTTACAATCTTTGAGAAAGGATATCAGGTGTAAAGGACAACAATCATAGGACATGCAATTCCTAATGACGCCTCTTATCTATGATACTTCGAAGTGGCTCAGTTTTATCATCCCCATACGATTTTTACAAATATCTTTCTATCGTTCTATCAGAACGATAGAAAAGCAACCAAATAGTACTTACTTAACTTCGCCTAACATGGATGGAATGAGTAAACAAGACACAAATAACAACAGTGATTTAGCTCTAACTTGTAGAGATAATAAGAATAAGATAGTCTTTAACAAATTGCATAAAAAGAAACTTCGAGAATTAATGAGATCACTAAAATTGAAGTTTTTAAAATATACTTCTTCTAATAGTTTTACGACAGCAAGGTAGTCCTGCAGTATAAGAACGCATACTAGCCAACAATAAAATAATGGCCAAACATGAAGAATTCTGGCATGTTTCATATTTCTGGTCAGGATGTGTCGGAGATGTAAGATAATTCAGGATGAAAGTCATTACCATTTGCCAAACACTCATGATTTTGAATGTATTACATGGAAAGGAGGACTATATATTATACATTCTTGTATTTATAACAGAGTGCTTGTAATATAATCACCAAATTATTCCTCTGCAATTGCTAACAAATTGAAGGGCAAGCAACCATGCAAGCCTTGAGCAGATCTGCAGAACGCTGCTTTACTGTAGGGAGCGATGGATGGATGGATGGTTGGCAAGGCCCAAGCAGGATGAGAGTTGTATTAATTCACACGACCTCGAGGTAAATGATTGCGTTCATAAAGAATAATGGCCCCAGATCATCCCTGAAAGGTATGGAGCGGAATATTAATATCCAATAATGGGAAGCTAAACGCTGAGCTCCAGGCATCACTTTTTATACCCACTGCATGTCGTGGTTGACAACGGAATGGCCCTTATCAAGAGAAAATCGCCACAACAGCACAAAGCTATACTTTCGTCATAAACACGCACACTCCAAACACGCTTGCTTGGCAACATGGATTCACAGGATTTGCTGAGGCGTCTTCACTTTCATGACAAAAATAAGTTAATGAAAATAAAGCTGGTGTTGGCAAGTGGGATATGCTTACTACGAGTGTAATTTTGTTTTATTTAAAGCACACCATGTCATTTCCATAACAAAAGTTTTCATAGGAACGCTCGTGGGGAAAGATATTTGGTGGTATCGTTCTATGTTAATTTCCATGGATGATTGTTCCATCTAGCTAGCCAACACTTATCGACTGATTAAAAATATATGATCATATGAATATGAACGTTATAGCTTCTCATTCAAATACCTCCAAAAATTAGCTCAGGTAAAACAATCTTCCTCAACAATATTCCAGAGTAAGTGTTGTCTTATTTGGAGGGTTGTGATAAAGGGGGTCTGTTTTCTATAAAAATGAGCTTCTTTGCTTGTTTGCAAAGTGAATAGGTGCCTATATGTTTTGGGAAAACGTATCTAGAGCAATTTTGGGGAAAAGAAACAAAATTGAAACTCCAGTAGGAAGCTAAAACTAACACCTAAACCACTCACTTAGCTATAAACATTCTAAATAAAGTAGGTGCGTATTTTTTATACCTTGATATCATTTGGTACATTTTTCATTTTGAACTTCGGAGCTCAATAAATAACTTACTCATAATCCTAGATCACATATAGAACAGCTCTGTAATTTTGTACAATCACTTATTCGGTACAATAATGAACTCCACATATTATTGTAATTAGCAATTCTAAATTCATTGTGTTCACAAAACCTACGTTCACATCTGTATTTGTACTTGTGGCAGTATGGCATTAGCATCAGTCTTAAATGAGCATGACCGTAGTTAAACCGAATTAAAAAAGAAATATGGTTTTAAGATGTTACCCTTGTTCATCTTACAGAACTGTTATGCTAAGGTAATCAGAATGTGAGAATTTATTATTATGCTTGTTTAAGATCTTTCTCTCTTTCTCTCGGTGCAATGTAACATTAATTACTCTTCTGCAATTTGGAACAAAAAGAAAAAGAAAATGGTTGGGGATTAAGAAAAAGTGGGAGGAGGAAAAAGGTGGAGTTAAATTTATGACAACAATTAACGCTTCTCTCTTTCTCAACCCCTCTGTCTCTTTCCCCTTTTTCTCCTGCTACCTAATTACCCGCAGTGGAGCAACGCGTGACGGCACTGCTAAATACTCAGGTTCAAGGCCTTCTAGGCCTATGATGCATGATACGCACGTTATAATGCAGCCAGTATAAAAATGTTGCCGTTAATAATAAGGTTTGCGAAGTATGAAAACACACTGTGAAAACAAAACAAGGCGAATATTTGAAATAAAAGCTAAATTATGATGCACTGCTCCCCTCCCAACATGATCGTGCCGCAAAAACAGGCACAACTATGGAGATACTAACGAGCATAGCAGTGGACCAATCATGAAGATGCCAATTGTTTTGTACCAACCTTATATGGAATTGCAGCAATTGAAAAACGTGTTTCATTTTAGGTGGCCACAGACCTCTATGTATGTTGACACGTTGTTCATTAATTTCTCTTTCATTCATCCTTATAGTGTAATGAGGTAAACTTCAGTTAACAACACTGTTACATTATTATATTAATACTGTGCTGCTTTTTCGTACCTCTCATGTGTCTATCCTGGCCATTAAGCTCCGAACCAAATACTCAGAATTTATTTCTGATGAGGTTTGTGAAGGAACCGAGCCCAAGACTTTAGATGTCAAACATTTAATTACTAAAATACTGAGTACAGAAACACGTGGAATTTTCAATAAGTAGATAAGAGCGTAGCCACTGGTGAACTTAATGAGTGCTTTCAAGCACTGGATAAGGTCATGGCCACTAGTGATTTTAATAAATACTTTCAGAGTGAATATGAACGTAGCCGCTGGTAAATATAATAAGTGCGTCTGAACGTAGCCGCAAGTGAATTTAATGAGTGGATAAAACTTAACCGTCAGTGAATTTATTGAGTGGATAAGAATGTAGCCACTGGTGAATTTAATGAGTGGATAAGAATGTAACCACTGGTGAATTTAATGAGTGGATAAGAATGTAGCCATTGGTGAATTTAATGAGTGGATAAGAATGTAGCCATTGGTGAATTTAATGAGTGGATAGGAATGTAGTCATTAGTGAATTTAATGAGTGGATAAGAATGTAGCCACTGGTGAATTTAATGAGTGGATAAGAATGTAACCACTGGTGAATTTAATGAGTGGATAGGAATGTAGTCATTAGTGAATTTAATGAGTGGATAAGAATGTAGCCATTGGTGAATTTAATGAGTGGATAGCAATGTAGTCATTAGTGAATTTAATGAGTGGATAAGAATGTAGCCATTGGTGAATTTAATGAGTGGATAGGAATGTAGTCATTAGTGAATTTAATGAGTGGATAAGAATGTAGCCACTGGTGAATTTAATGAGTGGATAAGAATGTAACCACTGGTGAATTTAATGAGTGGATAGGAATGTAGTCATTAGTGAATTTAATGAGTGGATAAGAATGTAGCCATTGGTGAATTTAATGAGTGGATAGCAATGTAGTCATTAGTGAATTTAATGAGTGGATAAGAATGTAGCCATTGGTGAATTCAATGAGTGGATAGGAATGTAGTCATTAGTGAATTTAATGAGTGGATAAGAATGTAGCCATTGGTGAATTTAATGAGTGGATAAGAATGTAGCCATTGGTGAATTTAATGAGTGGATAGGAATGTAGTCATTAGTGAATTTAATGAGTGGATAAGAATGTAGCCATTGGTGAGTTCAATGAGTGGATAAGAATGCAGGCATTGGTGAATTCAATGAGTGAATAAGAATATAGTCATTGCTGAATTCAATGAGTCGATAAGAATGCAGCCAGCCATTGGTGAATTGAATGAGTGGATAAGAATGTAGTCATTGCTGAATTCAATGAGTCGATAAGAAAGCAGCCGTCGGTGAATTTAATCAGTGCATTTCAGCGGAAAACAACGTACTTATGCTGAATTATTTTATGAATGGATGTTGAAATTGAGACACACACACGCGCGCGCGCACGCATACGCACACACACATATACACACACACTAGATATGAGATCCTAGCATTCGTTCTTTGCATTTTGTGAGATTGGCAGTGTTCCTCCGGTACCCCAAACAGGTGGAACTGTGGACTGGATTTGTTGCAGAGTACACAAACACATTCATTGTTGGCGCAGTGGAAATCTTTTCTGCTGCAGATGCGGTGGCGGAAGCCATGGATGGCTCCTCGGGTGTAGTTGTTCAATGGATAAGAACTTTGTCACAGTGACTTGTGTATGAAAACATGACTGCTAGTGAATTTAAAGGCCTTGTTAACTAAAAAAAAATGCATTTTCAGGTGAAACTTTATTTCAAAATAAGATATTTAGGGATTTGTTTGTGCGCAAACCTGAGCCTTCTCGTTTATCCGTCCACCTGTAATTAAAATTGAAAGTGTTGGCAATAATAATTTCATGCAACATCATAGACCCCTTCGCTCTATGCCTTTTTATTAAAATGTTGTATGAAGAAATGGGAATATTTTAAAATTGAAGATAAAATGTAAGAATAACTGTGCTTCGAGAAGTAGCAGAGTCTTCAACAGAATCCAGAAAAAGGTTACAATTATTCGTAAAACTCGCACAGCATCTTCCGTAATACAATTTTCCATCATAAACGCAGCGGATGTGAGCACTATGAGCGACAGAGCAAGGAGCAATTATTAATATTTGGTTTATCTACCAGCTGAGACTTCAGGGTTTAATGGCAGCAACGTTTCGTCATGTAGCTATTAAATCTAATGGCCTGCCTGTTAATTATTGCAACAATTAGGCCATTATCTTGAAGCATTCATGCAAATGCATGAGTAGAGGGCTTATACTGAATATATCCGGCAAGGGTTTCTTATGAAATTTCATTAGCACCCACTTTCTCCACCGTTTACGTGAGCAAAATGGTTAACCCGGTAATGACAGGTTTCTCAGATATGTCCGCAACTATATATCACGTGTATCTGATAAGAGCCTGCTGGAGTACTGCATTTCTTCCTCCGTTTAACACAGTATTAATTGTTTTTGTTTATTTTTAAAACGTAGTACTTCTATCTTCAGAAACTTTCTCTAATACAGTGGCGGCTCGTTTTGTTGCAAATAGGTGAAGTGTATTCACATTCCTTTGGACTAAGAACTAAAGTGATCAACTCTATGTGATTTTTCAGTATTGGTAGATGTATTTACTATCATGAAACATAACTACACGAAGCTAAAATTCTATAGAAGAAAGAAAAGAAAATTGGCCAAGAGACATTGCAAATCACGGT
Source organism: Tenodera sinensis (assembly GCA_030765045.1). Taxonomy (NCBI): domain Eukaryota; kingdom Metazoa; phylum Arthropoda; class Insecta; order Mantodea; family Mantidae; genus Tenodera; species Tenodera sinensis. The sequence continues at coordinate 79,803,438 of CM060963.1, forward strand.
TTACTTCTATAACCGTCCTATCATTTTCTGATTGTTGGTATTAACCCCAAAATACATGCTATGTTTCAGAATAATAATGAAAAATGATTGTTGTAAATGCGCTAGAGTTATGAACGGACAAAACATTTAACAGGTTTTTATACAACACCTTGGGATTACTCGGTAACAAGTTCGCCAAGTCTCAGGAAGCCAGCAAAAAATTTGTTTTTCAAGCTAAATAAAATCATAACGAAAATTACAACTGTTAAGCAAAGGCTCTTAACACGTTTGACATAAGTATTGCCTTTGCGTACCCCAGCTATTTAATGCACAACCTACGTAAATGCAACTGAAACATGGAATAAGTGACAATATTTCAGATCTAAGTGTTGCAGATATGCTTTTAGAACTTATTTTAGAAGCCTTAGAAAGAGATAATAAGTGACAAAAGTACGCAATCATAGGAAACAAAAAGTTGTCTTTGCACAAAGTGCAGTGCCACTTTTTAAAAATACAATTAACTATTAATTGAAACTTTTCTGTCCTTCATTTCCGCGTTTAAGAATCACAATGATGCAGTGCTTATTAGTTTCTATTACAATTGAATTATCTGGTATGAAAGATGCTGTAAAACAGCTATGTGCAAATCATGAGCCGCCACTGAAGCTACAACAGAAATAAGCACTTACTTTGGCAGAACTCTCCAGTGGGTTCCAGTAGACAGCTATGGCGTTGTGTGCCACTTCTTCGATGCAGCCAACCAAACCCACGCTGTTTTTCGTATCTGGGAAAGGAAAAACAAACTCATTACTATCTACATTTCTGTCTTGTGGGATACAATAAAATGCAAAGTTTAATAAACACTCCGCCTTTCCTGACAAAGATGAGACCGTTTCTTAATAACAAAGATACTGTGCAAAACTGACATTATAACCCATAAACTAAGCTTCTAACCGTACAGCAAAGCCTACGATATGTACAAATGGTACTGTACTGCTCTAAAATGAACACAAATAAGTATACCTATAACCGCTGCGTGCAGAATTTACTAGACAAGAACAGCAGATGTCTTACTTGTATAGAAGCACAAAGTATTTACTTAAGTGATGCTCTCCAGTGTTTCATTCAGTCTATTTGTCGCCTTATGTCTTATAAAATAAAGAAATAGTGAAATTAAAACCCGTTTATAATCGCTATCATTACAACAAAACTTTCTTGATCTTTAGAGCAAGGTTTTCAACAATACATCAGCAATAAGCGGTCTGTAATTGGCTTTAATTGCAAAACAAGCTATGTTAATCACACTTTATCGATCTTTGATACCTTTGTGGTCATTATCTCCTACTTCATCTACTTAGATTATTTTAATGATACAACACTGATGTTATATAATAGATGTGTTTTCTTAAGGCAGAAACATATCTTTGGTAACCTTACCTTAACAATAAAATTACTTTTTTTTACAAAATAAAAACACATTCTTTTAAAAACTTTAGCTTGGTTTTTAAGAACTGAACTACCAAACATATTTGAACTTTAGATTTACGGTTTTACTTACCATCATCCACAGCACGATTTGCGTGGAAGAAAGATAGAACATAATTAAATATCATGTATTAAAAACAACACAGAAAATAAATTTATACATTGGTATTATAACACAATTATAACACACAAAAAATCACCAATAAATAGTATGTGCTGTTTTGACTTCCAGGTTGTTTAGTATTCCAGATTTCAATTGCAAGAGCCTGCTAATTTTGGTTTGATACGATGACATAGCAATCTAGACATCAAGACAACTAAGAGTTCTATAACATGGGGTAGAAACTTTAGAAATGTTTCAAAGTAAATTGTAAATGTATTCTAGTACCTCTGCCATCGAAGCTATCGATAAGTAAACATCTTTTACAGAAGTCTTTTCTACGTATACACAGGAAATTTCATTTCCCTAAAACATTGATCGATGTAAAAGCAACCTCCCAAAATCCACCAATCAAATTCTGCAACTACGAGGTAGTTCTTTAAAGCTGTAGTACACGAACGGTTTCTTTAAACATATCTGCCTAAACCTTTGAGCGAGTTTCTTGGAGATTCATTTTTTTAATAAAGAATGTTGTGATCCAATCAATACATTTAGGGTGTTAAACCTATGCATTTCATAAAACCTATACATTGGCCATATCTCCTTATGCGTGCAGGAGAGATGGCCGTTATAGGACACATTATGCAATATAATTAAAATGATAGTGGTTATGTAATAGTAATTAATCAATATTAGTTTGAAGTTTTTCAAAGTTTTATTAAGTTTTATGTTATCGAGAAAACAGCATAAGCAACCTTCGGGAAGAATAACTTACCCCAAATCTTTGTTATAACTTTTTCATCAGAGACAAGTATCAACTTTCTCTTTTGTAATGTCATCGTATTCGCCACAAATATAAAATTTGTTTACGAGTTTCAAAAAGTAAGCGTTTTCGGACGAACGTTTCTCAGCGCAAGATATTTCAGCTGTCTCTGCGCTCTGTGCTTCTCTGTAGCGAATATTTATATAATAAATAAATTCACCAGCCAGGTATGTAAAAAGATGAGATACAGAATGGGCTCTAGGCCCTTAGACCAGAATAAAAGGGCCCAAGATACGAGCAGGAGCGTTACCCAGGGCCTCTTTTACCCTTGCCACCCGCACCCCCTTCCCAAGCGCTGCACGGGCCCTAGGTGGAAATTCTACCCCCGAGCCAGATCAAATGTTTAGCACGGGTATTTCCCGGAACCGTTACGATATGACAATAAGCAATACATATGATCAATAGCAACATATAAGGATAAAAAATTTGCAACACTTAGAAGGAGCCATTGGTCACGTCTTCTATCTGGCCATCTCCTCCACAATTACCGTATCTCGAAATTAAAATGGTGCAACGTGCGTCATTAAACCCATCAACCAAGGGTATAACACTTGCAAGAACTCCAGCTTCTTCATTTCAAGGATATACAGCAATATCTTGCAAGCAGTAGACCTGAGAGGTAGGCATACATGCCAGCAAGTATGCTATGGTATTGCCTATGCTTCAGGCAAGTATATCTATAATAAAGTAAGGTGCAGTCTATGTTGTCCATTATGAATGTTGCAATCCGATGGTAGCCTAATTCGTTTGATATGTCAGGGGAATCATCTACCATTGCGTGTTTTCTTTTTAATTGACGCAGCCTGTTAAGTGCCTTCCTTCCTTCCTTCCTGAGAAAGGTAAACAACAAGTTTTCTAGCCGACTTTATAACTTTTCGTTATTTACCTTTGAAATCTCATAATGAACGAGTCCGTTATTTATAACAAGGATTCAAAGTCAGAATTAGCCAAAAACAAATTGGGTATTCAGATATTTCAATTATGTCATGAATTATGCCTCATGCTTTGATATGCCATGTATAAATAGATAGACATTGGATTAATAAAGTTAAACTGCATGATAAAAAGGCTGGGGCATGTCAGCAAAGTTACGAAGTGGTAACAAGAAGATCACCTAGTAGAAATTAGAACTATTTAAAACTATCGAACAATTAAAGAGCTGATTAGATAATTCTATTGTCCAGCGTTAACGAATCTGGTACTATTTCTTACTTCAGGGATTTTTCATGTCTTGGACTTGAAATTGGATGTAAAATGTTTTATGAGCGTTAAAAATAATGTTTTCTACATTTTAGGGTATATATTTAATTAACTGGGCATCTAGGCTGGCACCCTCGATCATCCAGTCCATTAAAGGCGTTGCTGAACACTAATACATTCTAGAATAAAGCATAACAACACATTTGTGTACATGGGCTTCGCGAAGGGGGGAGGGGGCAATAAGGGGCCGCGGTCCTCTCCCTGGAAATTAATGAATGTAATATGCAGTGAAGTCTATCGTTTTAATTCTGACGTAAGAAGTAATTTTTATTCAGCACAAATTAATACGGCTACCCGCAACAAATACTATAACTCCCATATTTTGCAGTTTTTGACAACAGGATAATGAATTAATATTGTTTGTTTGCAAACTTCCAACATGCGCTACCCCCCTTGAAAGACAGTCTGCCGACGCCCATGTTTGTATTTCATACTACTTTCAGACCAACACCGACCTATTGTTCTTCAAGCTTTACGCAGCTTGATGCAACATTTAGTATAAGTTTCAGTTTGACAATGCAAGTGCTACAGAAAGACAAAAGGACCTACTTCACTGTATTTACTGTAATCCGGTTGCATAGATACACAAATCTATAGACTACTGATTCACCTGATATCTGTATCTTAAACTTAGGCATCTCTTCGTCTGCGAAAGCACACGTATATTCAACAAAGATTTTTAGAAAGTAGGCTTAAACTGTATCCAAGGAACGAGAAGTGCTGATGGAATCAACACTATTTACCGTGGGTACGCTAATGGAAGTAGCACCACTCCTTTTGGACACCTTGTGAGACAAAGTACGCTGATAAGACTAAGCATTATCTCCTCCCCCCACGACCAGACACGCCCACTTAGCAGCACCAACTGAATGTGACAAATGGAAACGCTACAACGTACAGAATATAAATAACTGCAGCCAATAAGGGACGTCACCGGCAGAACAGTAGGGGAAATACAAGGATATTTATCATCTTCTGCGTCCTGTTTTCCTGTTTATGACTCTTAGAGGCGATTTATGCTACTATCCAGTGTTTTGTACAGCTTTTTGTGCCAGAACTAGTTGCAATGCTCTTATGTTACCTAAATATTTATCACAAGGCGTTTTAATATGTGGTCTAAAATTACAAACAGTATTTCACTTATATTGCCTAAGCATGATTGGAATCAATAGCGTTCAAGTGCACCTTAACCAATCGCGGTTTGACTATAGAGAAATTATCGCATCCAGAAAAAGTACCTAAGTCGCCAATTGATTATTATACCTCCTACGTTATTTGTTTCCTAATTTGGGAGTCTAGAACAAAATGGCAGCTTTGAGATTTGTTTGAGCGTCTGTTGTTAATAAGTTTGTTTTAAAATAAATTTTCTTTCACGGGGTTTGCTTTTGCATTCTTTGATGCAATATTTTACTTTTGAGGTTATGGCTGTTGTGAGTCATTGTTTTGTAACTTAGTGATTATGCTAATCGTACAAGACAAGACGTTGCATGATTTATTTTTAACCAGAATGTAATTAGAAACTTCGTATGTTATATTCTTTTAAAAAATGCAGACGAAAGACAATAAAAGTCATTTTCATACCAAGTTGTAGCTGATTCCTCTTTTTCTTTCTCAGCTACCTATGTATTAGACGAAATATTGTATTCTACCCAAAAACTTGACCCCGAGATTTCACCAGAAATACATGTTTTGAAGGCTCCTGAAACCCCCCTCCCAAAATGTATTTTAAAAATGGTCCATGATCTGAACATAACATTTTTAGGCAGTACAAAATAATTCCTCTAAATATTATAACTAGTAGTAGAGAAAATAATGGGTAAACTCTTGTAAAAATAGTTTGTGGAAGCTATATACAAGTGAAAAATAGTAAGATAGAAGTTAAATTAAATTATTTTGCTTGTTAACGTCGCTGTCAATTTCCAGGATAATATCACAACCGGTGTGCCGGAATTGCATCCCACAAGAGTATTTTTACATGCAGTAAATCTATTGACATGGGGCTGTCGCTTTTAAACACACTTATCTGGACCGGCTTTGAACCCGCGAAGTTAAACTCTTAGCTTTTCTTATTACTGAAAGAAATATAGTTATTCTTCGTATTTACCAATAGCCATATGAAGTTTTATCTTAGTAATTGCAGAGTGACAGTATTACGTTCTCTAATCATTTCAGTTCTACAACAGATACGGAATAACAACCAATGTGTAGGCATTTTAATTAAAGATATTTACAACATTCTTGAACATGGGAATTTTTTTTGAAATTTACGTTCAATAAGACAAACATTTCCAAACAGTTTGTAATTAACTAATGGTTAATTACCGTTCCTAGCGAAGGCATTAGAAGTTAAGCTTATAATTACTCAACATTTACTGCAACCGTTTAATAGAAGTTATAATTTATGGCAATTTACATTATAGTTGCAAGGAACACAACAATGCATTTTTAATAGACACATTATTCTTCCTCACTCAAAGCGCCATTTTGTGTAATTGGTTGGCGAAAACAAGAAAAGCGGCTGCCGTAATCCATTACACAGTTTTATGAAAGTGTCTCAGTGCTTTTTCTGCTCCACTGCACAGAGTCTGCGCTCTCACGGGAACAGAGGCGACACCTGCAGGAACTGCCAATTTCTGTGTCAGACATAAATAATGGAGAACTGGTCGATTGTGCGCTTAAAATGCCATTTGTTCTGTGTGCTGGAAATCTACTTACAAGGAAACTTTCTCTCCTAACCATGTAATTAAGGCGGAATTGAATATTTTGTATGAAATATGTGAAAAGATATTTGTGCATTTTTTGGGTGGATAGTATTACCATTTCATTTGTTTCAACAGAAACCAAATATTCTTGGAAGTATAAGTTGGTATTACACCTAACAACGCAGAAGACCATCGGTTTGACTTAGAAGATTTTCTGAAGTGGATAAAGGCGAGTCTAGGAATCTATAAAATCTGCTGAAGTTGGATGTCAGCACCAACAATGGAAAATTGAAATTATTTTAGAGTTCTCGTGAAAAGTCAATGACAAAATTAACAAATGAAGCAATTCCCTTAGTGATCCATTATAGATAGACCTCAGACCGATGGTTTTAAACGACAGCTCCATGTCAGTAGATTTACTTGCATGTAAAAGAACTCCTGCGGGATGAAATTCCGGCACACCGCCCACGCTGATGTGATCTTAACAGCGTCGTTAAGCTACAAAATAATAAACGTTTTGGAGACAGAATGCCTATTATTAAGCAATAAGTGAAATTTATAATTCAAATGTTAGTAAATGTCTCATCACATGTGGGATTAGCATGTACACTTCATTCAAGTCTAGATGTACTTAAATTAGTAAATATCTGTCCAAGGAAGTTCCGTACTGACAGTAGCAACAATAATAAAAATATGAGTGTTAATGCGATTTAAAATATCTATTTACGCTTTCTTGATATTGTAAAAGCTGGCAAATAATGATTTCAGAAGAAATAAATAATTGCTTTGTTTTGAACAGGACTTCAGATGGTTTTATACTTCCTGAAAGTGTAGTTTAGTGTACATAATTAGGAAGTGTAATCAATAACCTAACTTCACATCATTAAAGTAGGTATCAACAATGGAAACGGAATGAATGAACTATGAATAATTTCCCGAATAGCTTTGTTAATCTAGCTAAGCACCTTAGCTATTCGTATCGTTGGACTTAACCTAATTGGAATGCTATATTTAATGTATAGGTAGGTATTACGAAAAGCAAAAATGGAGAGGGGAACTTTGCTTAAGGCAAGCTAGAAACAACAGCTTCCTTATGAGCTGATATACTACCTACTCTATCTTCATATAAGAAATCTCTGCTCAGTTAATTAAGGTAGATTTGTAATAATAAGGACATAGATTTTTCTGTTTACGATAACGCCTAATGAGAGAACAAGAATACCTGTTCTGCCAGATGGCAATATTCCTCTGCAGAGGTGCCAACATATATCAGCAGCGAATAATTATGCGGCATTCAGGTGGATAACGGGTTGAGGCAGAATGCTGTGCTTGTTATAACGGCGCTTCACCAATTGGCTCTCTTATTCATTCGATAATCACACCTTGTTAGATTGGTAACCCTGTGATCACCTTCTCGTATTTATAACCTCACAGCTGTAATAACACATCGTAGACCAAAGTGGAAAACTTTATGATGGATACAGCAAATTTGTGATAACCTTGGTCCATAAAGAGTTATTATGTATAACTTATATAAGTTTAAAAATACTAATTTAATGACAAATCTTAATAAATTCCATCTCCACGACGTGGGGTTAAATATATGCTTCCTAATTCAGAAGGCCTAATTTCGAACATCGGTTTGGTTAATTTGTCTGGAAGGGTTTCTTTCCTTTCCAGGATTTCCGCTTATTCTCATGAGGCAGGGTTAGAGTTAAGGAGTTCGGTACCACGACCAATGTTAGGAAGGAAGGAAGAAAGGAAAGAACGATGGAAGGAAAGAAGAAAAGAAGGAAACTAAACTAATATGGGCATAATTGGTTTATTGTAGACTGAGTTACAGATATTAAGCTCTTCCTAATGTAGATATCATAGAAGTGATCTTTACGAATACCTTTCGTATACGTACGCATTTTCAGATAATTTTAATTACTAAATATAGAAGATGTCCACCCGAATATTTGTTTATCACAGTATTACTGCAATATACGTTCCAGAAACATTAATTTTTAAAACAATTAAATGAACACATTAAAGTAAAACACTCATATCCACAGTTAATCCTCCATTAAGTTTAATGCAGATGTCACAACCTCATGTCATTCACGTTAAACACTATGGATCTTGGAATCTCCTTAATGATTCCACAAATAATTACGGTGCTTCTTACTATCATCTTCTTGGAACGTACTGGTGTGTCATAATAAACCAAATTTTGAGATCAACCCGCAAGAAAAAATCGATACCGGCTAATAAACTGCGACTCTTCAAATCCTTTTCATGCAAAGCAATAATTCTGCTGATTTTAGCCTTAGAGAAGTAGTTAACTTCGTACGCTGCCAAAATATGTAGGTACATATATGGAATATCCCCAAGAAGTTTAGGTTCATAATTAGAGCAACAAAGTTGTATTAAGTTTGCACAGCTGCTTGATTTGGCAGTGTTCCAGCTCACACATTCATGGCAAATTGCACAGATACCGGTCATACCTACTTTTACCAAACGAAACGTTTATAAGCACTGATTCAAATGCCGATATAGTCATAGTGACCACCACTATAACTTTAATGATCCTACTGAAGAAAGAATGGATCTCCTCATACGCATAAGGAGTGAGGAAGTACCGTTCTCTGGGCCTCTGTATTTAGAAGCTAACACACTAACAACTATTTCGGAGTTAGGATAATCACTCTGTAGATTCTGATCGAAAGTCACAGCTTCAGAAATTGCCTGTATTCCCAGCAGTGGAAAGTGTTAATTATTGCAAGACGCTGATCTGTCAACCAACGAAACACTGATTTGAGCTGATGGCAAACTGTCGAGCAAAAAATATGAAAGTCAACGCATGGTGAAAGACCTTAGGTGTGGTGCCAAATGTCGAAAGAAAACACACATAGATATAAGTCACTGCGTGAAGTAAAACATGTTAGCTGACAACATTGAACAGGAAATTGGCAGACTACGGGAGTTAATAAGAAAACACGTAGGATTTGAAAACCATACAGGGTGTTTAAATGCTTAAGACATACTGAGAGGACATATCCAAACAAGAAAAACTCGATGGAACAGGAATGGATATTAAAACTTAGCATTTGTTTTGGAGGCATCCATTGCAAAATTGTTATATTAGCAAGAGATGGCCGTATTTAGGTGTCTGCTATGCATAAACAAAAGTAGTATTATATACACGCACTCATTCCTCATCAAAGAACCCTAGTAACAATGTTGATACTTCACATGAGTAAATGATGACACAATTTACAATTTCTTTTATTGCTCGAGTTTTTCTATCGCAAATAAGGCCAAAAATTTCCACTTCCATGTAGCGTTAAGTATAAAAAAGATCTTAAGATAGTATAACTTAAATTTAACGTATGCTCAAATAAGACCGGTGTCCTAAGAGCAGAGCGTTTGCCGGCATTTGTCCATCGGGAAAAAAGAAAGATTATCCAGACAACCAGCTCCAGTTGAAATTGAAACTCTGGTTATGTTACTTTTTATGCAGATCGGTACCCATTGCGTCATGAAGGTTGGCTATTCTCTAATAGGAATTCCAAAGACCCTTGCTCTTCGAAAATATTAAATTGGAGATGTGTTGTTTCTTTCTTTCAGGTTTTGATGACACTTTATCTCTCAAAAACTGATTTTAGTTCAAATTAATGTATTGTTGCGAAGGAACTTGCAAATGAAATGGAAGAAACCACGAAATCTGGGGCTCACTTTTAAGAAAACATTTAAAATGGCTCTTGAACGTAAATATATCCTAGCACTGGATAAGTTGGGGGTAAATACTAAACAAAGTGTTAGATCTTGTTGAGAGATGAGGAAAAAATATGTGCTCTCATTTGAGAATGTACGTTGTTCCGGGTTGACTCCCATAGTCAGCCATGCAGTATCTAGAGGGCCGTGGTTTTCTCGTCTACTTAATATTCTTGCGCCACTCTGCTCATGGCCACCTAACTGCAGCCCTGGGGTCTGTAATTAAATGCGCCTCCTCTTCATAGATTGGAATCAAATTATCATCAACGGACGAGGGGGAGGAGGTTCGTTGGCACAGCTATAATTGAAGATGACGGAACCTAGTGCACCTGACCTGCCGATCCACGATCTCTGCCCAACTTTGAATTATCGCACACGGCTACCAACACAAAAAACCTAAGACTACAACGGCCAATTTCGAAGAAGGTCAGTTGGTTAAGCTGATATTACATCATCAATATCGAAAAGCGCGATGCTAACTTGTGTGGGCTGATGAGATATCAGAAGATGCTTTGATAGAATAGAGTAGCATTTACCAGTAGCCAATCTGATGTCAACCAGTTCGATTCTTTACTGGAAAATATTTTAATTAAGATTTTCTCTCTCAAACTATGCGATGGTTTTAGGATCTATCATCATCACCATCATCATCATCATCATCACCAACACCATCACCACCACCATCACCATCACCATCATCACCACCACCATTATCATCATCATCATCATCATCATCATTAATATTATTCGGACCGACGGCAAAACCGACCCTCTTGGCTATGTAAGCTAAACCAGATGATGTAGCTACGATCTGTCTGGTTTATTAAGGTCTTTCCCAGCATGAAAGATTTCCTCGAGTTTTAAACTCCATTTCCACAGTGATTCACAATCAAATGATGAAAATTAATGGAAAATACTGAGAGTGGGAGAGGAGAGGCAGAGAGAGAAGTTGCAAATGCCATTAAGGATTTAGATAACCCTCTTTCTATTAATTATTTACAAAATACAGTTAAAATTCAGGCATATGTAAACGTCTGTGTTCTGGTGTTAACATACAGAGGTCCAGGCTGTAGGGTGGGAATTTTCCTTTAGCCAGGATTGCCCCCTATTCTTTCCACAGTCTACAGTCTAAAATCACGAGTCTGAATTTGGGTGTTTTAATTTAAATACAACCTAATGACCATTGAATTAAACGAGTAAACACCATTGCCATGACTAATTATTGTATCAACGGTAGTCGCCAGTGACACCTGAAATGTTAAAGCATATAAATGAAACAGAAAATAAAAACCGAAGGAAGTAAAAGATGAAAAAGAGTTGCTCCGTTGTGTGCGTCGTTTTAGTGATCAAAATACCATAATTTCTATGCCATTTCTAAACACCATCACCCCTTAAGCAGAATGAACACAAGTACACCGACATTGGAAGAGTTGATATCAGGAGTCATATTTTGGAAGATTTTGCCTTTCAAGGCAATATTTCTGTTGACTTATGCCCATTTACTTTATTGTGTGTTATATTGGCAAGAGTTTGGATCAGACAATGGGAGCATGCATTATAGTATGTACGTTTGCCATAATGTGCAAGATTTAGAATTTTTACAAATAATGCTTTCTTCTTAAGCCCAAACCTGCTAGGAGTATTTTGTCATATGTTATATCACATCTTTTGGAAACAAATCTCAGGAATATGGTGGTATAATTCCACTATTCTAAGTAGCGGAAGGGATGGGTTCATTCCACTATGTCAGGTGATTAAAGGCCACAAAGAAAGGTCTCATTTCATTTATTGATGTGTTGTGGAGCAATACCGCAGGTGTAGGAGTTAACCTAACCGCCCAGAGACGTTCACGCAGACACAGCTGTAGTAACACGAAACTTAATCTCTCTTCGTCCTTCTCCCTTTACACTGAAGAGTCTGAAGATTCTCATGGGACCGGACAGGATTGTACAAACTTTATACCAGGGATGCACAAATACATTCAACCTGTTGAGTTTCTAGAAATTCTTAATGCAAGTTGATTTTGGGAAGAAAAATTGCAATGTAATTTTGACTAGGTACCTGCTTAGTTTACTGTTGCCAATTCTTAGGTTTTTCTCATAGCTTTCCTTTCTGGTTAAATATTGGGTGTTAGGTGTTACATTCAAAGGAACCTTAGTAATTAGCGAAATCACGGTTTAAATGTTAGTAACAGGTGCTGTTGTGTCAATATATCGATTTTTAATAATGTGTGCACGTTAAATTACTGAATGGGCAAGAAAGTACATCGTCGATTAGGTTTGGTCACATCTAATCTTCGACTTATACCTATATATGTACGTGCGTGCGTGTGTGTGTGTGTGTGTGTGTGTGTGTGTGTGTGTGTGTGTGTGTGTGTGTGTGCGTGTAGTGTGTGTGAGTGAGTGTATACCTATTGGAAATTTCCAGGTATGTTCATAGGAAAATGCTTGTGTCATGAAAACATAAACTTGTTCAGATAGACTTTGTAGAAATAGTTTTGTTGTATATTCCCTCGAGGTACAATGGGAATATTGGAGTATAGTAGATTTTAAACAATAGACAAAACTTTTAAGTGCTGTTCGCTAAGTGGTGGATTTGAAATTCCCTTCTCTTTCATGACCACATGGAAGGGTCTGGTGGTTAGCATGCTAACTCCCAAAACCAGAGGTCCCGGGTTCGGTTCCTGGCTGGAGGATGGTAGTTTTTCTTTTGCTAAGATTATTCCCCAACTTCCCTAGAGTCTGGGAGTACGTGTGTGGCCGTGTGTGAATTTAATGTTTATAAAGAAAACCTAAAGTACTCGCAAAACAAACTCAAAATTATTAAACGAGTGAACCCGTTGCCGATGTGCAATTGTTCCAAAGATAAAGCCATTGTTATGACCTTAGATGTTAAAGGTGGCATACACCTAAATGGAGAAACAGAAGGACTTTCTATTTGAGCAAAATATTCAAGTCAATAACAAGGAGTATCTCAGAAACGTTTAACTCCACAAACAATCATTGGATTATGTGCTTTAACGGGATCTACTCTTTTTGTACGAGTGTAGTAAGATTTTATCTATCTTTTAGTTATGTAAATGCCATCCAGAACGAAGCAAACTTAAGACTATTTTCAGAAAATTCAATACATGCATTTCATTTGTTATGAAAATATCTTAAAGATGTGTATTTTACTCGAAACATTTAGTGTCACTTTGTAAAAAAATTTGGAAAAAATTTTGGAAAAAATTTTCCTTGTAGGTATAGGGTAGTTTGGAGTAGGGGGATTTACTAGAAAATCTTGTATCCTTGGAAGTAGCTGAATAGCAAGATTAGTATTTAACTCAATTTTGAGTTAAGCCGATCACAGACAGACAGACAGACAGACAGACAGACAGACACACACACACACACACACACACACACACACACACACACACAAACACACACACACACACCACAAGCCTTTTCCTAAAAGTCTTTTGGGTTCAGGAAATGTTATCCATTCCACTTCCTTGAGGAAAATGAATAACTCAAGTGATGCAGTAGTGAGTACCTGGGTCACAATCACAAATATGCAGTTAACATTGGCTCCCAGTGATGTAGCGTCACAAAGGTCTCACGTTGCATGCACGCACGCACACACTTGGCGTTCTATGGCTTCATCCCCGTGAAGAAGATGGAGGAAAGGAAACTGTATCTGGGACGGAGTATTCGGTTACAGCGCGGAAAGCGGAAAGTTCGACAACCCTCACAGATTCCCGTAAATGTAGTGTGTTCATAGAGTGGCGGTTCACTGCACCGAATATCCCCTTCGATTTATGCCAAAGCAACAGTAGTTACTCCCATTACTTCAAACGGAAAATTGCTCAAGGGTACTAATAACTACGTAGGCAAATTAATCAAATGCTGAGAATAACATCTGTGGAAAAATCTAATTCTTGGACACATGCTTTATAAGCTTCGAGTAAACATTCTTACCGATGGGTTGTTAAAAACTATTTCCTGTGGTCTTTTTCTAAACTTTCTGCCGGTATTCAGTACCTTTATAATCCCTTGTTGTTATGGGACCAAGCGATACTTTTCAGCTCTTATAAAACGAATGTAACTGGATAAAGGTCTATAATGATTACACTAAAGCAGCACTTTTTATAATTACATACTCAGTACGTAATTATGAATTTATATACGAGCGCAATTCGTAAAGTAAGGTTCGAATCACTGTAGCTCATCAAATTTCGCGCGAACATTGAAACGCGCACGCACATCCACTCCCGGCATGCCTTGCGCGTAAAACGACGCCATTTGTATTGGTAGCGTTACTGTGTGCTGTTCAAAGTGTCGATTCAAAATGTTTAAAATGACCGATGGGCCCGCCGACTGTGAAATACGGTCTTTGATTCGGTTTTTGACAGCAAGGAACGTTTCAGCAGCGGACATTTATCGACAGATCAGTGAAGTGCATGGTCCCAATACGATGAGTGACAGCAAAGTACGTAAGTGGGTGAGAACTTTCAAGGACGGACGGGACGATGTATGTAAAGAACCGCGATCAGATTGGCCATCAATGATTACAGAAGAATTGGTCAATACCATGGATGAAAAGATCCGTGAAGATCGGCGATTGACAATTTCCACTTGTTATCCTCACACGCGGTAGACTTCCATGACGTCATCATACAAAAGCTAGAATGTTATGACAAAGGTTTAAACAAATATGGTAACTATGTAGAAACATAGAGAATGATGTAAGGAGTAAATAAAACAACCATTTTGCAACTGTTTATGGTGATTTTATGTGTATAAAACATCGGATCTTGCTTTACGAATTGCCCTCGTACAAAGAAGTGTATTCATTATTCATTTAGTTATTTAAAAACTTCATTTAGCCATGATTCGTTTCTAAGACTTTAACACAAGTTCATGCAATGTTCTTTTATAGTTCCATGGTGATGTATTCACTGCTTAGAGAGCATTGCCTACTCCTGGAGCCCTTTAATAAATTAATTACGCTACATTCACCGGAATACGTCAAGTCTAAACGAAATTGACCCACTATGTTACTGATAAATGTACTTGATCTTTTGGCAACTTGCAAAAGCAGACCTAATACCGTTGCAGTTGCCAGCGGCATGATACACTTTGTCGCAAAATGTTTTATTAATGGCTTCCTTAGAAAGCCATAGTTAGCCATGTTCTACACAAACTTTCTTTTTTTCTAATGATGTAATATTTAAATTATAAAGTTAAGCAGAATAAATCAAGAGACAACAAACTGTTTGGGAATTACTGCTTTAGGCACTGATGAAGTTTCAAGAAGAGCCTCAAAAGGATTATCTGTCAACGGTAATTCTGAGTGGTAAACCCGTTTTTCTTCTCTTTAAAGTAATCTCACCGTTAATTTTGTTTGAACCAGCATCATAGCTAACTTTATTACACAGAATTTAAAACTGAATAACGAAGAAATTTGGAAAAAAGGGGCGAAGTTTTCTCACCCAAATCCTACGTGGGAATACTTTTATGCTCAAGGGCTCGCATTCTGATATATCATCTTTTAATTGTTGGATCATTGGCAATGTTATGATGTATACAAATCCTTATGATAGGCCTCAGGTAGTGAAAATGCATATTTATTAAGTTCTACAGGGTCATTTTATGTATTTTCTCTTTTTAGGGCCTATTTTTCGTAATTTTGTCATTTTCTTGCCCCTTGCATTGTTGCTTGGTAATTTTCTTCAATTTACATTGAGTACATAAGTTTTTATATTACTTTACAGAAGGATAACTTTTCAAATATAAATTTCACCATTCAAGTGAAAAATAACATGTATCTTTAACTTGCATTCTTGGAGAAAAATTATTCCTGTTATTTTGGAATAGGTTGCTCGGGGTAGATCAGGTATAATTTCTTTTATGAATTCAGGTCTCAAGCTTCTTGTCCTTGACTTGTGTAAGATGTAACCGATAAACAAGGAGAAAAAGTAGGATTAACAATAATGATGAGATAATATAAAAAAATAATTCAAAATTTTATTTGTTCCATGATCTTGGTTAAAGAATCTGAAAAGGAATTAAAGAAAATTGCGTTTTAAAGAACTGTTACAAAGTTAGCATTAATTCTCTTGAGTTCTCAAATTATACAAAATTATTTGGAAATGAAGAACATTTTTAAAATGAAAAATCTTAGTTTTACGTTATTTTTTGTAATTAATTATTTTATTATACATTTCTCAAATTGGTGCTGGCCCTTGCCATCAATATCGTATAAAATTCCTTCTGTAACAAAGATATCCAAGTAAACAAATCCGGCGATGACAGACTAGTCAAAACAATAAGTATACGTCAAGTCATTTGAAAATAAACACAACAAGCAAACAACGAAAGCCTGATACATAAGTGGAGGCAATAATGGGAAGCAGGAAATACTGACATTAATACTGCATACATTAATAACATGTTTTACATGTGAATACACGCCAGGGGCAGTTTCAACACGCCCTTTCCGTTTCTTTCAGCTGTAAGTATTAAAACACTTTCCTAAGAAACGTTTTTTGTAACTCGTATTTTCTCTTTGTCTAGTTCACCAGACAGAGAACCAATGTTCATAAATATAGTTTTATGAACGTACTAATCTGGTGGACTCTTTTGCGAAATTCTACAATAATTAGTAAATAATGTCACAAGGTCCAACACTGCAAAAAACATCAACTGGACCATAAGTGCTACATATTTTCTGTCTTGTCCCTGCACATTCTGGAGAGCCCAGGACTCATTCCATTCTAATAGCGAGCTGTCTAAATGCATTCTTTGGAAATACATCGAAATACGAACACCTGGCGATATTTGAATATTCTTCCAAGTGTTTCATTTCATAATTTACACTTCCAATACATAAAAAAGAACATGACTTCCAACCTAATGACTGGCACAAAAAGAAATCCAGTTGACCATGAGTTTCAGTTTATTTCCATTCATAAACATCAAAACATCGCAGCTTTTTGTAATAATGAAAGATCCAATGCGATCAATAGAATTCTTATTTGAATGGATTTTGGGTCTTCTAAAAGAACGGTTCCTTAAAAATACCAATTACAGCCCATGAACGTTTCGTTCTCATTTTGCATCGTATCTTCATCGGCCACATTATGAGTCACTCGCACTTTGGAAGAAAAGTGATACATGAGGATTTCAAACAAAGGTGTATTCTCAAATCCTGCTTGAATTTCCTCGGCTCCTTCGTACACAGAAATATATATCTAAGACCGTCATTACCACTTATTCTGTTCCTTTGTTATTTACTGTATTTAAGAAATCAGAATAGGAGAGAAATATTCAAATTAGCTAAAGTGTGGCTTCCTATCGGCTATATAAACATTGCGTTCGAAGTGTTGAATGTCTCTGGTCATAACCATAATCTCTTTCAACAGTGTTATTTTGAATTTGCAACTCCCGTGAAGTCAAATAGTTAATTGCCCAGGGACAGAACGGGTAAATACGGGTAAATACGCTACACACTGTCAATTGGGAACGGGAACCAGCAATTCTAGCCTTAATTGATAAGGTTTCTAAGGTTATTCCACAATATATTGGGAATTGGGACCAAAACCAGGAAAGAAAACAAAAAACTTGAGCTCTTACCTAGGACTTTTAATCAATAACGAACTGAAGATGGATACGGTAAAAGTTGTTGATTAGTAACTACACAGATATCATTTGTTTAGAACAGACTACATACAAATCTTTTTAGACAGAGATATCGACACTATTTGTAATTTTTAAAATAAATCAAACAATTGGAAGCATAAGGAGAAAATTGAAGCAGTGCAATTGCCGGATGCCATTGCTTTTCCACAAGGGCGAGATCTAGTGGCCTTTATCGGTCATAGCTTACTTTACTATCTCCTGCGCACAATAAGCATACAGTACGGTATGATTAAGACCAGTAATCAGGAAAGTCAAATAAACCATCTTTGGTTCCCAGATTCTCATTGATTGTACGTGCTGCATTTGAAAGCGATATTTAAACTTTTTTGTCGCTCTGGTTCAGGGTTGTATATCTAACTTGTTCAACAGTGCATCGGCTTAAATGTTGACTAGTAAGAAATACCAATTTGATAATAAACCCCAATCTTTGTTTCTAAAAAATCAAGCCTTTTGAGTTACGCTGCTAGATTCCAGAATGGGATTTAATTAACTCAGTCCTGGGGGCAATAGTAAATACCTCTATGTCGCTATTAAATAATTAAATAGTAAACTGTTGTACCTCATGCCGCAGAAGTGAACATGTGAAATTAAATATTATTTTTACCATCCACAAACCGATGTTTCTTTTGTCACACACACATTTACATACATGTAAACACCATGTCCGAGGCGGGACTCGAACCCACAGCCTTCTGCACGGTGGAGCGCCAAAGATATGTCCTCCAACAGACCACGGCTACAAGAGCCGGCCATGGGTTCGGCGGACAAATTGAAAACACGTGTTGCCTACACTGTTTAATAAATATCTATAAATGTATCCCCTGCTTAGAGACATATGCATAGTAAAAGAGGCATTATTCAATTCGCAGAAGACATAGAACACTCATGCTCCAAGAACCGACACCTTCAGACGTCCCTATCGGAGCCTTGCATCTTGTAACGTTACATTAAATGTAGTTTTGATGGATATTGTGGACGAAAAGCCGTGTAAGAGAAGGTAAACGATGCGAAGAAAGCGGCGAGCAGAGGGGACGGGCGGGTGGGAACAAAAAGAAAGAATGGACGGAGGAAATATTAAAAGAGAGGATGGAAAAAATGAAGAAAAAATACAAGACGGGATGTATACTTAAGACGGAATGGTGTGAAGCTATACAGGCAACCTGCCCCGGAATTACAGCCGTGTTTTGGAGCAACGCTTACATTTCGACACAGTCGTTTATGGAGCATTAGTTTAAGGGGGAGACGGGGGGGGGGGGGGGGGGCACTGCCGATATTCTTGGCATGTGTGTAGCTGTTAGTAATAGTCGATTCGTGTATTTTTACTTACTCTACCGCTTATCTATAATAAATAGAGAGAGTATTGTTTTCACTTAAAAGCGATGTCGTCCTCTGGTTCCCAAGCTTGCGAGTTCAAACCCGGCGAAGGGACGCAGAAATCCTTAGCATGGCTTCCTTCGGAAGGGAAAAAAAACCAGTGGTCCCGTGTCATAGATTTACGACACGTTAAAGTGCCTAAAGCCTGATAAAGAGGCCTCTGAGTAAAATTAAACCGTCTTTGACGCCCAATGTACATTGGGTCGCCGAGAAACATCAAACATTTTTTGAAACAAATCCATGTGTGTGTCTGAGCGAAGGTGTATGTGCCTGGACAACCTAACACAAAAACGAAAAGTCAGTTAGGTACATACAAATATTCCAGGGATGCAACACCAATATCTTCAAGAAAATCTCTGCATCATAAACTATCCTTGGCATGGAAAAAATGTTACTTCTAATTTTCTGAAAAATGTCTCCAACAGTTTTGATTAAAATACCATTGTTTAAGATGTTAACGTGATAAATTACCTATATACGTATATAGAATTTTCCTGCAAATAGATTGTGAAGTATTTTCGATTCTGAATGAATTATGCCTAGGGTTAGTAGGGGAGCTGACGAACCTATGGACCGGACAGAATGAAGATCTGGAAGCGGGTGGTCAGCCCAAGTGAGAGTGAGGACGAGGATGATATGAAATGCAGGCGAATTGGATAAAGGGAATGGTTATGTTGGGGCAGTTGGTGGAATGAATGGCGGGTAAACCGGAGAACCCGAAGAAAACCTGCCCAGGCGCCGCTTCGTCCACAACGAATACCACATGCGGATTCACCTTGGTGATAGGCGAACCACTCCGCCACGGCACCACCTATTTTCTATACATAGACACTGTTCAAAATGCTTGTTATTAACTAAAACATTTATGCTTGTAACTCAAGTTCTCTAGGCAAATAGTCGATCTATTTTATCTGTAACTTACACTATTTCTGATAAACCTCAGAGAACGCTTTTCCTTAGCAGTAGGTACTACGTATTCAATCTCAATAGCTTCCAGTCTTAGATAGACTTCTTTCCAAAAACCTCTTTTTTGATATTTGACAGTCTCCATTAATCCATGAAGCTCATATCCATATTCATTTCCTGCATTTTGAGAAACTGTGATCTTTTACGGGAATAACAACCGTAAAGAAATAGATGCCGACACTAATTACGCTTTGGTGTCATTGCAGAAGCAAAGCAGAAAACATACGACTACATCATGAACTGCATTATTCAACCCTACTTCTTTGTTTACTTGCTGAAAAGTACCTATAACTTCCTGTGCTGTTGAGGAAGCAAAGGCAATATAATTAAAGTATTTTTCTGTTTATCAATAAATAAGGGCGGACGAGGCAAAGATAAAGTACATCAGCTAGTGCTTTTTGTTTCTTTCCTTAAAAACTAGAAGTCTTCAAGTGTTCTGTTCCAGAGTAAGAAGATTTAATGGCTACTTGTGATGGATGACTTTGTGACACTTTTATTGCAGAACATGTAATGCATACATGTAGAAGGCAGTTTGTTTCCCTTCTTTTACTTACGTACAATTGCTGTTTATGACTGGAAGTGTATTACACTATCTTACTGGAGGTATGAAATATGACGTGACATTAGTACATATCATTCATCAAACCTGTTTAATTAAATAAATGTTGTGGCACGTATGAAATGTTGAAGTAACTACGTTGTAAGAAATAGTAACTAATAATAATGAAGTAAGAGTTGAATCTTTTCTGGCCATTTGCACTCTAAAACAATGATTAATAATAATAATAATAATAATAATAATAATAATAATAATAATAATAATAATAATAATAATAATAATAATAATAATAATAATAATGTCCCACATGAACTAGATGAAAACAATAATACTCATTATGGCAGTAAAAATAAGCCAAGGTATCATACAAAATCATTTTATTTATCTAATTCAAAATAGCAAATTCTATTATGTCTTAATTAAATTTCCTGTAAACTTAAATCAGATTTATTTAAGATTTGTTATAGCTTTATCTAACGTATTTAAAAGAGTATTAGGCTGAGGACTAAAGACAAAATCAAAACTTGTTATTTAAACTATCATAAAATCATCCGAAAACAAAAAGATGGCCACAGTATGTTTTGCGAGCCGATATGATCGGCTCGGGCACTGAGACAACTGCACTTAACATCGGCTCGAGTTTTCTGTTGGAATCTATTTGTGTGGTGCCACATAAGCAGCAATGTACGTAACAAACCCAACAGAAATCTCTTTGAAAAGATGCGGTCTGTTTTGATTAGAAATGTTATCACTTACCAGCATCTAATATCCTTTGTTTGACACTGTGTTGCCGCCCGTGCCAGAACTGCCACGCCTTAATCTCATCCTCCGGACTTTTCTCCTCCCTGAACATCAGCATCACTATGCTCTGTAATCCAAACAAGAAACAATGACTGTAGGTAATTTAACTATCAGCATACCCATTGTAACTATGCCTGGTAATGCTAAAACACACGTATTATAGATACAAACTAAGGATACTGGATGGCCGAAAACGAGAGGAATTACCTGTGTTATAATTGTGACACTTTTAAGTTGTGGGTTATAATTTTAAGCAGGTTGTACCTTTAAGTTGAGGCAAGTTAGTTACTACAGTAGTGACGGTGGCATTGACTATTATAGCGAGTTGTCAGAGCAGAAGAAGAACCAGAACGGGTCGGCTGACTTTGTAGCCAGAGGAACTGTAGTAGGAAGTATCACCAGCACCGCTTTTGTAACCAGCTGAAGGGGAATGTTTACATACAATATTATGAGTTTACAATGATGGTGGCAGCTAATTTCCATTTATGACCTCAACCACACCTGGTAGGTAGAGAAGGTATTGCATTCCATCCAAGAATTCGACACCTATCGGGATTTTACTATCAATATATTCTTGAAACCCCCTTAATTAGAAAAAACACAGAAAAATTTCACACACGTGTGTTTGTGAACAACAAAACCTTAAAATGAAATGTCCGACGAACACTAACTAAAGTTAAGTCCAACATCTTTCAAAGCTGTGACACGAACATTATAAAGGTAGGTAATCCCCCAACCCTAAGCTACCCTTTACATGGAAGATTTTCTCCAAAATGTCTCTAATGATTTCAATTAAAATACCAAATGTTTTTAAGATCTTTACATGCAATGCTTTAAATGTATGCTGTTATAAATTTACATTTGTATTTAATTTTTCAACGATTCTGTGACAATGTTAAATAATCATTTATACTCAACATTTTAAATGTTAAACATGGTATACCCATTGCGAAATTACACTTTTATTACTATTATTTGTTTATTATTGTTATATTATTATAATTGCCATTATTTGTTATTATCCTATCATTATTGTCTGTCAATTAGATGTGATATTTTTAGGCTTTGAGATTAATTGCTAAACTTGTTTTTTTAATTAACTTTTTTTTTTGTAATTCTGTTTCTGTTCAATGTATTCCGGACCCATGTGGTCAACTTCACTGGAGAATAGATAATTTTAATAAATTATTATATATTATCGAACTTTTAGATAAAGGAACAAATAAAACAGTTAAGAAAGGGGTTCGTGGAAAGGCATGAATGCAAACAGCAAATATTTTTGCGTTTAAAAGTAACTAAAAGTTAACTTAATTGGTAGTTGTAGTGTTCAATAAAAGTAACCCATTGAGCACTAACGTTTATAGAAATAATGTCCCAAATTAACGACGGGGCATTTCCTACAGTGTTTGTCGAGAAATCCGTGACCTCTTGTTATATATGGCATAATTACCCTTATATTCTGCCTCTAACTGTACAAGCAGACTACCGTTTTACCAATAATTATTAAATTAAGGGTTAACTGAACCGGTTGATTAAACAGCCAAGCCATTGAAACATTCTTTTATTTTTATCGTCTTCTGTTGGCAGTTGACCAAGTTCGTTCCGCGGGAATTGATTTCCTTTATGTGAAACTATCTATCAAACTGAGTAGGAAAACGCTCATTATTGATTACCCTTTTCATCTGGATAGCAAAACATTTTAATGGCTATTCAATTAAATCTTGTGGCACAAGATGTGACCCCAGTGTTTTTAGGAGAAGACACAACTATTAAAAGTAGCTAAAGAGTGAGATAAAACTATACGTACTGGTTTCGCTCTAAGAAACATACTTTTGTATTACTCTGAGCAACACGTGCACAGTATATGCGATAGCTATAGTGTTTCAGTAAAGTGATTAGTTTTTATTTCCAATAACGGTGAATATGTAGTATATTACAATGAAATCATTAAACACGTATATTCCTGCATTTTAAGTTATAACACAAAGAAAACATTAGATCTATTTTCTACTCTTAGGCTGAGTATTGCGGTCAGAAACCAATAATGAGATTGCACCTGCCTTTCACATTCGTTAATTTCAAGTTTGTTTGTTTATTCGGGAAGAGTACAGAGATTTATTCTCAAACGAGGATTAAGGATCGTTTGTGAAAGTTTTCAACGTGGAAAACAATGGTCATGGAAGTGAGTGCTCTAAGAAAAGAGCATGATGTAAAACTGCATATGATAGATTTCGCTTCTTTACGCTCCAAGCAGGTAATAACCCCACCTAACAAAGTAGAATGCACTAAAAGAGAAGCGATACGACCCGGAATCCGTGGCAACAAGTCAAAAATGGTTTTAAAACTCAACGTAACCTATCAAGATCATAAAGACTATGTTATACGCGCTCGATGAAATCGTCTCCATTTTTCGCTTCATTGCACTTCCACTCCACCCAGAACATTTTCCAGTGGCAGACTCTTATCTACGTAGCATCCCGCTCCTTCAAACGTGTATTTTCTCAAAATCTATACCGTAATAGATGTTCATGTACAGATTTTGTCCGGCAGCAGTCATACACTCCGTATAGAATTCCTCTGTTGGCGTTTGTGCTGCACGATGGTGATGTTAGGGCATTTTCTTAAACAGTTATCGCAATTTAAACCTTTATGCCTTTAGGTTTCAGCTAAAGCATCGAATGGTTGTTCTGACTTCTGTGGAAACATTTACAGAATACTGCTTTTCATGTTGTTTGGAGCACTATTTGGTTCTCATTTTAAAGTTAAAGAAATCATAGCACAACATTTTACTTCTTTAGAAGTAAAGCTTTTTGTATGCGTAACAATTTTATTTTATGTAGGACAGAACACTCAGTTAACTTCTAAATATGGCATACAGAGGAAGATACTTAAGTATGTTCTAAAATTACAATAAAATGTTAATTCAATTGAAGAAATGTCCCACTTCAAATGTCTAGGGTGTGATATAAGCTACGAAAGGGAAATTATACAAACGGTAGGTAAACTTAATAAATATGTAATTACGTAAAGCACAATACAAAGAACACTAAAAAATAAACAAGACAATAGACAAGACTAAAAAATCAAAGCTCTATAAGGTAACGGACACACCAATTTTATGGAAGTGAATCCAGGTCGGCTATGTACACGGGAAAAGCAAAGAATAAGAATGGACTGCAGAGACGAAACGAGCAAATGAGGTCATAATTAAAAACATTTTCTATTAAATAACATATTAAATGAAATAAATAACAATAGATACAACATATCAAAAGAAGACACAAGATGACATAGGAAGAGATGACTGGAGTGAAGACAACAGGTTACCACCTACTCCTTGATGAGGAAGAAGAAGAAGAAAAAGAAGAAGAAGAAGAAGAAGAAGTGCTAACTCCGGCTAAATATGCCTACCTTACGTTTTGGAGAAAGTTTTCTAAATTCCTTTTCTAAATATCCCTTTTTCTAATGTAATGAAGTCCATGTTTTTTTAAGGTTTTCGAAGGTTCTCATCTGACGTGGCACAAATGATACCTGCTATTCAACAGAGGTCGCCTATAAGGCGCAATTGGACCAGCCTGGAGTACAGGAGGGCTACCGTAAGAATACTGTATTTGGGGGCCTTAAATTTAAAGAAATCTAAGTATAACCATGATATGATCACCATGAAAATCGTTTGAACTGAAAACAAATTCCTAAGGCAAGCCCGGGAAGTGAACCTGAGACATCAGAAATAGATAATGTAGATACGCCGATCATTAAACCACGTTGATAACAAAAAGCAGCCAGAATATTTCTGCGCAGCTTAATCTAATCCTTTAAATAAAAAAACCTGCCTACGCACTGAGTTATTTTATTGTTGTACAGTGATAAATCGTGCTTGTGATAAATAACAGGACTTCATGACGCTTAAGCGAATGTCGATGCAAACGTCTTGGTAAAATACGATGACATCAAACAATTACGTCATTACAGAGGTCAGAATGCGCAGAGAAATATTCTCCTTTGTGAATTACGAGGAAAATTAAATTTAAAAAAAGGTTAGGCAAGCTTGCAGAGTAATTATTGCAACTGCCTGTGACGATTTCTGGTCGAGCGGTTTATGTACGAAAAAACAAGCAATGTTGGAAACAATGTGGTCTGACGGGAAGTCATACATTTCCTTTCCAATTAGGAACGATGCGTCTTGTTAACTCTTCGGCAACTTTTATATTTATTTATACCTATCTCTTTTTTTATCGCAAAGGGGGAAAAACCAACACGCATCAGCGATTCTTCCGCTCGCGTTGCCAACTGCTTACTTGCATTGAATACCGAATGTCTCTGATCGCTTCTTTTTCTGTTTCACAAAGTCAGGTTGCAACAGAATAAGAAAAAGGAGCAATTTTCTTGCGAAATGATAATAATGCCGTTCGTTAAGATTAAAAAAGAATGAAAAAGAACAGAATCCGATTTCAACGGAAAACTCTTCCAGTAAGACCACATGTCAACGTGTCGTGAACAACGAACCTGGCGGCAGATGCAGCAAATACATGACGCTTGACGCATTTGGGCATATCCACCTCATGTCAACGCACTTCCATGTGAGAACAAGTGTTACCGCACGTTCAGTCTGGAATTACTTTATTTGCAGAGAAAAGGAATTGGTTATTATCATTTCATCAAACGAGTAACAGAATGAGCTATAATAAGAATAAAAATAAGCAGCCCATCACATCCCTTACGGACAAGGGCTTACAAGTTTAGTTCGCAGAACATTTGACATAGTGGATACCTTGTATTACATTCGGGTACAGTTAACCAATGCAGGTTATTTATGACTTTGTCTTTGTCAAGAGCAGAAAACCATACATTGACTACCATAGTACGAGTATTGCTGATAACTCAATTGAATTTGAGAAGAGACGTCGGCAATTTATTTCAGGTAACATGCAAGTTAGAAGGATTGGACAGTCAAGGTATTGATTATGCTATTTTATGATAAAAAGACGGATCAAACCACTTCATTTTTATGAACAATTTCACTTATTCTTGTTAATTACGAAGCACCAGGCAGATAGGAACCTTTAGAAGCATTACTGTAACATAAATAAGAGATACTTGGCCAACTGTAATGAAGTGTGAGAACTCTGAAGTGTTTGAACCAACAGTTCATAGGAGTGAAGGATTCGTTTCCGCTTATTAAGAACTATCCATCAATACACTGCGGAGTTAGTTGACCATACTTGAAGTCCTTTCTGTTCTGGATCACTGATGCGCTAGTTCATTACATTAAATCCCACCATAACATAAAATTCTAAGTTTGAACTCATAATGATTGCTCTTATTAAGTTTCCCGCCGTTCCTTATCTTCACTTCTGAATTACGTGTGATTCATTCAAAAAGGAAACTGTTAGAGCGACTGGTATACTGGATTTTCCTGTTCCATGTCGTTTCTTCTCCCTCGGCACGTTTCTACTACATATAAACATACCTTAGCTTGATTGATGACAGAAGTCAGTTCTAATACGGAAGTGTTGTGTTCTTTTCATCTCTCCACATTTCTTGCCCTTTTCCTCCATTCGTCAACATACGTATGAATTCTGGTAATACGTTGTCTCACGCAAAGTAAACGGACAAACACTGAATCTAGCTTGCTGGGGCTCGTATCTTACAATGCTGTTCAAGTATCTTATTAAACAGTCAATATATGGTTTCAGAACTTCATTAGAAAACATACTCGTTATCTATTTCTCTGTTAACAATTAGGTTAGAGAAACGTATTGCAATTATTCACTGTGGGGGTTCGAAGCCTAATGTAGGCATCAGCGGTGAAAAGCTATGATGGCTAACCTTCTTACAGAAATGTGTGTTTCGTTGCCAAAACGTGAAAGTCTTCTTAGTAAAATGACATCGATAAGTTAATCTGAGAAGTTCAAACAGAATACTTTAACTTCAGCTCTAAAGAAACATCTTTCATTTAGAAAAATGAATAGGTACATAGGGTTTACCGTTGCCAAAAGAAGGGTGGATCTGCAATAAATCGGAATATTTTTATCGTATCTTAATCGCATTTTTGTTAGAATGCCTCCTCTGATGTTTTATATTACACTGAGCTCTCAACGTTGAAATTAGTTTGAAGAATACATGCTCTCTTGTGCTGAGGAACACACGATGTGTTCATGCAATGTATCACAACCAGCTAGTGATACTAATGTTCCGAAGGTATCAGTTGACTTTTATTTAATTAGGTCTCATTAGCAAGGTTTCTGTAACTGACTTCCGCTGTTCATAAGACATCTGCTGGGCTTTCGCTCATTTATAGTTATCTATGACAGATCGACTGAGTTCAAAGTTAGTGAAGCTATGCATGTCTATGTTTTGTTTAATTCTAAACCAACATACTGTTGATTGATTTTGTCTAATCACCTTTTGTATGGTGGGATAATGATTCTATTAGTTTATTAGGATGACACAGTATGTTTCGTGCGAAAAATATAATAGGATTAAGTTGGGTTATATTTTTGCCCAGATCATGTGAAGACATACAAATATTCAACAACACAGATGTGCTCGCGTTTTGTTTTTTAACAAAGTATATTCCATACAATTTTGGAAATTGTAGAAAAAAGACGCCTAAAATGATATGGACATGTGCTTAGAATGTCAGAGGACCGAATACCTAATAAAATTCTAAATTGGAAAGTAGAAGGGAAAAGAAGAAAAGGGAAACCTGGATGCTGGATGGATGGGGTGAAAAGGAGTATGGAGAGAAGAGGGTTAACGGAAGAAGAAGCTATGCACAGGAACTTACGGAGGCAGCAGATCGTTTTGGGATGAAGGAAACTCATTGTATCGTGGAGTATTACTTACTAAAAAATAACCCATTCCTTCCTAAGGCCACGAAGGAGTTGATCACATCGCTTAATGTGTTGTAATTTGTGAGCAAGTTCAGAACTGATGGCCGATCTGTTTGTTGGTCTTATTAGCGAATACGCTATTTCACAAAAGCACCCAAGAAGTGTTAGGAAAATTTGTCACCGACATCAAAGTTTCCTTTATGTTGTAAAGCCGTGTCATGAATATGTTCTTTGTTTCTGATGGTTTGTATTCAATATGTTTGCTCAAGAGATCAGATAAAGGTTCAAGCTGCAACAGGAATAAGACTTTGCTGTCATTGTGCATCTTGCGCTGTCTTTATCATGGTCAGGAGTTGAGATGTTCCAACCGACCACAGTGAGACATGTGTTATGTTGTGCCATTCCATTCCTCCAACATAAACACGTTTGTTGTGTAAATATTGTCTCTCATAACTGCACCAATAAAATTTAGCATGGATCGAAGAGCTCCGCTATTTCAGGTGGATGTATAGCCCAGGAAGAGTTTACTTGCGTTAAGAGTTAATGCTATGCTAAAGTATGCTATTCTATGCCAGGAGATGCCCATCCGTGCATGAATATTAGGTTTAAATGAAAGAACCCATTAGACATTGTACCACAAACTATATGTTATATTTTGGTCTCTTGCTGCGATTTGCCGTTAAGCTTTGGATGCATTGCACATGCAAACCTTTTTCTTAAAGTGCAATAGGGTAACGAGGAGAAAATAAGTTATCCTATTAATGTCGTCAGCAGAGGTAACCGTTCAAGCTGATCCCGTTGCAGTGGAATGTTTCTGAAGGTGTTAAATACGACTGCCATTATATCCAAAGCTGGGCACATGCTTTTATTTTCCCGATAGCAAGGTGGCACTACAAATAGTGCTACACATAAAACACGAAGTGCCAGACAGGTTTTTCTGGTAGCAAGTCCATTCTGCTGGCCTTCGTCGCCAATGAGGCAGGAGGAAGCGGAGCAACGGCAACCTCAACCAGGTCAAAACCTCCTGCTCGTCTAGTCTTGATTCCTAACTGAAGATTCTACATGTAACACGCCCTTCCTCTATAACTTGTTTGTTGATTATATTCTACTAGTCATCGTGTTAGCAGAGAATTTTAAGGATGTTTTGGGACGGCACCAAACATTCGTCAGGGGTATCGGACAGCCAATTTATAAAACAAAACAGGAAATAGGATTGGACATCCGTTCAAAAAATCGTCTGAGAAAAGCTTAATTAAAGCTTATGCCACACTAAGTTTAACACCTTTTGATTTGTAGAGGGATTAAAGGCGTAACTGCCGATGTATTTGGATTGAGTTTGAAACAGCAACAGTTTCATTCACAAATCGTTGACATTATGCACCTAATAGGTAAAACATGGTGAAGAAACACAGACGATGTAGTGCGTAAAGGTAAATATGTGATAGCACTTAGTAATTTTCTCAAATCAATTACAGGCACAAATATTGTGTTTCCTTGATCCTTCGCAATAAATAAGGAATTTGGTTTATACTTTAACCTGGGAAATTAAACACATTGTTCTTTTTTATTTTCAAACTTAAAGATTCAGAACACATTAAAGACTTTTAGGGTAAACAGTTTATTTTATTAAGTTTGTATTGCAACATCAAAAGCTTATTCATACAATGCTCGCAGTTTCATCGGTGATAAATACAAATATAAAGTCAAATTAATGGTATTACATAAGGAATCTTACAAATGCACAGGCATTAACTTTGCTTTGCACGTGCAAGAAGTCTCCTTCAGTCACGCTGATAGATAAACGCATTGGCAAATCTCATTTCACTTCATCTTGCAACGGTTAACAAAATCCTAGATCTAAGCTGTAGATAACAACATCTGTCATAATAAATTTCGTTTTAACTTATGCTGCTACAAATATATATCAGCTTCAAAAACTGGGTTGTTTTGTCTGGTCACCAAAACATGGTAGTGTTTGATAACGAGGCAACAATTACAAAATATTAACAGCAAGTTAATGCGAATGTAATATTTAACAGTCGTTTAATCTCTGGATATCAGTCTCAGTAAAAGCTAAACAAAAACTTTCACCTGCTACGGCGGTGCTTGTTTTTGAATATAGCGTTTCATGCCATAAACAGTGAAGTGAGCTATAAAAGGGGTTAGTATCCATCAAAAGCTTGCTTGATTTCTCTTCTTGTTAGCCGCCTCAGCAAAGAGGCAATTAAACTTCCATCAGACGGGAACGAATGCTCCACTGTTGAGTGCATGTCTTAGACATGAACTGTTAAGGGGCGCGCGACTCTTGCTTGTGTAAGAAGAGTTCTGCGAGTGGACCCAAACCTTCTGGTAGGAATGTAAACTGCTTGTTTGTGCTTTTTGGTTAGAAATTGTATGTGCAATCAGTTACTATGAGTTTGATCCAAACACTCACGCGACTTTTAGTAACCATTGAAAATCATAATCCATCTTCTTCAAAGGACTACTCTCCTCTTTGAAGGAGTTACAATCCAATGACTTAGGTGAGCAGCCTGTTGAGAAGCAAGCAAACTTTAGATCATACCATGCTTAATATGAAGAGGAGTTCACAGGCTATTAAGAGAACATTAATCATTATTATCATCGACAACACAGCCATTTAGGCTTATTTCTGTCTCATATCATGACTGTTGTTTCTGTCCATCTTCTGGGCGTAGTTAAATTTCTGGTTCATACACCACAATTGATCTGGGAATGTGGTAATTATCCATCGTTTCTACAAACCCCCTGCAATTATTCCTAAATTGGTAAAGATATCAAAGGACCTTCAAAATATACATTTAATTTGTCTTTGTGGTACCTACATCTATATTACATTTTAATCCAAATCTCTAGAGCCCTTTTGATCTCGAATATCCTTGCCTGGCATATTTAAACAATGCTTGACTGAAATATGAATTTGGTATTTATATCACTTTTCGTCAGAGAGTTGGGAGGATCTTTGAAGACCTATCTTCAGTAGTATGTTACAGGAAGCCTGCTCTGTCACACATATGGCTCTGATCAGACAGCATGTGTCTCGAACCAGTGGTCGTTGGAGGAATGTTATCAACAGATAAGTGTTGACACCAGAGGAAAAGTTTGCGTGCAGCGGAAAGAGGAGCCAGCGGGATGAACAAAAGGCACAGAAGATGCAACAAGAGATGTTCCGAAACCACGCCTAATGTATCGAATGACGGCCCCCTCTTCGTCATTCATATTCATAAGATATACCTTCTCTGTCTTCGTCTCTCTCACGATGTTGCGAGTGACGGATACTTGCGTGTGTTTGAGGTGTTCATCAGAAGCCACGACTGCGCTCAAGAGCGAGCTATCAGCCATCGTCTCTTTTTATCTTCTCTTATAGTTTTTGAGCACTCAGCTCATCTTCATATACTCGTATGTTGCTTTTTCTTCCACCTCCTCCTGCGATTTCTCGTTCCTTTGTTTTTCTTTCCTCTTACTTTGACATTTATTTCTATCTCTGATCATACAATACAGTCCCTAATTTTGGTAGATATCGGTCTTTATTGGAAGGTTAAATTGGATTTGAAGTTATCATCACAAGTGAAAAAACAGATTTTCGGCTTTTCGTACTGATTTTTGTTTTGGCAAAACAATTTTGGGAAGGAAACGTTCAAGGGCTCCTCTCCGGCATTTGCCAATGAGGACAGAAAAACATGAAAAAAACTCAGTCCTGGCGGGATTTCAACAACGGACCTCCATGTCCGTATCTTTAACGCCTTCGGCATCACGTGTCGGCTTTTCGTACTGATGCTCAAACTCTGAGCTACCGTGAGTACTCATTAAATTTACCGCATCTCATTCAAGTATCTACTTGAATCCCGAAGACGATCTCAATAATTCTGAGACCATAATATATTTCTTCAAAGGTGATTAAGGCAGTTATTTCTTCTAGTTAGCCATATTGTTAGATTTAATTTATATAACCTCAACGCGCATATTGTTTATAGTGAAGGCATGAATGCATAGAATTACATTTTGGATGTTTTCATTTTTAGTGGAAATAATCAATAGTATCCATACAATTTAAGGTGTTTTTTTGTCTTCAGGTGACTAATCGGTGAACTCTAGTTACATAGTTCCAGCACAATATTTTAATTTCTAACCTTAAAGTATTTATGTTTATCTATATGGGTGCTCTATACAGTTCGAGTTTTTAAGACAAGCGGTTTTCAAACTATGAATATTTTAACAAATGCTTAGAAATTCACTAAACATTTCCTTACGTCATTTTCCAACTACATTAAATTTAATTTTTAGAATCATGATAAAGTAAATAAGACAAGTTCTGTATATAAATATGACATAGATAATATGTGTGCACATCAATCAAATTTTTGTATAAAAGGTTTCTTCTAAAATCTAAAGCATAATCTACAACATTATTGCCACAAGAGGGTATTATTTCGATGCGCTGGTGAATTTCCAATAGCAATGCATTCTTCCGTAAGTTTTTAAAGTAATAATTAATAATAATAATAATAATAATAATAATAATAATAATAATAATAATAATAATAATAATAATAATAATAATAATAATAATAATAATAATAATAATGATGATGATGATAATAATAATAACAATAATTTAATATAATTTATGAGGGACTGAGCTATTTCCTGGTGCATATGGATGTCGGGGTCATTGACCGGCTTCCATACTCGTCTCTGGCGACCCTCCAAAACTCTAATTGCAAATCTTGCGCCCCGGAAGATCCCTTGCACTATAATGACTTGGGCTACACCCAACACATTTTATGGCATGTATAAAACATTGCCTGCCGGCGATTTTCTCCTATAAAACGCTGATTTTCTATTTTCCAGGGTTCATTTTCAAAGATAATTTCGTCCAAATTGTTCTCAGCCTCGCCCAGGCTTGAATCTGCGGATGCAGTTTTTTTCCTTGTTTGTTAGATACCTTACGTAAATGGTTGGGAAAAAATTGCATGTTTGAGGGAAAACAGACAATAGAATATTAAGTACATACAGATTAACATACATATAAAACGCATAAAGCAAAGTTCCACATTCTCCTTAGGGTAGAAAGTTGGAAATTTGACACATCTACTTTGAATAAGACCCAGTTAACGGTGTTATTAGTACTCTTTCACCAACATCACCATAATCGCTAGTGGTTTCATCATCTCAAGAGTTTAGCGCCAATTGTTTTTCTTTCTTTTCTCTAAGTGTATCTACCTACTTCCATTATTGACATTCTACAAAAAATTAAATGGCTTGTTATTAACTGACTCATACTGACACATTTCGAACCTTCTTATAAGCCACATGAAACAATCTATCGTACCTTCCAAATATATTGTAGCTATTCATTATGTAATGAATTTGTCGCCGCATTCGTATTTTCAAATTATTCCACACAGTGCACTTTTTGATATAAATATAATTTTGTATATCTCCTAGTTAATAATAGGGTAAAAAAAATCACGATATACCTTCTGTTAGCACTTTTTAGTGCTAATATTATAAAACAATAAAATTCGCACCGTGTGAACTTTAGCCAAAAATTGAATCCTCATATTCAACATTATTTTACGCATTGCCTAAAACTTGATCTACATATTATATATTAAATCCTAATTGCTGTACTAAATTTCAAATAAACAAACACACAATTGTTGATTTTTGAAATTTCACAGAAGAGTATCCTCGTTGTTTTTATTCTCTGTCCACGATTTACAGCATATGAATTGCGTTATATTTTGTCACAGTCCATTTCAATTTTAATTATTTTAGGTTTCATTTTATCATCATTATCAGTGGAGTCAAAGATTGTTGTGTTGTGATTGTAGGTGTATAGTTAGACATTTGTTAAGGAAATACAGGTAAATATTTCACGCTAGATAAGATAGGCGTGCTTATAATGGTAAATTATACTATATTAACACTCTCTTGTTTAATACAGAAAAAAACAATATCCCCAAAACAGGCAACTTGTACTTAATAATGCCTATGTATTCTTTAGGTGCCAAAAACCAAGGATTTTTTATTTTGGCAAGAAAACACTCAAATGCATCTTTTCGAGGGCCTTTGTTTATTCAGTACAACTACGTTAATAACGAGAAATTGAGATAAACTATATATAACATAATTACCTAAGCTGACAGGTACTCCAATTATTTTCCTACCTGTACACTGTCTGCTACTGTGGAAAACCTAATACAATGGCTTTATCCATGTCTCGTTTTGTGTATGTGCAACTTTTGCATCTGGGGAACTTACATAATATAAGCTTATATTGATTTAAACAAATGTTAATGTTAATGTGTTCTAAATTTGTTTGAAATTAATACAAAATTAAGGGAATATATAAAATAAAGTTTATCAATAATACCCTCGCATTATTTCACGTCTACACTAGTAAACATTTACAATCCCTTTGACTTTAGCCGTCTTAGACCAACACAGATCCACATGCACCTTATGTTTAAGTCAATTTTACAAAATAAAGGAAGTCAACAAAAGCATTAAACTCTTAAAACATCTTCACCACCACGCTTTTGAAAACTAGAATTCCTAATCACCTTCGTACTTCCTGATGCACGTGTTTGGGAAAAGAATTGTATTCTTTTTAAACTCTTCGTCGAACGCACCGAAAAGAACAATCAAGATGACTTGTAAGATTTCAGCCGCATGACAGCCACTACTCCCTTCGCCACATGACGTCATCACGTGAAGCTACTTTACTATCTCCCCACCCCTAACTTGTCGATTTAAACTTATCACCCAGATATTCTATTTGTACTGCTGAGGGATGTGTGTTATTAGCTTTTTTGCTTGGTTTGTGTTCTAAGTGGATTTTCACTAGCTAGAAAACCTTGATAACATATACCTGGTGAGCATGAGAAACTATCAACTAGTTTTTGCTCAATTTCTTCCTTTTTAGTGACAATATTTTACACCAACGGACAGTAAAATATTAGGAATTCAGAATTCACATAAAACCAAAGTGACATGCTTTATAAATTGGCCAACATGGTTTTAATAGGTGACTATGTAATGCAATAAGCCATAGCAAAATCTTGGAAAAAACCAGTTTGGTAGCAGATTCACTGATTTATACAAGTTGCTATTAAGGAAATTCTATGAATAATTTCACCTTTCTACCATTTTAAGCTACACCGCATACCTTCTGAATTTCTGAGTCTTCTGTTCTTTGTAAACAAGAAAGTACAGTAATTTATTATTAACATAATTTATAACACTGCTTCATCTACACGTACTGACAGTTAACATTTATTTCTTGTAGCATTGAATATAAAAAACAAACAAACTCCATGGTAAAACCTGTCGTAAAATGTTGCAGTTCAGACCTGGAAACCCGACTTCTTTACTAAGTAATTCATGATTGGGTCCCTAAGAGCCTAAGGTGAATACACCCTCTGCATGAAAGCCTTAAGCTAAAGGGAAAGGAACTCTGATCCCTTTACTCCGCAGATAGCACCGGTAACGCAGCTCTGTTATCATGCCAGCCTCTAGTTCCCGAGGTCGTGGGTCTAAACCCGGCGGAGCGGAGGGCGATGGATTTTTTGGACGTAAAAATCCATAGCATGGCTTCCTTCGGATAGGAAATACAGCTGGTGGTCCCATGTTGTAGGTTTATGGCATGTAAAAGAAGCTCAAGCAAAATTAAACGGTCTTTCCCGTCCGCTATACAATGGGGCTCAGAACCATAGCAGTTAAAGAACGTCCATAAATAAAAACTCAATTTCAAGTCCCTTGCAATATATTTTATTTGCGTTATAAGTGAATTTTGTTCTTAGCATTTGTGCTTAGCGATCGAAGACATGAATGAGGACAGCATTAATTTAATTACTTGTTTTTATCGTTGTTACAATCGATTTCCTACAAGGAGCGAGTTAAGAATGACCCGATTCTTATATGCGAGGCAGAAGTCTGATTTTGGACAAGTAAAAACATCCTATGTGGCCAACAGATACAGCGACTACTACAGTGAATTTCATTGAATTTTGGAAGGCTTAGAAAAATCCCCACTCCTTGACTTCATGCCAGTTCCCATGCCAGAGATCGTGAAGATGCGAAATAAAAAAGAGCTAATCGTTCAATTTTCCCAAGAAAAGCTGCAAAATATGCAACTTGAAATGTTCTGTGAATCTTGGACTTTGCGAGATGGGGAACATGATTGGGAACATCGAAAGGGAATTTTGGAGAAAAATTAGGGATGCTAGGTTTCCGTCTGTTAATTTCATCCTCTCATCCTAAATTAGTCTCTCATTGGGATAGTTTGATAGGACCTATATACAAATTACACTCCCTCAAGAGCACTGAGAACGTAAATGGATGAGGATGACCTTTGAACCGCTGTGGTTGCTTGAAGTATTCAAACTGCATTCTAAATGAACAATATTCTTTATTTGATTGCATCCAGCATCAGTGGCACATGTTGGCATCAAGAAGTACAAACTTTCCCATCGAAGTTAGTCTTGGTCATCTAAAGGAAGGATTTCCTCCTAGGCGCCCCACAGAGCTGACAGACAACGTAATTACCGGTTTATTAAATCCTTGGATGTTGTGAGACAAGAATGCCATGTCTTACAAC
Source organism: Tenodera sinensis (assembly GCA_030765045.1). NCBI lineage: Eukaryota > Metazoa > Arthropoda > Insecta > Mantodea > Mantidae > Tenodera > Tenodera sinensis. Next base: position 79,840,390 of record CM060963.1, read on the forward strand.
GGAAGGTCCTCCGACCTCGTGGGTCAGACTCACTCTTGACGTCTATCTTCATACTTTGTGTTGTTCCTAAAAATGGAACACGATCAAGCTTGTAGGGCAAAGGACCTTGAACTTTGCTAACTTATGTATTCCGCGCGATGCTCCTCATGCCATTCTTTATGTTAGTTAAAGTGTCAGAAATGTATTTCTCTTTAAACTGGACATGGCAAACCTTAGGCATTTCCGTTCTTGAACATGATACATAACATTTTCTTAAGTCAATTGGCTACTACATTTGCAATGACATCCACACATATTACCAAAATTGAATTCCCATATAGATACAAAATTACATGTTGGAACAAATATATTCTCGGATGATGTGCTGATTTAGTCAAACCACCAGCATCATCATATGTGTCATTGTTGTTTAGACTTTTATCACAGTTACATTTCCGGAATAAAGGATATTTTCCACTTTTTAATTCTAGTTTACATTTCAGTCCAAATATTAAGCGATATCAATCTGAGTACTGAGTGTATTAATGTTCGAACTAAGAGCAAAATGCAATCCATGCAGAGTCAATTTCCTATAGTCACTAAATTACAGGAAATAATTGTCATTCTAGATATTCATTGAAACGTATTTAATGAAGAAAGGAAGCGAGGAAATTAAACAGGTGTAGATATCGTAATATACGACAGTACGAAGTGCATAAAACCAGAGTAGACGATGTATATGTGTCACCGTCACTGCTATATATGAATGCACTACTATTAGTGTTAACGTAGACACGCTCCAACTTAAGTTTGAGATAGTCGTCTTTCACGTTGAGTCACTTCTTGACCGACTCACACACGATGAGTCATCCTAAGGTTTTAGACGAAGGGGACTTCCGAGTTGTTTGCTGATTCAGAAGCTACTTTTGCGTGTTGGTGAAAGTTCCTATCTGATCAATCTCAAGACCTCGCTGTAGAATTTCCAAGGACTTGGGAATGTCTTTATTTTTGCTGTTGTTAAGCTTCTTGTTGTCTTATTCAAAGATATAAACAGCCGATTAGTACAAAGAATAACTCTATATTAAGTAAACGTCCAGTAACAACTTGTACATTTGAAATAGAACTAAACACAGCTTTTTGTATCAGAAGTAGCTATCATTATGGGCGAGGCGCTATATTTGTAGTGTAGTACGGATTCAAAGCAACAGTTTGTTTATTGGCCACTCCCTTTAAAATATAATTAGCTTAGCCACAAATTACGTGCAGTACTAGTGTCATCAATATAAATAAACTGTTTCCTTCTGCTGCTATTAGAAATTAGAAGTTAACACACGCAATCCATTTTACTTAAACTTTAACGGTATAACAAAGTTTATCAAGCTTACAAAAGGTGAAATTGCATTAATTTGTATTTTATAAAATGCCAATGCGGTGGAAATAGTGATTCTTAAAGGCTTGTACAGTTTTTACCGAGTGGAGATTCAGAGCATTTTGTATATTATTAATCATGACTTGTAATAGTTCATATGTGCCTAAAAAGCTGGTTGTTAAGGTACATGGCTCGCTTTATTCACATTTTGAAAGTTTGGATCGATGATTTTATTCCAATTTTTACGTATAAAAAGATATAATAGTTTTTATTTTAACGTCCAATTTTAAGCTAAGAAATTGGAAAAGCCATTTGAATGGGGACAGTAAATATAATAATAACCCAAGAACTAACAGCCTACCACCCGGCCGCTGCGTTCCCCACCTCTATCACAGACGTCATGAGTGGGGTGCAGTAATTGGAGGGTGGTATGTGGTCAGCTTCCCGATCCCTCCCGGCCGTTTATGCGATCTACGCAATCGGGGCCGCTACTTTTTCACCAAACAACTCCTCAATTGGCCCTTCGAGGACCTAACGAGGCTGAGTGCACCCCATACCAGGTTGGTTGGAGACATATGATAGTCCAAATGCTCATTTAAAACATCCAGCGTTAGATGATTTAAAACCTAAAGTGTGAAACATTAAATTATTTCTTACGTCGGATTTCAAAATAGTCATCCGATGTTATTACAAGTTAAATTTATTCCTACCAATGGCCCTAGCTGAAGTGGTCACCACAAAGATAGTAAAGTGATGGAAATGTTAACTCTTTTACAAATACTTTCGAGCAAATTTACAATTGGATGTCAAGAAATCCTTAATTGTAAAACCAAATTGCAAGAATCCTTTCGAATGGGGTATTACTAATAAGAATCAACAGACACTAATGATCTTTTCTGTGATACATTAGTGTGCTCAGACCTGTTGATTATGTACAAAATTGAACAGCTGCACTTACATTAATGATTATAACTGTATGGAGACGAACTTCCACAACAGTTCTATCAGTACGACATTGTTGGCATTTACTTTCAGCTGTCTGAGCTTTAGGTTTCCCGTCTCACTTTGTTCGTAATTGTTGATTCGCACATCAACCAGTAGGATATTATCTCCCGGCCATGATGTTTGAATCCGCTTGTAATAGCTTCTGAAATGCAACCTTCAACAGCTGCATTGATGATAATAACTAAAGCCTTGCAAATTTACAAAAGAAGCCTAGTCTGAACAAAAAGAAGGAAAAGTCAGAGTACTACAGCGTCTTATTATCAAAACGTTTAGCTGCCATGTTGTAATTTGCTCTCGCGTACTGAAACAAAATTGAACATCGCCTGCAACTTCCTGTTCCTTTCTTATTATTACCCAAAACGTGCTTGGGCTGGGAACTAGCAACTCTAATAAAAACAGATGAAAGAGTCCATCATAAAGGTATGGAAGTGCTAATTTCGCTCACGTCCAAGAATTTTAATTACCCTTAGTGATAAAATCGAGAAAAATCTTGGGGAGTGGTCTATTTTGCAACAGTACTACGTGATGCACTGATGAGTGCTGTGTTTAGACGCATCTTTAGGATTAATAAAGAAAATTCGAGTTATGTATCTCCTGCCCCAGTTTATGTTGAGTTTGAATACTAGGCACAAACCTCCATTAAGGACTACTTACGTGTCTACATCTAGAGATACTTCATGACATATTCTAAGATTAATTAGAAACATCTTATAGGGTGCAATCGCTTAAAATTTTTTAAATATTCCTGATTTCTAATTGTCAACGACTGAAAGAGTTGCATTGTAATATACGAAAATACTAGAAATCAAAAATAACCATTTTATCCTTAAACCGGTCTCCAGTAGGTAAACAAACTACCTTAACTATTACACCAACACCCAAAGATATTAAAGAACTCCTAATAAGCTGCACCATCCATACTTAAGTAAAACTCCAGCCAAAATTACTGATTCTGAAACAGGTTCTCTACATGTGCCAACGAAGCATTTGATATGAGTGCTGCAAGAAATTTTGTTTTCTCCTAACAATTCCTGAAAATATCGGAACAGTTTGCAAATAAACTAGAAAATAACTAAGCAAGTTTAAAAAAAAGTAGCAATGGATTTGTTGATACATGGGCGTCGGGAAGGGGGGCAAGGGAGGGCCCCCCCTTGGAAATTAATGAACTTAATGTGCTGACTATGAAACTATTTTAATTTTTATGTAAAGAACAATTTCTATTTAGGGCAAATTTATACGGTTATCCGCAACAAATACTATAACTTTTGACAACAAAATAATGAATTAATATTATCTGATTGCAAAATTCTAACATTTGCCCCCCCCCCCCCCTGGAAAAAAGTCTGCCGACGTTCATGTGTTGATATGATCTGCAGAAATGTTAATGTCCAAGTATATGCAATATTCATGAAGGAATATAAAATTAACATGTTTTTAAGGAGCAAGTATGTGTACATTAGTATTAAATTTAAGTAGTTTTCCAAAGAAACGACGTAAGTAATTTAAATATCAATTCATGAATCGTGCATTCAAACACAAAACTACTTGAAAAGTTTGTGATAAAGCATAGCAATATGAAACGTCAATATAATCTGCTGTCTGCAAACAGAACAATGTTACTATTGGCACTCCTGCTAAAGTAAAATTTCAAGCCAAGTAGACTCAAACTCAATCGCCTATATTCTTCTTCCTTTCCGCTTTCATTTTGGTGTATGCGCTGGCGTTTATCAGAATATTTACTACAAACATACGTTCTTCTGTCCATAAACTTTTCCTATTGATGGCCTTTCCCAACAAATCCCAAGGCTAAATAGTTTCAAGGAAAAGGCTGAAAGGAAACTTCGGTGACCTGCATAATGGTAGGCCAGTGGGCAGCTTTACGAAAATGACTACAGATAAATGTGCTAATCCAATAGACGAAAACCGATCAGGAAAGGGAAACAAGTGATTTACGATGAGTGGAATGTCAAACAAGAGGTCATGTCTTGCAGGAGTTCTTGAAGCACTATTCTGAAGATTGGAACGTTAGATTTCCAAACACTTTAAATTCCAGTTGAATATTCTATTCGCTGGATGCAGTAGGGTATTTGGTACGTAAATAAAATCCAAAGCTAATGATTGAGCCATACAGCCAAAGGATAAACTTGACATTTGGCACTTTCGCTGAGAACTTGAGTTATCACCAGTCCCAGCGAATGATAAAATATATTTATATGGAAAATAGTAGAAGAGAGCAGGTGATTAGCACGCGCTGGAGCTTAAGATTAATTTTTGCAAGCATTCAGACTCTGAAAGAACACCATACAAATCAGAAGCCAGACTGGTAAGTCACAACAAGTTTCACCTCCACCTGTGTAGCATCAGGGCAGGATCATCAACATGGGCTTGGCTTATCTTATAAATTTGATGAAATTATAAACTGTTTTGGTACCCAATTTATATTTCTGCAAGTTGACCTTTAGATGGTGAACCAAGTACCTACTTGTGGACCGGAAGACTGCAGTAGAGTGATAAAGCGCCTCTTTGCGTGCTCACTATACACTGTGCAGTATTATAAAGTAGCGTAGTAATGAAACCCATGTCTGTGACAACCATGATTTATACCAAGCACTTCTCACCGCGTATGTGCTAGACCATGTTGTAATGAATTTTGCACCGCGCAGTCATAAATCCTGGTTTTAAAATGGAAGGTCGTTTGGCACCGGTACATATTTCACACACGTACATCTCTAAGTCATTTACTTCTCTTCGGATGTCAGGAACAGCAGAAATTCTGAATACATTCTCTGCTTATGTTTGTCCTATCCAATATCCGATTCCTTCTTAAGATAAGTTATGGCTTAAAGCATATCAACTTTCACCTAGCTGGAAGTTTTGTACGTTCTGGAAAATAGTGGAAGCAAGCACATTTACATCTGCAGACTATAAGTGAGTCCAATGCTATTACAATTTTTGGAACAAATCCTATTCTGTGTTCAGGGTATCCGTTTTTTCTTTCCATAATGTATTCAGGCATATATTATTCTTTTTCTTTGTTCTTTATGTGCAGAAACCCATGTCAGTGTTTTATCACCTATAATAAACCACTTCCCAAAACTTAAGAGCATTCAATCTAAATTTATTGATTGATAAACGTAATCATGAACATTAAACTAGTGAATTGATTGGCACAAGGTTGGGATTATTCGTAGTGCAGAGTGGAGTTTCCTGCCCACAGAACATAAAACTAAAGTGAACTTGTGATTTGCTGTTACGGTTATGCATAAATACTCTTATCTGATTTATTTTGGAACGTAGCACTTTTTGTAACTGCAACAATTGGAACTATTACCCAAAAATAACAATTTTTCCCTCCTCTATTCAATAAAACGAGGCAAAGCGTTGCCCTCTGAACCATCTAATTTGAATTCAAATTAGTATTTCCGGTAACGATGTATTATGAGTACAACTGATGCACAGGTATACTCGATAAACAAACACCTATCAGAGGGAAAATTCTCCAGGCTGTTTAAAACCCGAAAGATATGCTTGAGATAGCCGAAGTCCTGAGTCATGACATATCAATTTTGACGAGACAAGGCCTTTCAAGACGCAGAGGGGCCAGTGTATATAACCAATGATCGCTGCCAGAGTACCTCAGCAAATTAAACTCGACTTTGTTTCCTTACTTCCAATCTCTTATAAAGTAGCCTAGGCTTTCGTAACCACCTGTCGGTATCAAATCCTCTAACTCTAGATTAGCACTCAGGGTATTCGAACACTAGGTATAAACCAACTATTTTGTAGTTAGTTGCTAAATTAAACATACATAGGTACATAGTGATGTATAAATTATGTATCTTTTCTACCGCTGAAATATTAATGATCATTCTAACAAATAAGTGAAATAATAAATAACATCACATGAGTATTAGCATTTTCAAGTTTTTTTTTTTTTTTTTTTTTTTTTTTGCTTCCCCAAATAACTCTTAAGTGTTTAATTCCATATACTGAACTTTCTGTGAATAATCTGAAAAGTTCCCTAGGAAGCCATAAGAGACAGAAGAAATTTTACTTCAGAAAAAACATCGAGCTTATTGAAATAAGCAATTTGTACCAAATAATTTTTCGAAGCATTAGCCATTTCCGAAAAATGACCGCCGCGTATTTTTTCCCCTGGACTAATGCTAAGTGTGTGTTACATCAAGACACAGTCCTTACTTAGCGTAGTATCAGTATTATTCTAGTACATTGTAAAATTTGGCATGATTAACAGGAAGTAAATAGAAAAACAAATTTGCATAAATGTTCGAAAATAATGATGGTGGGTGGAGAATATTATGTGCCTGTTTATTGCATTCAGTACCAACATTACAATTTATTTATTTTCTGCGGCGTCACATAATGTCAAATGTGTTCCTAAGTAGTACAATATATCTTATGTATGTGATTGGGTGTCGGAATAAATAACATATGTCTCCTGCCACTTGATGTATAAATGGGTATGTGCTCATACGGAGTAGTCCTTATAGAGAAACTGGCGTATTGATTAATGCTCCAGTTTTAATGAAATGCCTCTGACAAAATCGGGATAGTATTAGAGGAAGACAGTCACTTAATTGGTTTGAACTAACTTCTGTTGATTGGTTTCATGTACGCCAGAAAACAGCACGACTGTGACGCACTATCTGGAAATGTCTGTTGCAGGTTCAACACATTAATTACAGCTCTTTGCTACAGGGTTAAGGATCAATGCCCTAGTGATTTGTAGCCTATATTATTCTGCTCGCTGTAGACGGAAATCATCTTACTGATCGCAAAGGGAATAGTTCATTCAGCACGAGTACCGACACAAATGTTCACATTTCCGCAGGTAAGTATAGAAATGTGAAGGATCATGGGGAAATGGTGTCATCTGTCAGTCGAGGTACAATATTAATTATAAATTGTGACTGACTTTGCAGCAGCTTCCACAGTCCAAAACATGAGGTTCTGATATCCAAGATCAGAATGGTCGAAGTACTTACGTTCTTTTTTCCCTAAGCACGAAGGATTGCTTATTGGTATGATTGGAGCACTGATGTAGGTAGGTTTATGAACCTGTGTTATTTACTATAGCACATTGTAAATTTCATATACTATATTGTAGCTGTTCATAATGGAAATTGGAAATGGAACTAATTCCTTTCTTGATAGGATCTAATAAACTGCAGCTGGTAGGAAACTCTTTTAAACACCCTAACATATTTGCACGGTGAATAATGCACAAATAGAGGAAAGAAGTTATTTTTTGTTTACTTTCATTGTTCATTTAACACTTTTCCACACAGATACTTCATTTCTGAAGGATGTTACAAGAAACATTCTGCATCAACAACACAAATTCACAAAATAATTTGTATGTTCCTTGTGCATATTTATACAGCATTAAACATTTTAAATGTCTTTATTTTTCTTTTGTGTATATATTAAAATACTGTTATAAGAAAATATGAGATTTATTTATGCTATAGACTCCGTGTATTGAATTTAAGTTACTCGATCACAAAAACTGGAGCTCAGGGAAGATTCAGAATTCCACCATAAAGCTACTGCAGTTAATTGTGAGGAGCTTAATGTGCTTTTAATACGAAACTCCTCCTTTTCTAACTCCATGTATAAGAGATCGTTTTGCTCCGGACACTTGACAGGACGTAAGATAATGGAAAAACCATGTGAAACAGATTTTGACCCCCAGGCTTGCGGCACTGTCCAAGACAAAGAATCGCTTTATAGTCTCTTTCTCTTGGTTGTCGCAAGACACTATTTGATAATATTTGAGGCTTTTTCGGAAACAAACCATTTAAATGAGATTGGTCTCTTTAAGCTAAAATGGCCAGGTGGCATCATCATCGTGGCACTCTTATTCTCATCGTTATCAGCATTAGGTTGACATCAACTGACCTTAGAATTCACAGTGTTGGTTTCCACATTACTTTCTTGGTCAACCTTCGTCCTTATCCTCGGCTTGCCTGGCACGAAAGGGCAGAATTCTTTCATCTGTACCGTACAAATGTGTTACCTACGGCAAATCGCTTAAAACGACATCGCCTGTAACTGTAAACTATGAAGTGTTTCAACAATTTTTGTATCCTAAAAAAAGTTAGATTCTCAATGCATCGCAAACAAAATTTAACTACCTACCACAGGAAACTTCATTTTGTCTTTCGATAGCTGTTGATACATAACCGAATACCTCCTACTGATGGCAGTGGGTAATTAGCTTCTTGTCAGTGCTCAGAATACATTGCTTTGACTGCAGTATTTTCAGACATCCACCATATGTAGCAACTCATGACTGCACAGGAATGACAGGAAGATAGAGTAGCTGACTGTGCTACCCCGTAAAAGTTATTCTTTCTCTATGAATATTTATTACAAAATTATTTTCTTCAAGAATTGCGTAGAAATATAAATATTCATTGAGGATTATTGCTAGTCTTATTTTTCCTTCACCATATTTCTTTCCCAACAAATTACTGTCCATATTTCAATTAATAATCTAGACCTTCAACAATTGTGTGTTGAGATATAATAATGGCTTACAGATTATTTGCTTCGTATGTTTTAATACCTTAACTGGATTCTAATAGCGATGAAGATAAGTGAATGTTATAAAGGCATCTCTACCAAAGATACAGTATAGGTAACTGAATTAACTCGGTTAGGAAAGTTTCACCATAACATATGCATTATTATTACCTACTAACATTTATGATTCTCAGCTTACAATTGTTTTGTTTAGTAGTTCATTTTAGTGACAAAAATGAACGATTTTTTTCTCCTAGAAACAGCATATTTTTGTTATCAATCATGTATACAAAAAGGTGTAACAGAGTGTGGCTTGGGCAAGATCCAAATTGATGTGTTATAGACGAGCTTCTAAAACTAAAGAGGGGTATTTATAAGTTTTGTAGTCTCTTTCCACGATTCATTTTATTTGTAACCACTAAATTCAAATCCCAGCTAACACATCACTATATTATTCTTAAATATTGTTCTTGATGATCCTTGACAAAAAAACAAGATCACTACAGGCACACAAGTGTTAAACTTAATATGCTCTTATTAAAATTCATTAGACGAGTACGGAACAACAAGAAATTATGATGTAACAGTAAAGTCCAGGAAATAATCTAAAAAAAAAAATTAGGCAATTCTCCCTGTAAACCATCCTTATTTGGGGCCAGATTTAATACATTTTGAAATGCTTGATAGATTTTTTAGAAAACTTCCTTACAAGATTTTAAGTTGTTCCATATGTACAGATGAGCGGACAGAATCGGATTTGTATAACGTTATCTTAAAATGCTGTTTGCTCACAGAAGCTATTTTTTCTCATGCAGCTTCCTGAGGTCCGTCTGTACCGTACAATATCCAAACTAACTTTACAGCATACAGTTAGAACGTGATTATGGAAGTAGAGCATGGGCCATACAATTTTTTCGCTCCTCTGCAGTTTATACGTTTTTTCTTCTCATTTTAGAATGTTGGTATGCTTTGCCATCGTTAAGACAGAAACAGTTAGCGCTGTTGACTTGTTTTGCTCCCGGAGATCAGCGGCAGTAGATACACGAGACCTATATTCATAATTTTCTCTACCCCCGAGGGAATGTTTCGATACATTCTATTACAAGATAACTAAAAAAGAAAGCACAGCTAAACGATCTTGTTGAGAAGGGCCATTTAATCATTTCGAATTATCAGCAGTGTGGCCACACCTTTCCATATAACGGGATGAGATCGGAATGTGGAAAAACATTGTTGGCCATGACAGAAATCGAATCTTCCGACTGAGGTGGTCAGATTTTTCAGAAGTTGAGAATTTGTGGCCTATATTCCCACGCCAGTGTGTTTAAAATTAAAAGGTTTATAGCACATTTCAAGCAGGGCCACCGATGAAAATAATATTCAATTTTTGTCCTGACCTACGCAACTCATCATTCTACGCTCCGTGGGCACTTCCAGGAATGCTGCGGTGGAATCGACAACGACAATAGTACACCAACGAGGAAAAATAAGTCCTGATGCTTATAAACTATCAGCAGACACGCATTTTAAATTCTGAGGGACTGCTTTTGAATCCCTCAAGAAAGGTGTTATAGAGAGAAACTTTAATCGAATCCCAAGTAAACAGGAAGAACACAATGTGTCTTTACTCAACATAAATGCACTATACACATAAGAGTCTTTTTCTCTATTAAATGAATTTCATTGATTTGAGATGATAGTATTATATGTAGTGCAGAAATTAATGTTTTATAGTTATACTTATAAAAACTCTATAAGGTTATAGGCTAGGAAGAGCATACACTACTATCGTTAGAAATAGTTTCAGAGCATTAAGACAAAGGAACGTGCCTTAGAATTACTAAAATGATTCGCAACTTAGATAATGACGGATTGGAAATACACCAAATGACCATTTGTATTTTTCTGAAATACACTTAATTGTGCTAAATGATAGCTTGTGCTGGTAGCGTGTCTGCCTCACATCCAAAAACTCGAGAGTTTGAATCTCACTTAGGGGGAGTTATCAGAATAAGTTTTTCCGAGATTTTCCCTTATCCTGAGAAGACGAATGTTGGATACCTTAAAGTTATATGAACGTCGGAATCATTTGAGCATAATTTCACCCGTTTTCATTCATTCACCGTTCGATATGAACTACGTTGGAGGACGTTAAAAATGGCAGACACTACATTTAATAGCGGATGGCAGGAAATATTGGTCAACACAAAATCCAAACAGAGGCTTACTACGCCTTGCGGTGTTGTATAACTAAGCACGCTGTGAAATCACGCTGTAAACCCTGTGATATATTATTTGCGCCCACATAATTTATTTGCGTAACAGGAAAGAGAATAATCTGATAATGAAGCCGCCATTGAATTTTGTGCCTGCCATAATATTGTTTCAATTTATTTACTACTCCATGTGAAGCTTCAGGAAAGAATTTAAGTATAAGTTTTGTCACCTTGAAAGGCTAGATTTATAGTACAAGAAAATTGCAAATGTGAATGTATTTAGAATAATACAAAGCAATTATTTATGCTACTTATTTAATTCCAACAATTTAAATTAGTTGGTTACGATCTATGGACATTTTCTCTTTAAACAAGGAGTAGTTTATTAGTTATCGAGAGAGCCGATTAAACCTTTAAACTGTTAAGTTTTCTACAAAGCAGTGGTTTTGCAGCCTCATCTATCACACTTCGTTAAAGTGTGGTGAAGTGGATGAGAAACAGCCTTGAGGACAAGAAAGTCTCCCATTAATTATGTGTAAAGCAGACTACCATCAAGTATAATAATTTCAACCATTTTTCATACTATTCCATATTCAAGAACGCCATATTAACAATAGCGGCCGGAAGCTTGCAGTAATTATTACTCAAAGGCCATGGTTTTGTAAATTATTGTTTTCTCGTGAACATTCCGCGGCAGGATAATTTCTATGCTCGGTACGAACAATCCTATCCCCTGGTGACGGACATACCAACTACTAAGTGCATACAAACCTCCGCCAGAGGGCAAACGCTTGTGTGCTGGAGTTAGAATTAATTTACCTTGGCTGCTCTAATCAGCTCTTTTGCCTTCGTCATGCAAGATACAAGATATGAACCACGTGTAGTCCAGTTCTTCTTACCTTTGAGGCTATTTGTGGGGGAAATGTTTACACTGGCTAAAAGTAGTCTGCCGCGTTCCGTTACTGTGTATGCACCAATTTTCTGATACAAATCGTAAACCACCGATGCTTGAGGTGAATGAATGCACATGCTCTTATTAATCAGAAAAGGAAAATATTAAAAAGAATAAAAGAAACATTCGCAAGGTACTGTGCATCATACAGCCCGAGGAAGAATGCATTTTTCGACAATAGCTTTTTTCTCTCTTCTTTTTTAATTTTTCAGCTCATGCTATTATGCGTTGAAGCTCCGTGGGTTCTGCATTTTTACTGCAGACGTGTGTATTTCATATATGTATGTATTTATGTATGCTTAGGCGTCAATGAGGTGTTCATTTTGATCTATTATTTGACACGAATTGATGGAATTTGATCCTCTTGCGCTGAGTAGCACACTACTAAAGATGACTACAAAGCATCGAAATAACGTGTTTCGTTCCTTTTATTTAAAAACACATATAAAAGAAACTTACCGACATATATTCATTAGAATTATCTATCATCGTAAGATGATAATCAGATCTTTGTCATATTATAAGTGTTGCACACCTCTAAAAAATGATTTCCTCTATCTCTTCTATCTTTCAGCCTGACAGCAACAAAGAGAAGGAAACAAAGAAAGAAAAAAAGAAACAAACAAACAAACAAAGCGAAAAAAAGATCATGTGTACTACCTACTAGCATTTAACCGTTATCATGTACTTACCACTGTACCACCCTAAACCATAAGCACCCTAGTTCTGTAGAGTTCGAGATTTTTATAATTTTTAACGAGAGTTTTGTATTACAGATCTGAAAACTCTTTACTTTTCTTAATAAATACCCATTTTCCTAGAACTACTACACCATTAAATGTTTCTTGGCTATTTAATTTTAAGAATTTCAATTTTTATTTCCACTTTAACCAATTTAACCTTCTTACTATACATCGCGACAAATTTATATTTTTAGGCATCTATGCAAAAAATATCCGTAGGTGTCTTTTTTCCTTACTTGATTGTAAGTCAAGTTTATCACCAGTGCACTGCGGAGAGCGTGGCAATTGTACATAAGCCATATTTCCCTGTGCGGCTAAGGAAAATCCCTAGAAATCTTAGTGAGATTGGTCGGAGCTGGGAATTAAATTAATTCCTCTGGAATATGAGCTCGACATTATCTTAGACTCATCTCGCTCATTTCTAAAGCACTACTAGTTCACATTTTGCTAGTTTTCTGACATGGCCTTGTCACTATATGCCACATTACCGGCAGAAGCTCAGTAAGCCAAAGTAGTTTACAAAAATGATATTAAAACAGAATCCATTTGAGACACAGTAAGTAAAACGGTTGATTTAATATATATTCTCAGTGCAAATAGAAGACGAATGCTCGTAAGCACGTGTCCTTAAGCTTTATAGCCCGCCAATTCTGACAAATGAAGTGAACATTTTCTTAACCACTAGTTGGTAATCATTAATAATGGGTTTGCCAAGGCTAGACGCAATTGGGTTTCACCTTCATGCAATAAAAAACATGTTCGTTTGATTCGTCACATAACGTCGGCTGGCTATGAAATGCTTTTGGTTGCAAGTGCGCGTAAGCGATTTCGAAGTAATTACTGTAACACACACCATACCCTAAGTTAGCGTCTGATTAACTAGGAAATGAAGCTTCCAAAGTAACTACAGCTGTGCAATTATGTAGAGTTTTCTTATTTCATTTACGATTATAACGCCGTTCAGATTTTAGCTTCCAAAATGAAATACAGTGTATGAACCAGAAAAAATATTTATCAACAAATTTTTGAATCTACTCATAATTGATCGCTTACTTAGCATGGAAATTTCCTGGGATTGTCCAGCGTTTTTGGCGCAACTGTCCTGCAGAGATAGCACTCTTATGTTAATTTTGTGCTTTTGTTAAGATTCGTACAAGTTGCATGATTTTCGATACTCCCGATAATTTCAAGATAACGTAATGCCCGAGCTAACACATAACTTAATCAAGCATTCATCTAGTTTTATGTCGAAATATTAATGTTGGAAGCACTGCTCGTTCGAAACATTACCACCGTCAATTCTTCCTCTTTCTTTATTGGCTCAAAATATCTTTTTTTTAAGGTACCCAAGCAATTAGAAGTACCCAATGAATCTCCTGATCTGTAACTCACATTGACATACACTCGAAGAGTTTACGTATTGAACAAAGTAAAATTAAGTTTTATTACCAGAAAGCATTCGTAGAATCATAAGCTTCTAAGTCTAACAAAGTAGTCTTATCCTAAGTCATTTCCCAGAAGAAGTCATTTACCATATCGTAACTCGTACCCATTTATATGTTGCTTTCTAAACACCTCCAGGGTATTGAAATAAATAATAATGATGATGCAAATGAACACGATCTGTCGAGACTTAAGTTATTAATTTTGAAGCGAGCTGATCGTTAAATCCTAGACGATAATGAATATATGAGTGCACCAAATTGTTTGAAATGAATAATTGATTTCAATAAACCCTGATGGCTTGATGAAAGTAACAAAGAAAAGCAGTCATGGTATGGCGAAGTAATGAAGGCAAATTATGGCGATATAATTATTCAAGTACTCTCTCTAAGGACGGCAAGTGTAGCAGCAGCAGCGAATAATAAAAAATACAACAGATGGCACAGAGGGAGTTTTGTACGAAACGTACCGAAATGACAAAAAAACTTTGTGACTAAATTCTGCAAACATACTCTTTTAGTTATTACTGTGCTCTTATTTGTGGAGTTACTTGCATAACTGAGTAGTTTCATAAGCATGCATACACATATTTCTTCATGCACCATAAGAGACCGTTAGTGAAAAGAGCTGTCCCATTCACTAACATGTCTCCACAAGATTGGGCCTGAAATGGTCGATTGATTTTGGCTAGGAATTTTATCCTTCAAGACTTGGAAATGTCACATGCCTTTGATCTACGACACGGAATTAGTTTGCGTGGCTGTTCGAAAATCCTAAAAGTGGCAAATGTTTGCAAATACATGAATGTTACTAAGTACACAAGAGCAACTAAATAAAAGTAAAACTAAGCTTCAAAATTAAGGCACCCATTTTCGCGAGAAAATGCGACACGAAGTTCTGGGGAAGATTCTAAAGTCGTTCACATCTTGTTACAGCAAAACGGTAAACTCTTTTAGGAGTGTAAGTAGTGATACACATAAGACTATGTTAAGATCAAAAGCGGAATGCAAGTAACTTCATATTTTCCGCTCGGATAGAAACACAAGGCAAGAACATGTGAAGGGAATTTTCGGACATCCCATTTCTCCCCAAAGTTTTGTCCTAACTGCATTATACGCGGTGCCATCAGTTTGCAACCTCAAAACTCACGCTCTTGTGTAGCAAAGAAGCCTGTGTCTTACCTTGACTGTTTGACTCTTCAGAGGTTTGTCGGGGTCCGGGATGTATTCGAGGGTGATGCCGTAGAACTGACCCTTGTTGATATATGTGATCCTGTCGTCTTCCCGCCTCTGGCTCGTCGAGATGGGCGTCTCCAAGTGGTACTTGAACCCGTACTGTGAGAACCTGAAACAATACATAGGCACCTCTAAGAGACTGCCAATTTTTGACTTCAATTTAAGATTAAGCTCTGAAATACAGCCCGCTTAGCGTCAGCTGAACTGCCTCTCAGATTGGTCAAGTAGTTGTGTACATCACGTATAGGTAGATGAGAAACATTTTCGGCAAGATGAAAAGTTGAGCGAATTGCTTACATACCTGTAGGGTTTACTTGGTCTCCCACAGGCCCATGAATTTTTTTGTGACACATTTGCTATATTGGAGACGTTAACAACATCAAATTGAAGTTAAGATTGGGGAGAAGTGCTAGAACACAGTGGAGTTTGTGTTATATCCTCTCTGTGGCTACCAATGAAAGAAATCCTTCGAAGCACCGCTCAGTAAAAACCCTAGAACGCCTTCCTTATGTTAATCTGCCTACTTAAGAAAAGACTGTATGGTAAACAAGATTCACTTGACATCTGAAGGAATTTTCAAGAAACTGCGCTGGAAAATATCAATAGATATGTGCAAAAAATGTTATCCAAATGTGGTGGTATGTAGTGGGAACCGTTCTGTCGGCGAAGATTAAATCACCAAACCAAAATCCTTAGCACATACAATTAAGCATAACCAAAATTCTATTGAGCTATACAAAGCTGCATTTCGTCCCCTACAAAGTAAACGAACTGTTTTTGGTTTAAATTATAACACTAGCAATAGTAAAGGCAATTAGAAGGTAGCGAGTCGTTCTATCTGCAGCAAAGTTGAAAAAGTAAAGTTGTCATAGTTTTATTCGGTCGTCAAGTTTTCTCTTTGATACGTTTTGATACTTTAAGATACCGTCATGTGCTTTCGTTTTCACAACCAACACACATAAAATAGTTAAGAGCACTTTTATGTCTTTACTCTCACCCCTCGTCTGCATCTAAAGTGATTAACCAGAAGCGTAAAAGCCTTTAAATTTATTACTTGAAATGTGATGATAGTAATTATCAATCTAAACATGAAATAAAACTATTTATTCTTCATTAAATCTGCATTAAATGCTTCGTGAAGGAAGAATTTTATAATCTAAGTTTTGTATTGTTGTGACAACCGCCAAAGATAGTTTGGAGTGATGAGAAGGCGGTTTTGTTACGAAGGCATGTTATATTGCAAAACGCAAGCAGTAATTTCATATGAAGTGTCACTTTGAATTGTAATACCGCGTAGTGCATTCATATTTCTCCAGTACATAACAGAAAATATTGACACATCTTGGATCGGAGGCCTGTATGTATTATACTGTTTTCTGCAGAAATGGTCTTTCAAGTCAAGTTTGAATAAGTGATAACTATTACTAGATATCTTAAAACAGATGCTAAACAATGCGGAACATGACATCACAGTTCCTAAGCAGATCAGTTTTAAAGTTAGACAGTTTAAGGGAAGACTAAGTAGTCAAAAGTACCAAAGTAATTGTTTTGTTTCTCTGTAGTCATATAAATTGCACTTCCCTCTTTCATTTGTAATGTGTTTTGAAATTATTATAGGCATAATATTTGTTTTAATTATATTTTAGAAGTGATTCGGCAATTTTGTAATCCAAACACTGCACAAGTTCACAGAAAATGCATAACTTTTATAGTCTTTGGATTACAGAGATGTATTTTAGGTTATCTTTCAATGGAAGTTCTGCTCTACAATGTTTTTCGTGGAAAATACATGTAAGGTATTGCTACATTTATATTTTTAGAGTTTTATGAATGACATGTTCTGATATAAATGACCCGTTGTCTCAGGAAGTAATCAAGATAAAATATGTACCCCCGTGGACGAAAAAATGAGTCATGTCTGAAGCGCATACATACTTACATTCAAAATAACAAACTTATACCTTGGAGATATGAAAGTCAAGAGTTTACGAACATAATAAAATAAAAAATTGAAAACATCTGAGCTTGTCATTTCCGCCATGAGCTAAAAGGTTCAGCGAGGGACAGGTTTTCTATAACGAGCCTTCGAAGTGATTCTGAAAAAAAGTTATAAAAAATAAAACAAATTTCCAAACAGGCTCTTCTTGTTTTGCAGCATTTTAAAGTTGTGAGCCAGAAAGGTAAGGTGTGAGGTACGGAAAACTACTGCGTTCAACATACCCTTCCCCAATTCACGTTTCATTGAGACAGTTCTGGTGGCCATTGAGGCCACTGAGACCGGCTTTTAGCAAAAAAGGTATCAAATTTGAAGGATCTGGGACACATGGTATAAAACTAAAAAGCCGCGAATATAATAAACACCTAACATAAGAGTCAGGAATTCTAAAATGAAAACAAAACAGCACTTCTTTATTCTTAATTAGCACTCGGAGCAAGTGGCCGTGTAGCATGAAATGCTGATGCATCTCGCATGCCAAAGATAGAAACTTTGCACTTATTTGAAGGCAGATAACAATGTGCCTCTTAATAAAAGAAGCAACAAGAATTCAGAAACCTTTTACCTACTTAAGATTAAATTCCAGTGGTTTATTGCTTCAGAACTGTGATCACATACAAGGTCATAAATCCCACATATCTTAGAATTTCAGTTAGTTGGTTTAATAGCGGAAATAATGCAATGCGTTGGCAATGCTAGAAAATAATAGGCTCTTCATCTGAACTGCTATGTATTCATATACTATATACTCTTATTCTATAGTTGTACGGTGACCGTGTACATTATTTATAATTTCTATGAACTACAGCTAATTTACTCTGTTGTAAATTGTGAGGCTTGCATTCGGGAGCTCCAGGGTTCAATTCCCACTGCCCATTCTCACCTTGACGTTTGTCTGGATTTCTCTGGTTGATAAGGCGAATACTTGGTTAGTTTCTCTTCTAGTGCGACTTTCTTTCCCTCGTTTCTCTTTCATCCCATAGATCTCTATGTAAAATGCGTTCATAGCTTTTGTTTTACTTTTGTGGGGTGACCATTTCCTAAATATTCCTTGTTATTGGTCATTTCTACAAATAGTTATCTCGATTAGCGTGAGTTGGATAGAAGAATAAGCCCTTTATAATAATAATTTGTTGAAGAATGAGTAATTAAAAGTAATTAAAAATTTAGTTTGTATTGTTTTCCAGGATTTCTTTCTTAGAGATATGATTGTTACTTATTTATTTTAACTTTCACAAGTAAGATAGATACTATCGTGGTGCGAGCCAAAAACTTAAGCAAACAAAATAAATGGTATTATCGAGTTCATCGTGAGCTTCCAATTGGAAAGCAACGCATCATGTTACAAGAAGGGAAAGCAAAATTAATGTAATAAAGAAACTTCCAATGCCAACGGTTTAATGTTGTTGCTCTCTATGGAGTCAGTTTACTTTTCGCTTACTCCTTTCTTCCTTTGTTTTTCTTCTTTTTTGTATGAAAACATTGGAAGACTAGCTCTGCTATCATCACGGAACTTAACAACCCAGCTAACAAGCTGCAATTACTACAGAAAATGTATTATTTATACAGGATATCCTGCTTTCTTTCCGCTTAAGGATCAGCGTTAGATTTCGATCAATTACAATAACAAGGAAACAGCTCTTGGGCTAAGGACTTTATACAGCTTCTGCCGAGAGTTTCAGGCATATCTCGAGGCTTCCTTTCTTGACACCTGTCTGAGAGAGGGTCTATGCAGCGTTGTTCAAGTGTGTTTAAAAT
Source organism: Tenodera sinensis (assembly GCA_030765045.1). NCBI lineage: Eukaryota > Metazoa > Arthropoda > Insecta > Mantodea > Mantidae > Tenodera > Tenodera sinensis. The sequence continues at coordinate 79,859,635 of CM060963.1, forward strand.
ATTCATTACCAAGATCCCTTATGGAGGAAAACGAGAAAGAACGAAGGGAATAAAATGGAGAAAATGGTAACTAATGCTATGGGGAAAGCAAAAAGAAATCATTACCTAACATATTTTTGGACAAAGTGGTGATAGGGGGAGTTAGCAGTATTGAGATAATGTGCCTTTGTGCTTCCAACATGAGCCTTGGGATGAATGGGAGACCCACAGTTCAACCAGATGTCAGTGATTCCAACACGACACCAATTCTGACATCAGTTCTTACAACTTAGGGAGTACCGGGAACAGACAAGACAGCTTCCAAGCGCAAATTTCAGCCGCGCCACACCAACCGATGTCGCTTGTCCTACAATCCTAAACAAATGCAAGGAAATGATGGGGACAGGAAATTCATGCTATGCAGGGAATCAACCCAGCAATTTGCCCAGGCATTTCTCTGGGAAAGCAGGAAATAAAACCATGGTCAGAGTGGCTGATGCCGGGAATAGAGCCTGAGTAATCCCAAATGTCTTAGACGTTACTGCGGAACTATCTCGCTCGCTATACAGAAATGATGTATTAAAACTGATACATTACATTTTTGGACTTCCTGCTTCTAGACTGCTGGGTTTATCCACTTTTAAAAATCACTTTCAAGGTCTTTAACAGGTAGAAACGGTAGGTATTATACGACCAAGAATATGCTCAAAACATACTCAGAGCTACTTTGTAGTTTCAGTGAATAACATTTTTGACTTCATCTCCCTTTCACTATCTCTTTAGGTAAATTTATGACTGTTCGGCAGCAAGTGTGGCATAACATCAACCAGTCAAGATATCAAAGCTATTTTTTATTTTAACACTCAACTTAAATTTGACAATACTTTAGATGTAAAACAAACGTATCTAATCTCACTACTACTAAAATAACTATTCGGCGAGAGATGTAACGCATCTTGAATTACGTGATGATGACAGAAAAGACATTTTTATGACCATGCACTCAGTTTCATACCTTCTTTATGACTATTACTATCATTTACCCAATTTCATTGCCATTTTATTACTAAAATGACAATCTAAGAGCGTTTTCCGAGACATCGAGCTAATGCAAACTGACGGGATGTGCTTTAACACGAGCATCTCCTCTGCACGGCCTTCCGACTTAGATTATAGCAAAATGGCGGTATTAATCCATATCATTAGTGAAGTCAATGTGCAGAACGCTGGTGGATAAAACAACAAGGCATAGCAGTTAAAACAAATGTATCACTCCAAGAGTGTCTCCATGTTGAAAAAGTGCTGTGATACATCTCTTTACAGAGCACTTACTGAAGGTGGCGTAAATTAAAACTATGCTGCTTTGAATATTGTGGGTTGGTGAGATTCAGATCACTTAAAATGCCGAAGTCAAATTATTTAGAGTCAATGAGAATATCATTAGGAGGGCAGGAATGAGGAAGAGGGAGTGCAGAGGTGGCAAAATACTGTTTAAAGTGATCAATGAAAAGGGAAGTGTTAAGAAAATTGTAAGTTGGAAGAATGTTTATAAATAATGTTAGAAATTAAGTAAAGGATATGTTTAACACACTGACTTTTATCAATTAAGTAAATATGAGGATGAACTAAATTCAAATAATTTGGTTTAGTATATAACAGCAAAGAAACTGTGAAAGTTAAAATTGGAATTACACTTACAGATTGGGTAGTATATTGGCTGCCAGGATTTACTGGCTGCCTTAGTTGGGAATTAAGTTGAAATAAGTGAAAGAGGGAGATTAGGTATATGTCAACAGGTACCAGCTTTATGTTAAGATTTTATCAGTGCAACAATGAGTGAAAACTATGCACCAAGAAGTGCCGGCTCTCGTAGCCGAGGTCACTAGAGCGTATATCTCTGGCGCTGCGCCGTGCAGAGGATCGCAGGTTCGATTCCCACCCCGAGCATGAGTGTTAGTGTTTATTGTGTATACGTGTAAAAACAGAGCACGGAAGATAAAGCGAGGTAACAAGGAAGTGAAAACAGTGGCAACATATAAAAATACTTAAATAATAAATAATGACTGAATTAGATATCCAGACGTCATTATGATATCCTAACTTTTTTTAAATTTATTTTTAACCAATAGAATATGCCTCAATGTTCTCATCCAAACAATAAGCGGAGATCAAATTCAAATATATATGGGATATCGAAGTCAGAGGATTAGAAAACAAAAATCAAGTCTGGATAACACAAAAAGAAGGAGAAAGATTAGGATAGGAAGAAGGGCAGTGAGAACAGAAGCTGCAAAAGGAAAGCCAGAAGAGCAGTCGTGTCACGACTTGAGCCGGTCCTGCACCTTCTCCAGCAAGCGGTAGCGATGATGCATGAGTGTTTGGCCACGCCCTCTCTTAATGCACCGGATTATTTGGTATGGGCGAATTGGTAAGTTGTGTTTCAGCCTAGACGGGTTGTCGGACATCTTCCTGGTTAAACCGCAGCTGGCTGGGTGTCTAGAATTCCTTGACTCACCGGAAGCGTTACATCGTGACCCATTTCGTGCACCTTTCAGTCCTACAGTGTCAAGATATTAGGTACACCGACAGCTCGTTATTCTACTATCGATGTTGTATTGTTATTACTTTAAACTGCCTTGAAAATTCAGAACAGTGGTAAAAGAAAAGAATGTTAGCCGAAATTCTCGTCAACAATTGATAAACTTTATAACTCTCTTCCCACTTGAGTTCGCTGGCCTACTACCCAAAAGTCGCGGGTTCTAATCTGGCCCAGACCAATGGTGTTTAAGTGTGCTTAAAAACGACAGCTCCATGTCAGTATTTACTGGCATGCAAAGAAACTCCTGCGGGACGAAATTCCGGCACATCAGCGACGCTGATATGATCCTGCGTCGTTAAACAACCAAATAATTTTAATCTCACTGGAGCAAGTTATTTCTTAGACTACAATGAACCGGAATAGGAGGAAGAAACTCCTGTTGAAGTGTTCAATTTACAAGTAAAATGAAACAAAAGCACAAACAGAAAAGGAAAAATGCATTTGATGAAGGTTAGGGAATGCAACCATGTCTGGAACTTGCAATTCGTGATCCAATAGGCTTTCAAGTTCTTTAGTCATGTATTACTAGTGAATATATTTAAAAAAGGACATTTATAAGCTATCAATAGCAAAATTAAATTTAAGGTTATAATGCATTTCATTTAAGTTTCATGAATGACATCTTTCCTCAAAACTGTAAGTAGTTTTCCTCTGCACAAGTAGAGTGCATACCTGGAGTCGAAATCCGATTGGCTACGTTATTTTCACGTACACTCCAGAGGACATTAAATGTACATTTTACAAGATTTATTGATAAGAGCAATCTATTTTAGGACAGCTGCTCCAACTGGTTTTCTACCATGAAGGTCAGTAATCTGATCTTTAGAGTAAAGAAGACAAACAGGAAATTAAATTAAACACAGAATATTTTCACCTCATTAAATAAACTGCTTTGGTTTGTTCTAATTGAAAACGTTTAGAGAACATACCGAGGAACACGAGGCCAAAAATTGTACAAGGAACTAAGCAATTTTTATGTAAAGTTTTGCTTAAAATAAGTTTCAATGGACATGTATTGAGTTTAGCTGTAAGTTGAAAGTGCCTATATATCACTGCTTATGTTTGATACAGGAAACACCTGACAGTAGGAATAGAGAAATAGGCGTGCTCGGTAGTAAAAATATGTGTAGCCTTGGCTTTCCTAAAAATGGGCACTTTTACGAGTATTCTTGGACTTCGTTCGTAAATTTCCCCCTCCCCACATTTTTTTATTTCCCGCCCATACTTTATTATCTATCTGAAAACCTAATGCCTCGTTAGCCCAAGTTTTTATGATAAAATTCTGTTTCATTCCTTTTTATACTCGGACGTCAGATAGCGACAGCTAGTGGAATGTATCCCAATTAAAATGAGGCGAAGCAGACGCTGCATGTTCTTTTCCTCCTTGGCGAAGCATATAAAAATGGCCGCTGGCGCATAAATAATGACGACAATTTTCTTTGTTCTCACGTCTTATAGCGACAGTTTGGATCCTAAAATAATGTTTATAACTTCTGACATGTTAAATATGGTTACGATCATTGGGTCATAAGCTCTGGCAATTAAATTAACGAGTTTTATTTGGTGAGTAGCTAATAAATTTTTTACATAGTTACGTTGTTATTCGCTTACTTTTAAGTAATTAAATTGCAGCAGCTATTATAAAACCACAATTTCATCAACCTGTGTATGTAGATACATTTTATTACTTCAATCTAAACTTAAATTAATTACTTCTATGGCCTTGTGTACCAACAATTAATTTTCAGGCTTCCCTGATGGTCGTCATTATTGAATATGAATCAGTTTGCATTTAATATAAACATTCTATAACCTAGAGTACATGTTTGAATTCTCGGTGGAGATTATTTTCAGGTGGACTTTATCTAATTTATAAACCTTAAGTGTTTTCGGCCTAAAATTGATAGCAATCCTTATAGCTTATGAATTTTATTTTTAGTTAACAAACATCCTATACTGAAAAATAAAAACACGGTGTAATGATGTTAAAAGTTAAAGTTTTGAGTATTGTTTTTCCTATGTGATACTCTTCATGTATAATAAAACTGATACTGTATATGTATATACAGGTTTGATAAATATGTTATAACTCTTAAGTTTTCGGTAGCAAATAGTGTAAAAAATGAACAAAAATTTGCATTAGCATAATACGATGTCTAGAACTCAATATATTTTTCTGCACAAATATGTTTAATATATTAAAAGTATAAACACCGGTAAATATTAAATATGATACTTTATTAATATCGTCTATTAATTTTAGGAACACTATATGCATTGCTTGTATATATAAAGTTTCAGCACTAAAGTTTACACTTAAAAAAGACATCTAAGAAAATTCATAAACTTAATACATCGTTAATTACAACCCTTATGTTAGAATGTTTTCTTAATTTGATTTTAGTTTGATTATTGTTATTGTACTGTTCACAAATAAAACAACACTTTTCGATCTATATTTATACTAAAATTAGTCTAAAATTAAGTGATTTTACTGTATTCTATTAATCAGAAGCACTTGTGTGTATAATTAGTAACTGTGATTTTTAGGTAAATTTTAGGTTAGCCTGAAGGTAAACCTACGAGTGTCATTAGGAATACTTAATAGTCAGCCGAAACAAAAATATTTGTTAAAAATGTCAGAGGAACCTTTAATTTCCAGTAAGTTTAGTAGATTGATAGAAATATAGAAATACTGGGAATAATAATACTATAGATACTTAGAAATAAGAGATTCACAGCAAAACTAATAAAGCGTATGAAAACTGCTTGAAGAAAGATGATTGATCTTGTGGATAATGCCTGGAAATTTATTTGCTAATTCGATTTAGAAATGCTTTTTCTGAATGAAATTTGAGTTATTGTAGAACGTAACTTTCATGAATCCACCTTTAATGTATTCTAGATTCTCAAAAAATTACGGCATGCCAGAATCAAAGAAAGGGCGTCCAGAAGGTGATTGGGTGGAAGATCATTACACATAAATCATAGTTTTACATTAAACCACTTAAGTAAATTTATAATAAATTAATACGAAGTGAAACTGTCACCCCAGATATACTAGAAAACACATGGTATAGAAAGCCACTTTGATGTTGCTTGTGCTAAAACAGGTATGGATATTGAAAGAGTCTGTCGCCACTGCAAACGTCACCATACTTGAGTTACTCAAAGAGTTATTAACTTTCCTGTCGCTAGCTTTGGTTCCATGTATTCAATTTTATCTTACAGGAATTTGCAATCCATTTCTTGAAAGTTTTTCTTTGGTGAATAAGGATTTTCAGTGTAATAATATCAATCTATTTTTGTTGTTTAAAATTCCTACATTCAGAGACAATTTTAGGAATGTGAACGCAGACAACATGGAGTTATAGCAGACGACTACAGTGAGTCCGGTAAATTAATTGTTACAAAAAGTATATGTAACCTCGGAAATCTTGGTCTGAGAACACACAGCATGCATTGTTGCTTTGCTTCCCAACAGAACGAGGGGAAAAAAGGAATAAGAAGAAAGAAAACATAGTCCGACAGGGAGTAAAATGGAAGTTGTACTATTTTTAAATGGACAGATGGCTGTCATATTCGAGGCTCGCGCAAAAGTTAACATGTGGGTTGGAATTAACAGCACTTTCAGATAGGAAACGCTTTTGGAATACTAATGAGAATCTTAGGGGTGTCCCACTTTCGTAGGGCGGCCGGTATAGACGCGCCCCTAAACAAAACATGCGCTGGATGTAACAAATTATTTTTCACGCTTACGTAACAACGTATGTAGCTGTAGTGTGCACTCCACGATGTGTAACGTAAAATCTATCATTAACTTAATTGTTATGCGATGATTTCAACCTTCCTTTCTCCTATGCAATTCTTTGCCACAGCAACGCGAAAAACGTTTATCTTTATTACATAATTGCAAAAAGGAATCAGTGGTTTGCACATATATAGCTACAAATAAAACAAAATATTATTGTTATAGTGGAGCAATTGGAGTCAGCAGCACCACGTGCTCACTAATCGCTTATAGTTCTCAATTGGATTTGTCCCGAGATCATTCAGTGACAGAGATCAGTCTTATGTCCCATATCCGCCAGTCACCGACGAAACTGTTTTATAAACATAATTTCATCACTGATAAACAATATGCACTGCTGCCATGAAAGCTTACACCATTGATTAGAGATTTAAGTGTTATAAAATCTACAGTGTTGGGTTTTAGCTTTACAGTAACTTCTAAGAGTAGATTTCTACAAGCTTGTAAAATGTTCTTATGAAATGTGCAATATTTTTAATTGCCTCAAAACTATAACTCTGAGAGAAACAGTTTTACCATCATAATGGATGCTGATATGGGCCTTCTTTTATGCAGCTCTATTCATTGCTGTATATTTCTGTAGTATTTTTGGGCCAAAATTGATTTCGATGTCGATTTTCCTCGTCAGGTTTTGCATTAATATTGAGCGATTTAAATAAACTCATCTTCAAAGCAGACACACAAAGGTGGAAAAGTTTGATGGTATGTGGTCTATGATCTAAAACTAAACCCCTAGCACAACAGCCCATGAAGGGCCAAGGCTTGCCGCCCAGCCGCTGCGTCCCCCACCTCCGCCCAGTACAGGCATCATTGGTGGGGTGCAGTACTGGAGAGTGGGACATGGTCAGCGCCCAGAGCCCTCACGGCCAGTTATACGGCCTTCTCCTCAATTGGTCCCCCCGGGACCTAACGAGGTTGAGACCAGAGGGGATAAAATCCCCATGCAGGTACCGGGGATCGAACCCGGGTCCTCCGCGCCAGAGACAAACGCGGTTCTGTGATCTAGGAAACCAAAAATTACCTGAACAGATTTAGTTATCTTGATTAGGGTGAACAACTCATCTGGCATGTTTAAATTATCCAAGCATATTCAGTTTTCTAAACTTATATTTTTAACTAAATCCACTCAAATACGTGTCTGGACCCATTCAGGTTCACGAAACCACATACCAAACTTCAATTTTCTAACACCTGAGTTTTTTGAAATCAGTGTGCTGAGACGTGGAAGTAATTAAATTTTAGAATGCCAGTGATTTTGGCATTCTAAGAGCGTGTACACTCTTTTCCCTTTTGCCAGCACCAGTAAATATTTTCTATTTTCTTAGAGATGTTTATCGGCGAGTAAGTGATAAAGTGAAGTGTTAAAGAGGAATATCTTGCAACTGAACGAATATAACAATCATCTTCGGCGTCTACTTCAGGATAAGCAATACTCTCAGAGGTACTGAAGGCTTATAGTAGTGCTTTGGTTTGTAAACCCATTCCTTGTATACGGATCACTGTGTATATCCATGTCACTAAACAAGCTATGTTGTTTAAAGCTACAGCTATGAAATTTATATCTGGAGTATACAAATGTATACAATACATTTTAAATCCATTATTTAAGCTCTAGTTGATTTGCTAGGCAAATATATTACTTTACAAAATATATAAACATAATATTTATTAGATCAGAACGACGAACGTAAAGCTGCAGGCACATATGTATGTGTAAAAGGATGGCAAATTAATACCTATTATATAACTTCATAAAATTAGAGCTGTTCAAGTGTCGCTACGGTTATAAGCGCGAAATCCATGCAAATGCATTGTCAGCTGATTGCCAAATTTCCTGATTCATCTTAATATATATTTGATGCTGATCTTTTGACTTATATGTTGACAGTGTAGAGATTACAAATAAAATCGCAGTTGCATGACGGCGAAAGATTAAGTAACCAAGGAAGTAAGCGAGGAAAATAAATAAACTGAGCATAGCGATAAAGAAATTAAGCACACCTGTCATTTTTTTCGCATCTGCAGTACATAGGCATTTCAATATGAGCAATTAGAGAGATTGTAAACTCTGTAAGGAACGCAAAATGCATTATTCAAGGCAGTCATCTTGATCGTAACTGCTAATAGCTGCAGGTTTCGTGCTGATCCCTCCGGCAACCAACACATGCAACAATCGACATCATCATTTACTGGTAGGTACTACTGTAGCATTTGAACCTAGGTCTGTGAAGTTAAGTAAAATATTTTGTTCTTTAATTGTACAAGATGTCATAATAGGTAGAACTGAAAATGATTTGAAGGTTTCCTTGGGAACGAATGCAAGAAAACTGCTCCAAAAGAATAGTAGAAGAGTCCGTTTCTACTATCAAAAGCAACCTGAATAACCTCATTTTTAAGACATGGAATTGTTACTCAGTCATACGTTGGTAGGTACTTTTTCAGATTAGGGAGAAATTCTATGATGCAAGTATCCCGTTCTGCACCACCATAATGGACATTGTTTAAAATACCAGCTAATGTTAAACAAAGTAAGTTCTGGATGAAAGCAAATGGGATGGAACGTTTTCATGAATACTATGGCTAATTTCTTTCAACCTCTTATGGCATCTACAGTAATGGTAGGAGATGTGGGATCGTATGGCGCGAATGGCTTTCTTCTCTGCCAAGGTGAAATGGTCAGTTAAAGCTTGGCTACAGGCCCTTATAGATCTCCCTTTCCATATGATCCTCCGCCAAAAGCAACTAACGTATGGTCTATTTCTACAAGAATAGAGGAATAATTGAGAATTCACCACAGAATGAACCGTGTGTAAGGCGAGAAATTCATAAGTGATGACGTGGTGCAGAAAATTTAGAAATGGCCAAACAAATACTCATAACGAACATGGTCATGGATGAAAGTGTTTGATCATCCTCCATGCAGCCCAGACCTGCACCAAGCGACTTCCATATTTACCCACAGACGAAAAACTATTTGGCGGTACAGCATTTCCACTGCAATATTCTTATAACTGCTTTGCTGCATGTATCTACTGCTTTAACTTCACAACTTTACACTGTCAGGGCAACACAATCGAGTCCCTAGTCATTTAGTTCAGAGGATGTAAGTTACGTGGCATTTTATAGCTGAAATACCTAACAGACCATGATGGAATAATCTTAAGACCTCTCAAGCGCAATTCCTTTAACCATCTTCAGAAATAAAGAATCCCTGCGTTGCAATTACCCCAAACGAAACGTTATGGCACAGTATTTATCGGAAAACCGCCTTCTAGTAGATTAAAGTCAGCTGAAAAGCACAGGAAACTTGATTATAGAGATTTGGTACAGAGAACTACCGACGTATAGCAAACACATTCAGACAAATGCGATGCAAGAAAGGAGGAGCCACCAATGCTAACGACATTTCATCAAAAGATTTCAAAACGGTTTAAGAACGTGGTACCTAATGTTCTTTTGTTGCTACAGCTGTGAAACAGAGGCACAAATAACGCATTAAGATTTGGGATGCAGGGAGGGGCGTATGTAACTTTGTGATCCTGGGAATAAAGATGTTTTTGTGTCTTGATACTCGTTATAACCGGTTTTCAGCAGGTAGTTCATATTGTTCTGAATTAGATCACAGGAAGGGATCCTTCTCCACTCACTTTCTCAGCTTCCATTACGTACAGACACACCCTTCTTGTGGTATACGAGAATTGTCAGAAGTTGTCACTTTTAGAAATCTGCTGTTTTCTAATGAATAACGATGCTTGATTTTATTTTGAAAATATAAACTTCTTTACTATAGGAAAATATTTTAATTGCAACAAATTATCCTCCTGTCATTCTTGAAATAACAAAATGCTGGACGGGTTCAGAAATCCCTTTAACACCTGCTCAGATTTTATTTTCTTGAGATGAAATTTTCTGAATGTCAGATCTCCAATTTACTAAGTGGCTGTGATCATACCAGCCGATCTACTATTATGACTGTCACAAATTGGTTCTCATTATGTATCTGCTTGTTACAAAACTGGACTGGTCGTCATATAGTTACGTTAACATGCCGTTTGAAACCAAGAGCAAGATAATCACTAAGATTTGCACTTGCGAACAGGACCAACAATTCTTTATTCTGTAATTTGGTGAAGCAGCCTACGTCCTATTATTAAAAAAGCGATATATCGATATCAAAGCATGACACAGAGACATGTAGCAGAAGGAAGTATCGTAATCAGGCACTTCCATCTCACTATGTATCTGCCGCCCTGGCACCTGAAGTACCAAGCATTTTATCTCATCATGCTGAAGTTGGTACAACAAAGCAATAAATCACCAGCTGTTGGACTGCCCTCAGTTTTAACACTTAATACGAAACCCTGCCTCTATTATTTGCGATTAAAACAAAAGGAATAAAAGCTGCCAGGTGCTAGTTATGATTTATGCAGCTCGAAACGTTCCTAATTCTTCCTCTACCATACTATTATGTCTTATTAACAATCATTGCCGGCCATTTCACGAATAAAATGACAGATTATATGTACCGAATTGCTCGGGGAATCACAGATGCCCGATAAAGACTATTTCTAACTCTCTTAGCTAATATCTGACAGTTGGAATCATTTAACGTTGTGTTACTATTTACACATCTTTATCCAAGTGTGGCTTGGTGTCCTTGTTTTTATGAATGCTTGATTATCATGCGAGTAACAGCTTAAGTCTGGGCTGCATCTGATGGGTCCGTAAGAGCTTCACGCCCAAGGGTATTTCAGATCCCTGCTGCATACACATACGTGTACTCTTTGGGATGAATTTTCAATTTAATGCATATTTAACACGTCTTATTTAAAGTCAGTTAAAATAATGGAGCTAGATAAAATCTGAAAGAGGTTTGATAAATGTATGCAAATTGCATGGACACAAGACTTAGCTCTTAGATGCGTTAGTAACTTCACTGCTGAACTGCTTCTGCTCAAGCATACATGTTAGTATCTCCAAAATAAACCTAACACATTCAAAAAAGAAGACTTAAAAGTGTTTTTGATTACCAAAAAGCATATAACTTGCACTTAGAAAACTCTAAACTAAAAAACTATTTCAGATTTGCTAGATTCATTTAACTTAAAACATTGGAGTAATGTCTTGAAAAGTAGTCCATGTCTTTAAACAATTAAACTGTATTTCTCATCCAGCAAAACGCCTTGTCAAAGGCCAGTATAAACACTCTTCAGAGTGCTAGCATAAACTGTCCTCTGCGATAGCAACTGCTGTTAAGTTTTCTTTGTTTTAATAATGAGGAAAAAAATTACGATATGCATTATACGAAAATGACAAAGGCTACTGATATCCATGTTAGAGGTGCTAACAATTTGAAAATTACGGGCCAGAAATTAGTAGTAGATAAATATGGATGCTTTTCTTGTAAAGGTAAAATAGTCACAGTCGTGTCAAGTTTGTCCACTTGTGTAGAATAGTACTACTACTTTCTCAGATTCACTTGTCTGTATAATCGATGATAGCCATTTCCTTGAAGTCTGTTCGTCCGAGGAAGTACTTTGGGATCCTTGATTCAAATCCTTTAAGATCAGTTGCCTTTTCCGTATTTTTGCCTTACACTGGAAAACTGAACATGGTATAACCTTGAGAATTTGGGATTCAGTTCATTTACTTCGTTTCCATAACATCAGAAGTTTCACCGGATGTTGAACAACTCAAGACAATCACAATGACAACACAAATATAATTAACTGTCTATGATTACAACGATCATCAGCTGTATTTTACGAAGTTTCTAACAAAGTATTATTTTTGAGATTGATCAAAGAAATGGACACCTAGAAGATGTAACAAAATATCTCTGTGGATTTTTGGACAGTTGAACGCACCAGGTAGAGGAATTCCAACAAAGCGATATGAGCAAACGATTTATGAGCACGTTTTATGTGCCTTACATGTAGCCGGCACAGAATGGCGTCCAACTTATTTATGAGCAAAAACGTATCACTTTCGGCAAGCATATGACAGCCTTAACAACGACAACACGAACAATTGCGTGAGGATTAGCCATTTGCCGCCCTAGACGATCGTAAACAAGTCCCGCTGCTAACGATAATGATCCTATCTTCGTTCTGTGTTCTTTTGTAATACCCAGCAGTGAAGAGACCTTTGCTTTGCCCTAGTACGTGGTTTAGCAAACATACGTTAGTTAATCATCTTTATACTTCCATGGCTTACTGATGTGATCTATCAGAACTGCAATAGCAACATGCTGTTACATCACTTTAGTTTGGTATATTTCTAAATGTTGTTTCTCCTCTGTGAAAGGACATCATGATAACAGTGAGTATCTGTACAAGCCTATGAGAGGACTTTCTGCTATTTTATATTCTTTTTTCCTCTTCTTCTTCCTTCTCCGGAATATTTTTGCGCTAGTTGGTCTAAGCCACAGGTGGTTGCTCAAAATTATTCTCATCTTTATTGATTTTCCCACCTTGTCTTCAGCCAACTTTAATATTTTGTACTAACAAGAGAAGTACACTAACTGAATAGACCCAATGCCGTTCTACATCGGCATATGATTACATTTCCAATCGACCGTACCGTTGAAAAGCTTAAAAGATAACTAGAAGAAGCGGACAGAGGGAAGACATATATTTATACGCCCACAATCTCACACTTCAATGCAAAATATGATCTCGTAACATTGAGATAACCGACCTGGTGGTCGGAGCTGGGTACAATGCCTCTACACTTTTTAATACATAGAAAACATTTGCACTGAAGGACAACATAAAAGAAATTGTTACAACTGCGATAGGAGAATCAATTGACCTTCTCTGAAATCATCTGTACAATAACCATTTGTAGAATTTTTACGGTCTATGTTCCATTTTTTAAAACTGAAGTGTGGGCACTAGATTGTTACGTTTCAGTTTTATTAATATATTTGCTGTACAGAATACGTTTATGACTTCTTTGGTTTACTCTGTCCTTGACGGGAGCCCATATATAGAAGGAGCAATTATTGATATTGTTTTAATAACTAAATAATCTACTGCACCTTCAAGATTGTCCGAAGAGTCTTATGAAAATCCTTCCGAAAGCAAGCTTAGTTGAATAATACCTTCTTATCAAAACGTTCATTCTTTTACATGAGCATAAACATTACTGCAGATAAATGGATTTATACTTACAGTTTGGGAATTTGAATTTTGTCCGCATCGTTTTGACGTCCAAAATCGTGCCATGGCCTGGACCTGCCACCTGTGCTGCCCTGACCAGGAGATTGCCCCGCGCCGGGCCTCGCCGTCAGTCCTGATGGATCCGTTAGGACTCCTGCTGGACACAGGTCCGCGTAGTCGAATGACTGCAATGAAAACATACCAATGAGAAACGTATGCAAATGCCTCAAGGAAAGAAATCTTACACCACTTTCCAACGGAACTACAATGTTAGTTTACTGCTTTGACACGCATTTATACCTTTAAATACACTAAGATTGTGAGGTGTCGACATATGGATTCCTAACTATAAGACAGTAAATTTTAAATTAGGGTCAATTGGAAGTAGTTTTGTATATGTTTAATTGAAATACGTAAAAATATTTCAAGTATTACAGACACAAATGGCTTTACAAGCTTTAATAAAATTAAGATGGACCTCTTAAGCTGGACAAATAATTCAACAATATATTATGAAAAACTTAGTACGAAAATGAGTACATTTAAGAGAGGGAGCGAATGAGGGAGACAAGAAAGAAAACACTGAAGGACAAACTGATGATGGGGAAAACAGGAGCAGCATGCAAAATACACAGAGACAGTGGTGTCCTAAACCGGTTAATAAACGAAATCTGCTGAGATCAAAGAGGAAGGCTTGGTTGAAAAGGTGAAACTTTATCCTACTTCATTTAATCGAGATAAAAATTTGTAGAAATGCCCCTATTACATATTTACCTGCAAATACAATGAAAATTCGACAATAAGTAGTTTAAAGACATAGTCGAATCTATTAAGAGCTGGTCGGTATGTGATGGTTTTGAAATACCCCTTCTAAAATTGACTTGTCCCCCTTCAAAAAATAACTACTGCCTATTTGAGAGAAGCATAAGTATTGGAAAACTAATTGCAAGGAGTATCTCCGAAACAGTTAACTTCATAAAAAGTGTATTTGATATAAACTGTGTACTTTAACGAGATCTACATTTTTGTGTGGTAAAATGTTTATTTCTTGCTGTTTACCAGTTGAAAAAGTCATTCACAATGGAGAGGACTTCTGAGGCTATTCCTAGAAAATTCAAGATACACATTTCATTTGTTATGAAAATGTCTTAAATATATCTACAGTCTTTCAATCGCAATTGTTAGATTAATTTTGAGGAAATCAACTTTTTCTAAAAAGTTTGCATGTAAAGGATAGTGGTGAGATTTTCTTGAAAATCGACGTGTCATGTGCTTGAGATATGCTGAAATTAATGCCAAGTTTGGTATATAACTGTACTTTCCATTTTTGAGTTATGTTGTTGACAAACAGCACACACACGCACGCACGCGCACAACACAACATTAATGTTTGGGTCCAGGGACCTCAAAACGTGTATTTCTTGTGAAATTTTGGTGTTGACTTTTTGGGTGGAATGCAATACCTTTTCTATTTACTATGTACGTGGTGGAGAAAGTAAAAATATAACAAAACACTAGTGAGTGCTAAGATAATTGCAGTTAAAACACTAAAACTAAACCCTTAGCGCTACAGCCCAGGAAGGGCCTTGGCTTGCCACCCAGCCGCTGCGTCCCCAACTCTGCCCACTACAGGTGGCATTTGTGGGGTGCAGTACTGGAGGATGGGACGTGGTCAACGACCCGAGCCCTCCCGGCCAGTTATGCGGCCTTCGCTGGGGCCGCTAATTTTCCATCAAGTAGCTCCTCAATTGGTCCCCCCGGGACCTAACGAGGCTGAGTGCACCCCGTGCCAGACCTCCCAGCGGGGGAAAATCCCCGTGCTGTTACTGGGAATCGCACCCGGGTCCTTCGCGCCAAAGGCAAGTGCCCTACCAACTGCACTACGGAGGCGGTCATAATTGCAGTTACTACCTACAGTGAGTAAACGGATTTAGGTAGGTACATACTGAAAGTTTCCAGGACGTGGCAAGCCTCTGATTGAATGTTGTGTTGATCAGCGACTCTTGCCACCCGCCATTAAATTTTGTGGCTGCTATAAGTTGTAATGAACGTACTGGAAGCTGGCACTAAAAGAACAGCACTGCCAATACTAAAAATTGCGAGCAATAAACTGACAAAGATTTTAAAATATAAATCAACTCGCAAAAGCTCGAAAATGGCTCGACCGATGTGAATACTTTATTTTTCTTTTGTTAGCCTCAATATTGGAATGGTTTATAAAAGGAGAACCCAAAGGAACAGCCGAAAATCGAAAAAATCGAAATTGCTAATTTTATATGGAATTGCCACTTCGAATTACTTTTAATATATGAAGTTCGTGGTGGACCTATCGTTTGACAGCTGCATTTATTACATTTAAAATGTTTTTGGTAAAAAAGGTAGTAGATTTTGAGAATAGATTTGTTTAAATCGAATGTAATTACATATTACGAACATTCATTTTTATCAGCCATTCTATTAAGGTAAATTGACTGTGCAGGTTTAGAAATAAACAAAACACTGCATTCAGTTTTGTTTTAGCGAATCTCAAGGAATTAGTTTGACGTTTTCAGTATTGTAACGTTCTCAAGGGAAGTTCAACAAACTTCAGTGACTGTGCAAACAATTGCGTGTCGCTTTGCCGTGTTCATTACAATGACAAGGAGAAGATGAGCTGAAATATTACTATTATTACGACTTTTGTGGCGAACCTATCCTTTGCATCTATTACATTTAAAATAGTTTTTTCGTAAAAGAAAAGGTAGTGGATTTTGAAAATAGACATGGTTAAATCGCATTTAATTACATTTTGTGAACATTCATTTTGATCAGTCATTCCGTTAAGGTAATTTGACTTTGTAGCTTAGAAATAAACAAAAGATCAATTTTTTTTTATTTAGCACCAAACAACACTCAAACCATACACGATCCGTCTAATGTTATCGACATCAATGAAGAGGAGCTGGAAGGTTGGTTAGGATTGACAATCACTTATGAAGAGTTACAATCAAATACATTTTAGGTAGTACGAAGTTCACCGGGACATCTAGTAAGAAATAAATATCAGATCCCTGTATTAGAGGACTAGTGGATGAATTTTAATTGGTGCATGCGGAGGTTAGGAGACCAAGTGGCTTGTGTAACAACATAGAAAGAGGAACAATAATAATTAGAAACAAAAAGAGGTGGGAGGCAAGAAGTAACACAACACATTTATCCATTGTTGTGGCCACCCAAGAGAACCAGAGCATTCAGGGTCGATTGATACAGATTACTGCTAAATTGCGTGAAGCACTCGGAGCACGATTGGGTACGTACCACTTATCTTAACCCACCTTGATAGCTGTGATCTTAGCCACACCCAGCAATGCTGTGCGTTGTCATGGCTTTATTACTAGGACTCAAAGGTCCAAGGTTAGGAAAATGTCAAGATTATCAAATTCGGGAGCCGTAAGATTGATGTCCAAGGTAGTTCCTAATCTAAAACATTAATGTCTCTCTTCCGTCTTTGTCCGGGAAGTTCAAAGGGCCGAGTGTACGTTGCGTATTTCTATTTTATCGCGCTGCTTTGTATTTTGGTTTCAATTACGTCCACCGAGACTAATTTAAAATATCAGATGAACAAATCGGCTTTATAAACACTTGTAAAGTGTTGATGTATGGTTATTAGGGAATATTGCTGTTATTTACGTAATGGGTGGGTTTTCCCTCGTCCGTTTTATTGCCCATGCCCCGTGTTTTATGCGCAGCTGTGATCGCCAAGATGCAAATGTGAGATGAGCGCTGCTTTGTGGGCGGCACAGGATGTTCATAAACCTGCGTATCCACTTGGCGGACGATTTGTTCAGCTCCGATCCGTCCAACTGCCAGAGATGGAGTGCTTTATCTACGCTAATCTCCCACGAGATCCATCTTGCTCCTGTAGGGAAGATTCTACATGTCATTTGTTCACAGCTACCTCTATGCTGCACATTTTAAGTATCTGGTTGGAAACACAAGGACAAAGTCAAGGTAAGTATACATTAGAGGGCTCCCTGGTTATTTTTGGTGACATTCTGTTGACACCAATACCAGCAGTTGTTCCACACATATACGCATGGTAAAGTTGGTATCAATTGCAGCTGTTACGTTGGCCGTACAAGCAGGACGTCAACTGTTGAGTTGAAAGAAAATAATCCTTGATTGGGTAAAGGCTCCATATGTGCATTTATTTAAATTTGTTTTACTGCTTACATAAGTGTTCCACAATTTTTAATTGGTTTTCACAATACACTTTTCCATTAAATACAACTTATTAGTACTGAAAAGAGATTTAAGCAACTTGTTTTGTTTCAAGAATATTCTGATTTACTGACTGATTTGAAACTAGTAATTCTCATTGCAAAGTTGGCAGTACTTCAGTTTAATGTAAAGTCGAGGCCAATCAATTAACTGACAAGTTTATATTAGCTAAGGGGTCAAAAACTGAAAAGAGTTATCATTTTCAACCTCTTTGAATTGCCAATAAATTATTTCTCCCACAACGTAGGGCCTTTCACCACCGGGGTTTTCCGGGGTTTTTCCTTATTGTGAGGAGACCAATATCGGGTAACTTTAAGCTCCATGGACCCCGGGCTCATTTCACTCATTTTATTCATTCAGTCATCGTCCGATGTGACCTACCAGGTTAAAGGGCGTTAAACTTAAAAAGGTCGTATCTTTCATATTAAAAGGATATTAGAGAAAAACATTGGACTACATTTATAATTTATGGCATTTTTGCTAAAGGTGAATTGTTCTAACTATAATGCAATCGTTTAAAACAAACAGGTCTGTTAAAATGTAATGAACCATCGCAGATTCAAAACCCTGAAGTACCGGTTGGGAAACCACATCCCCTCGCATGTACCATGTTAGTGCTTCTGTAGGCACTACCTGTTTTTTCCGACTATTGCAATTTGTTAACATGTTCTCTGTTTATTGTAACTAAGCACGGCTAGCACCTCCAAGAGACAAGCAATGTTCGTACCTTTTGTTATGTTACGTGTGGGCCGCGAAGACTCCTCTTACACGAAACTGTATGGATGGACCACGTCATGGAGGTCATTGCTGTAACCGTTAGAGGTCACACCGTCTGTACATATTAATAAAGGTGCGCTCTGGGCTCAGCCTCGGACAATAAGGCCTTAATTTCTCGAACATGACTCAAGTGGCAAAGGACTCGGCCAGCAAGGGTTCCAAGACTTACACAGACCAACGTCTTTACTGTAAACTTGTAAGGAAAGAAGCTAAAGAAACATTACGGAGGAGTACTGTGTAACATAAAATCTTAAATATACGTTATGAGTAGCACTCACTTTCATATGCATTCATTTTATGGCAGAACAATGCCACAGCACTTTTACAAGTAGTCCTAAAAACCCTAATTTATGTACACTTTTAGGCATATACAAAGTATATTTAGATATTTAAATGCCTAGCAATTTTATTCAAACTTGAAATCCGCTGAAAAGTATTTTTTATGGCGGCGTGTGCTATGGGCGTCCATGCGCCCTGAATAGGGAGACGCATCCATTAAAAAATCCCTCCACGTATGTGTATTTCTGTATCTTGCACGAAAGTTTCTTGCTATTGTGAGGTCCGGCACTCCGGGTAGTATATGAATGCTACTAAGCTGGCATGCATTGTATGCGAGCGCGTCAAGTGTTACTTCTTGGTAGAGTTCATGAAACCTGAATAGGACTAAGAGAGATTGAAAATGATCTATTCTTTAATCTCATATATACATCTAAATACTTCGTACAACGGTTCACCTAAATTTCATAATAATAAAATAGGCAACGTCCTAAATGATAACTATACCTGTTACTGATAAAATCCCTTATTTTCTGTTTAGACAAACTTAAAAATATGTTATCTCTGGTGATTGTTCAATGTGCTACTGATAACTGTTTTAACAGCTACGACTCTTCTGTATATTGAAATAAAGAATACAGACAATATGGAAAGCAAAGAAACCTCTCTTAATTTTCTTTAGATTTTGACGCATGTTGGGTATTGGGTCCATTCATACGATTAAGATGAACATTTTATTTAGAAACAAAAATACTTCGACTGCCCCTCCGGTCAATGGTCAGGGTTCTGACTTCTCAGTCCACAGATCTCGGGTTTGACGCCCGGCTGGAGCTGCGAACGAGTGAGCGAATGAGAGCGCGTTTAATGTTAAAATGATAAGACCAACGTTAAGAAAGATACTGGCAGTTCAGCCAGTAATAACCCATCAGTTGTTTCTCAAGTCAAAGACCCCAGTATGAACTTCTTCTTCTTCTTCTTCTTCTTCTTCTTCTTCTTCTTCTTCTTATTCAACTCCTTTTCTTATGTCTTCATTTCTTACTTTATGAAACCAGTGCATCCCTTGTTTTCTTTATAAAGTTCATCTCTGCACTTTGTATTTGGCTTTTCATTTTCTTCATGAGAACTCACATCTCACTTCCATAGAGTAGGGCAGGGACCACCAAAGTTTTATAGAATTTTAAGCTTGGCTCTCTTCTTGTTTTTAGCAAAGAAATTAAAGGGCCTATGCAAATTTAAAGTAATAAAAATAAATAAAGTCGATTAATATATGGCACGATGACGAAAACTTTCAAGAAGAGCGAAACAGGAAAAATATAATTAATTATTATTTATTTATGCCAACAAACTTACTGTTGGTGTTTTTAAACACACAAGCCGTGTGAAGGTCTGTGGTTCAAATCCCAGCTGTGGCATTGCATTTTTCAGTTCCAATTCTACCTCTCAAAATATAAATTAAGTTTTTTACATTACGATACGTAAGTTTTCACAATAAGACAATAACATTTATAGAACATACAGCTGAAAATCCAAACAAGGAAAAAAAAAAAAAAAAAAAAAACACACACACATTTGGGTTTGTGAATGCAATTGGGAAAAGAGATTGTCCAGAACAATTTGGAAACTGTGGAAGGTCATTGAAATAGCAAATAATAAGATAAAATTGATTTGATTGAAATATGAAAGAGGCTGATACACTTTCCAAGGTATCAAATCTCAGCAAACAGGAGTAAAACGCGGAAGAGAGCGAATGCAGATAGGCGTTCAGACACATGAAGAGTTCACAGAAGCATTAAGTACATGTTCTCTACTGGTCGTGTTTGTACTGAATGAATAATCCCCCGTAGTGACCGAGGGGGCGTTGCTTTGCGGTGAGCCTAATGACGCCTGTAGTATTGTGTTCCTCTGCATTATTAGCCCCACTGTGCTGCTGGACCTGTTATTTGCAACTATATCTCCCTACGGCTCTGCTTTTCGTAGATATAGCTTGCTCATTTTCATTACACTCAGGAACGCCAACACGCACTCGCAGTTCATCATTTGCTTCTCGATCCAAGGTCAGCACTGTCACGTTATAACAAAATAAATTATGTATACAGCGAGAGAAAAATCGTTCTACCCCAAAATCAGTGGCGAATTACTCAGAAATTTAGCAACATCCTGTATAGTCGGATGTTACAAATGGATATGTAAGCGAACGTTTATGTTAGAGGTGAAACAAAAGCTATCAGTGCTTATGCACCCGGGGGTCGACGTGAGGTGCCTGCAGAGAAATACTTTTATGTAATTTGGGCCAGAGAACGATGGGAGAGGTTGCGGTACTAGCTTCCTAGCCCAACGGCCATTTCTTATACTATCTTACTCCTTTGGTCTTTATTTTTATTCTTATTTCTCTCTGAAGCACGCTGTAACAGAATACGCCACCTCATGCGTGCATTTAAATACCAGATCTTGTGGATTCTGCGGACGCGGGATTGAATCTCGGTTAGACCACATCGCCCACGGACTTAAAACTGAATATTGCAGTCAGTCAATCTTAGTTTCTTAGTGCGCTAAAGAGCCAGAGCACTGTGTATAATTTACAATTTTTACAAGGAAAATGTTACAAATGTTTGTAAAGTCTGTTTCACAATAAAAGCTTGTTAACTTGTAAAGTTTGAGGAACTTCACAAATCCAAACAAACAGTTGACAAACGTCACTTGGGTGCAGCATAAGAATTTTAAGATCACAAATGAAAATAAAATTTCTTTTTAGAGAAAATTATGCACGAATGAACTAACAACTACGTTGCTCTTGCCAGTTCCCATCCAGTGCAAAGCAACACACAGTTGTTTTGAAGTTATGGTTCCACTCATGCCTGTTGCATGCTGAATGTGATACTCAATATCTTTCATTACAATTACATTGCTTAAGGACTCATTACAAACCTCTCATTGTATTCATAAACAGATGTGAAGTCATTATTAATTTTGAGCCTAAGATGTTTGCGTCTTTTACCTTCCCTTGCATTACTTGTATCCCAGAAACTGCTGCTACGCTGCATTTTATGTTGTTTCCAGTGATATTTTACTTGCCATGTTCTTATTTGTTCTTATTACAAAATTAAACGTAATTTTCTATTTTTATTTTTGATAATGCATTATTAAACTTAGCTTCCTTTACAAACCTTAAGCCACTTCTAGATAAACTATGAAATTAGTATTTGATTGTGAAACAAAAAATTTGCAAATTCTATAAACCATCATTTGTAAATAAGTATACGTGTTTTTAAAGTGCAGTATATAGATTATGCAAAGGTGTAAAAGGATTGCTTAGGATAAAAATGATTGCAAGTTCTGAGTTTAAAAATATTTACAAATATCAAAAATCAAAACTATACATATTATGTGAATGCATATCAGCTATTTTTCATTCCTCAATTAACGTGTTTGTATTAGTAATTTTCTTTTGTGAAACATAATTTTTCCAACTCACAGCCATAAAGAACACATTTAATTTCTAGATACGGTCATGACTTTTTGCATATAATATTGAGAGAAACAATTATCGAAAAATGTCATCTATGTCTCGTTGTTTGCAAACTTGAGATAAATATACCAATATTTATTTGTCTAGTTCCTACTTATCCAGTAGTACAAGATAAAAAGGTGACCAGGTAGTTTAATTCTGTTTTTTCATACAGACAGTTTCTAATACTGATTAGTGGAAAATTCTATAAGTAGGTATCTAACACACTAAAAACTTCAATGTCTTGGATATTTAAGTCTAGTATCTTCACATCTCTCTAGATCACTAGGAGGTCACTGAGGGTAGCAATAAGATCTTAAGTTTGAGTAAACACCGATAAATACTTTAAGAAATGCAATAATGCTGAATTTCGTAGGCAATACAGGCTTCCAAAGGAATTTGCAAAATGCTATGTATTTTGTGTACAAATTCAATGTATAAAAACGTGAAACAAGAAAACTTGCGGGTCAGACTTGCAAATCCAACCATTAGGATAAATGAACAGAAGAAAAAGACAAGTCGGTTTTTATTAAAAAAAGGCCAAATTTTATTGTGATGAAAAAAGATGCCATGAGGCAAAACGTTTTTAACATAAAACCGAGAGAAGTACACTTAATGGTTGTGTATTATGCCAATAGCCCAGAAAAACTCCAAATTACTGTGCAATGAAGTTTCAAATAGGTTCTACTTAATTAGAGAAAGCGAGTTCGATTGATAGGGTCGATGCACTTTACCCTTTTAATTGGATGCGTATTCTAACGCGGATTAGAGTGGCCCGTAAGTGTAGCACCTGTTACAACCGTTACTTTACTAATAGGTGCTATAGCGCCGTGCTCACGTAGATTTGCCATAATTTTTAAGTGACAGCAAATCTGGTCACGAAATGGCTTACCGATAAGAATGTGGTATTTTAAAGGGATTCGCCATTCAAGTATGCTGGGAGCTAAGATGTAAATTTTAAGAACATTTTCTTATTCGTTGCGATTTGTAGACCTTCAGCTTTTTATGTTTCTAAAACGGCCGTCACGTTTTGAACTAATTTGTTTGAATGCAGATTAGCCATTGCTAGAATAGCATTTGGCATTAAAATTTTAAGAAAATAGAAAATAACGAAAACTTTTCCAGGTAAAGGCTAGTTTGGTGTCGGGAGATTTTCTTCAAAATCTTCTGTCGTATTCTTGGAAGGTTCTAAGCGTCACTATCAAATTTGATATTTAACTGACTTTTCAGTTTTAAGTATTCACACAAACACGCGCGCACACGTCCTCCGTGGTCTAGCGGTAACATGCTAGTCTGGTTCCCGAGGTCACGGGTTCAAATTTGATGGGGACAGTGCATTTGTTCGGGCGTAAAAATTCTTAGAATGGCTTTTTTCGGAAGGGAAGTACAGCTGATAGTCCCGTGTCGTAGATTTACGGCACGTGAAAGGGCCAGGGAAGGGGTTCCAGATCGCAAGCAACTATACCATCTGTCCGCAATCGCCGGAATGTACCGCGCTTCCAACCAAACCTGAAAGATGACAAGGGAAGGAAATGAGAAATAAAGGGAAAGGAATCTGTGGTGCAGAGATTAAGGTACCCCAGCATTCACCTAAGTGTCACGAAAAAAGCACGGAAAAACCCACGGCGACGGGGATCGAACCTGTGACCTTCCGAATATGGGCCACAGACGTTACCGCCTGAGCCATCCCAGTCGGTGAGAAGAATGATTATCACTGCACAACATGTGTATGTCCAAAGCCGAGGTTAATTTCAACGCCGTCTGTTTCCATTCAACTCTCCAGCGACCTGTTTTAACAGTAAAACAATTATTGCCAACTGTACTCTGCAAGACGATCGCTTTTATGGGATATTTGAGGGCAGCAGTAATGACTCGACCACAAGTTGGCATTATGCTATTGACACGTTGCGAGCGGTCGGTGTGCGCGCTTCCAAGTGGCGTAACTGAAGTTTATTGCTCGTAAAGTCCCCACACGTCAACAAGATCCTTCCTTTATTATTTTCTGTTGTGTGGAGGGGTTCCAACCAAAGCCTGCGGCGGAGAATTCATTCATCACTCTCCCATTCTTGCTATGCCTTTCTAACTGAATAATCAGGAAGAGGCAATAGATTGGTAGCAACATTTCAAAGGGAA
Organism: Tenodera sinensis; assembly: GCA_030765045.1. Lineage (NCBI taxonomy): Eukaryota > Metazoa > Arthropoda > Insecta > Mantodea > Mantidae > Tenodera > Tenodera sinensis. The sequence goes on from CM060963.1 coordinate 79,884,138, forward strand.
AGCAATATCCAGGTGTTTCTACACAATCTACCACTCTAAAAGAAGTAGTTTAATAGTTCGAGACCTATCAATGTTTAAGCTTCTGTCTTTGAATTTGCTTTTAATTAGAGTTACTGAGTGCAAACCTTTCCCATTTTTTTGCATCTCTCTTTTTAAGCTGTGCGTTTGCCGTTCCTTGTAAAGCTATTATAAATATTTATCTCAAAAACTCGTATATTTGAAAACAACGTGGAAGAAATGGCTGAAACAACAATATAAATTTTCAGCATCCCTTGCGGGTCTTGTGTTTGGAAACCAGACTTCAGAAATCTTCTAGGTAGATATGGGCGCCTATTTATCCAACATTTATAAACTGTAAGTCAAATAATCTTCAAGACTAACTTCAGTTTTGCTTATAATTGTTACATAAGAAAATGACTGGCATTTAGACATTATTTTATTTTCGGTTTTAGAAGCTTTTCTATAAAGAAGCACATCCACAGCAAACCACATGTTTTCATTAACAATATTGAGTCGTATATTGAAAAATAATAACTTTCATAAAAAATGTATCTACATTCATGCATCATGTGATAGTACTTCGAAAATAAAATGCAAACAATTGTCTCTTCGGTCGAGTGGTCAGGATTAAGACTCCTCAATCAAGAAGTCCCGGGTTCGATTACCTATCTCCCACAGAGCCTGGAATACGTGAGTGCATGTGTGTTTAATAATAAAAGACTGATAAAACCAACATTAAGAAACTCTACAGCTCAGAGAGCAACACCATCAGTTGTCAAGGCCCCAATATGACCACAGAAATTAAAGGAGCCAGTACAATGAAACAACATATACCTATAAAGATCTGATGTTTTACATTCACATTACTTTCTCTGCATTGTATCGCTTATTAGCATACCTATCCTTCATTTTAATCGAGATAGTTGATTTCGTTATACTTGGATATAAAACGAACAGCGATGGTCAAAAGTTTTAGAATTGGGCACTTTACGCTTATACTACATACTTTTGCTATAAAATCACGAGAAATAATTGAAAACCGAAATGACTTTAAAAATAATGAAGAATTCAAACAATAACCGAAAATATTTTCCCTAGAAGAAAAATTACCATGTATAGGAATCATGTTAACAGATGGGCACTAGAAAGGGTCCCTAGAAGAACGATGTCCTATAGTTCTCAAGGGAGAACACATCCGGGAAAACCTAGGGAGCGTTGGATAGATACACTATGAAGCCGGAGTACGCCTGTTCCTTAAGTGGGTGATACCTCAAAGAAAGTTATTCTCTTTGGCGGTGCGTATTCGTCTATCGATTAACGTTTCTTAGTTAAGCAAGATTATATAAATTTCCTTTCCAATGAAGGTGAATTCACAAGCTATTCCCAGAGAATTCACGATATAGATACATTTTATTTGCCTTGCAAATATCTTTAGTAATGGATCTATAATCAAAATCGCCAGAGTCATTTTGAAAACTTTATCATGTAAAGGGTAGTTTGGGATGGAAGATTTTCTTGAAAATTTTGGTGTCGCATCTTTGGAAGGCACTGAACTTAAATATAAGTGTTATGTTTAAACTAAATTTGGTTTTTGAGCTATGCTGTGCACAGGCACATGTTTTTCAGGCGAAATCTCGATATCAAATTTTTAACTGGAATGCAATGCCTTCTCTACCTCCCATGTATTGATAGAGAAAGTAAAAAATCGATACTTTAATCTACAAAAAACCACCAAACCAATAAGGAAGAACTATTAGAGTAGGGTTACCTTAGATTTTAATGACATATGAGCGAAGTATTCTTAGCTCCCATGACACATTTTAAAAATGGCGGAAATTACACTGAAATGTACTTATATCTACAGGTTTGCTATCTTTTACGTTTCTAAGAAAGCATTGCTTAAGTTTGTATTATCACTACAAAGATATTTCAGCCAGAAATTTACATGGACTTTGGTGATTTTTAACAACGCTTACCGCGGATCTTATTGTGCAAGGTTGTTGGAACATTTTCGTACATAGAAGTGCCTCTTCCAGCCAAGTAATTCGGTTTTGGAACTCATTACACGAAAGTAACTAACTCCTCTTAAGCTAGTACGGTTGCATGCAAAAGTTTCTACTGAAACAGATAGTCTAAATATCCGGTATTTTTCCATAATCAGACACCAGAGAGGAGGAAAAAATGCAAGCGGGAAGAAGAGAAGGCCGGCAACATTTTTCGGGATTCATCACTGACTATGAAAAAGGCTGATCCTTTCTCTGTAAGAGATTGGTGTGTGGTATTTTATGGGCCCATTGTGTGAGATGTCTGCCCCGGGGATGTTAAGATAGGAAGGAAACCTAGGCTACCACCCAGCCGGGCGGCTGTTTAGTAGGGAAAACCAGTTCTCACAAATCTGCATACCCCGAACCCACTTTCTATGCTAACGCTTCTGTCTTCTACATCTATTTCATTAAACCCTTTCTTACTGCTCCTTCCAAACTGTTACTTCCACTTTCTGCCTTGCTATGCTTAAATATGTTATTAATTCCTTATTTTCTCCCCTAATTCCTCCTGTGTGAATAGCTTTAACATTTTTTGTTTATTCCACAGGTTAAACCAATTTTAGATAACATATTAGAGTTATAGTTTTATAATTTAAACAGAATTAAAATAACTGAATTATATAATTAATGTTTACAATTTTCCACGGATGTGGCGAATAAATTATACAAAATGCCTATAGCATCTTCTACTAAAAATTTATACAATGGCTTTATAAATTCTATATTACAGTTATTTAAATGAAGTTTCAATCAGTATCTTCTAGGCTCTTGTACGCACAGTATATCCATGTTATTTGTTGATTTCTCAATAACCAAACCTAAATTGCCAAACAGCTCTTGTGTAGAGATTTGTGTGTATATTTATTATAAGTTTACTCATAGTTCATCTTGGACCTTATGATATCCAGTATTTTCTTTTAAGTAGGGAGTCAGGTGACATAGTCGTATGATTGGTGTTAACTAGGCAACTTAAAATTATACCTGCTGGCTAGTTATACCTGCAGTAGGCACATTCTCCTTTTGTTCTTGTACATTCCTTTAATTCGTACTCTTCTGCACAACTTGGGCACTGGGATTTTGATAGTTCATTCTCTTTGCATGATACCACGAGAAGTATAAGTGTTTGAAAATTCGAACTAATAACTAGAAATACCTGTCTCGGCAATGGCATAATTGTGTGCTTTAACGAGACTTAGTTTTTGTCCAGTAAGACTATCTCCTACGTTTATCAATTATGTAAGTCATCCAGAAGGAGGACTTCAGAGACTATTCCTAGAAAATTTAAAAATTTACATTTCATTTGCCATGAGAATATGTTAAGCGTGTGGTATTTTAATTAAAATTGTTACGGAATTTTTAGGAAAATAAACATTCTTGAATTTTTTATGCAACAGATAGTTTGGGGTGGAAAGATTTGCTTGAAAATTTTCGTGTAGCACCCTTGGAAAATTCTGAACTTAACTGCGCATGGGTCTTTTTCCAAATTACCTTTTTAGATTCAGAGGAACTCAGAGCATGTAGTTGCAGTGAAATTTCTATATCGATACTTCCATACTGCCTCTACTTATATAAGTGGTAGAGAAACTAAAAATGTACAGATCGTGATCTAGTGACTACCCACATTATGAAATGTCAATTTTTTTAAGAAACCTATGGTTCTCAGAAAACTTTAATTACTTCAACGGAAGGAAAGTGATTTATCTGAGTAGTTTGAACATAACTTTACAGGCGTTTGTCTTTGACTGTAGAGATTAAAGTGTAACAGAGCGTTTCAATGTAGAAAGAGCTTAGAATTCATCATAATGGTTCTGAGAGCCTACAAAGTTTAACAGTCTTAACTTCCTATGATCTCAATTTCAGCATATATTGAGACACTAATGATAGAGGTCTTCGCTCAAGGACTTCATTTGTCTCTGATCTGACGAGAATTCTACACGAAATGGGCTGCAAAACTGAGCCAAATTTCCCTCCGACCTTCACTAAAGTGGTATCCTTAGTGACGTTATTGGTACATTCAAAGCAAATCTAACGAGCTAAACTAGCTACACAATTAAATCTTCACTTTTTTTGTATCCACATTACGCAATGCTGTAATCACTATCCTGCGATAAACTAAGCTAAAAAACTGGAAACTGGAATTTCGCAAAGGTGTGATTAATACGCGCTGGATTTATTAAAAAGAAACATAAAGGCGTAGGTAACTTGAAAACTAGCTACCTTTGAATAACAATTAATTTATGCATTTCTAAGTTGTCAACATTCCGGTTAAATGCAGTAAACATATCATTTTACAATGCCCATCGCATGCTTTGTTATGGGATTCTATTTGCTTTAACGATTATCTGGAGGAAGTATTTTATCACTTAATTACAACTGTCACGCAATAGATTTTTCTAGAAACTAACTTGCTAGGCAAGATTTGCACATAGAGATGCGCAGTGTTAAAAGGTGTGTATACAAATTAAACTAATGACTGTGGTCTAAAGATAAACAGATCTTCCTACTTAATTTTTCTCTTCCTTACAAGCAAGAGAAGCAATGCCTTCGATCCAAAATTTTGAAATTTTTCATCAGAGATATCTAGGAATTCAAAGTCACCTTAGTAGAAAACAAAAATCATCGCTCTTAAACGAAAAAAAAAAAAAAAAAAAAAAAAAAAAAATGAAGGAAATCAAACTTTGCATCGAAGTCAAACATGTTTAAACAAGGAGACACTATTAATTCAGCAACAGTTGGTAGGTATATTAAATAGTATTTTATGGGACATTTCACAAAAGTGGGCATCAGATAGCGAAAATGTGTTAATGTATAGAACCCCTTCCCCAACCCCCCCCCAAAAAAAAAAAAAATGCTGAGAAAGGAAGAAGTGATTAAGTTAACCGTTTAGGGATTAAGTCAAGTAAGTATTACAAAAAAGCGAAACTTAAGTGAGGAAAGGAAGTGGAAGTGATAAAAAAGAGATAAGAAAAAATTAAATCAGTGAGGTATAGGAAATTACTAGCAAATGCTCTTGAAACATAAGCAAAAAAGGGGGGAATAAATTTTAGCACAGAATCGGTAATTTAAAATTTAATGAATATAGGGAAACGGAGAGTATAAGGGAATCTGCTAAAAGTAGTGAACTAAAAGACGAAACTAAAAAGGAAAGACAATCTTGAAGGAGGTTAAATAGCAATAGTTAAAGAACAAGCAATAGTACACGTCAAAAATTATATGTAGAGAATTTCAAAGAACTGTCCAGTGACAGAGGTGCTAGGCCTAGGTTCATGGGCAGCTCAAGATGTAGGTACATGCTTTAGTATTCAATAAATTAATATTCATACTCATTTTATGGGACAGAAATATAACCAGCGAAAGTAAATTAGTAGATAATATAAATTAATGGGGCTGAAATTTGGGAACTTAATGGAAACTTAGTATCGAATTTGCTTCTGTGAAAACGAACTTTTTTTACGAAGCGGCATCTAGGCGGGTTTTCTCCGGGTTCTCCGGTTTCCCCCACCACTCATTCCACCAATTACTCCATCATCACCTTTCAAATCATCTATTTCGCCTGGGTTTCATATCATCCTCTTCCTCACTCATATCTAGTACTGGGCTGACCACCCGCTTCCAGGTGTTCACTCTGTCCAGTCCATACGTTCTGTGCTCCCCGACAGGGGTCTGACCTTAGGGGGTAAGTATGTCCTAGAGGGGTAAGTCCTACATAAGGGGAGGGTAATCATGTAAAGAAGTAAACAAACTTTGAAGGTCAGTGAAGCATTCAGCATTGTTATTAAGAAATAAATCAATGTTGACAATTGATTCTTTAGTAGGACATGTAAGGTATAAACTCATCAGGAGCATTCCACAGGATAGAAAACTGGGAGAAAAGGAAGGAATGCTAGAATGCAGGTAATAAGGTCGGGGAAGAACAAACGAACTGAAGGAGGTGGAAATGAAATGACATAGATGAGTGGAGAAGAAAAATAAGGCTTTAGGAACAGAGAGTTGTGTTAACATTATAATTCTGCATATAAATAAATATTTAAAAGAAATAACTTCCCCCACCTCGGTGCAGGTTCTTCTTGGATACCGCGGTAGCTCTTTCTTTCTCTCTCTACACGTCTTTAGGCAGAAAATCCCATTAATCTTTCCGTTCACAGCACAATGTGCTGCCTTTAGTGAATATTTATTTCTACATCACTTCTCTTGGCATTCTTAAGATAAGAATATTAGTAGAACAACATTACATCCTAATTCAATGAGTCGACAAAATTCAGGGGCTAACTTAATGACTTTATTTGGTAGTCGCCCTGCAAACTATTCATATAAAAAACTGCTGTTCTATTAACTTTGGCGGTGATAGCTATTTGCATGTTAGTGTTTTCAGCTGGTCAGTGTTACTCTACATAAGAATGAATAAACCAAATGATATTCCTAGAATCGTTACTTCTCTGTGACGTCTTTGAGTTAGGAAAAACACTAAACTCTGTTAAAAATTCCAATGAGGATAAAAAGAAGTTTTTAATTTGTCAGTTAAAGGTAAGCACACATAGATGAAGTTTATAAATTTTACATTTATGAACACACACCCTAAAGTATACACCAAATGATTAGCAATTAAACAATTTACTGCAATATCCCCAGCAGCTGTTGGTTGTTTAATATTTTATTAGTAAGCAGAAATTACGATTATAAATTTTACTGATAGGCAAATAGGTAAATATTTGTTTTTACTCTAAAGTATATTTAAGGGAAAAAATGAGGAAGCAGTTTTTAATCACTGACGTTTTAGTTCGTGATGAAAAAATTATAAATTCTTTAGAAACAATATATATTATTTTACTAATTTTAATGTGTTAATGACATATTCTAATTAATATTACTCCGAAGACAAACCAGTATTTTTTGCAGTGTTTTGGGTGCTTCTCTACAAAAGTTGAACAAAACTTGCATCGCGTGGAACATTTTAGTGCGCAAATTTAGGGGAGATGGTAACAGGTGGGGAAAAAGCGAGAAAAACGCTTTTAAGATTCCACCTTATGCTCAGGCACTTTTTGAAGGATTTCGCTCTACTTTCACCTATTGCACCCTTAAGGAAATACACGGATTTCAGAAAATATTTCAGCTGAAATGTCTAATGAACACAGAATTTTCTATATAAGCTGTACCAAATAAGGAAATGAGCATTCAATCTATCTGGGAGAAGATTACGTGGTTGATCATTCAAGATTATCCCAACACCTACTGTACAAAAACCAGCCCACTTCTCGTAATCAGAGCAAAGGTGGTATAATGTGGTAACTAAAACAACTTGCCGATTATAGCTATAGTAAAAGATTACTTCATGTCAAAAGTAAGCATTGAATGACTATGTAAACCACGAAACACATTCAGCCATAGGTAAATACCAATGCTATAACTATACTATCATTCACTAGAGAAGTCACAGTCGGTGAGAATTTTATTACTACGTGAAGACATCGCCAGTTTAAATAACTGTTCTAATCCATTGGTGTGCCTTTATTTTTTAATTTTAAATTATTTAATTTTAGTCCTGTACAAAGCTACTAGTGTTAATGCAACATACCTAGCTTCTAGGTATAAACTGATATTTTATTAGATATCTATATCTACTATGCACCTACCTCTGGTATGGTCAGTAAGAATTTCAGTATCAATTTAAATTTAAACTATACTAAAATTGTGTAGCCAAAGATGAGTGTATTGCATCCACAAATATACATAGATAATGTGGTCACTATAAACTAGCTCTCAATGTGATTAAAAATAAAAGGTTGGCATTTTCCTTTCTCTGTTGTATGACATTTACAGGAAAGAATGACATATAAACAAATTAAAAGTGTATTTAATTTGCTATTCCAATATCCTAATGTTTAAATTTTAATTTGAGAAATTTCCCTCTTTATTTTTACAACTTATTGGTACTATTTCTATTCCTTCCTCTCCCTTCACTCTTTCTCATTGATAGTTTGCATTGTTTTGTTATTCAGGTGTTTCAAACCACTGCAAATGCAAAAGAATGTAGTCGCATGTTTACAGAGACAGGGTGTACCTTATTTTTGTTATTTCGTATTTCTTAAGTTCATACCTATTGTATACAGGGCTCATAATGAATAATTAGTGATTCAATGTACTGATAGAAATTAGTAGGTAGGTACTAGTGCTTTTTTTTTAAAGCTGATTTGCAGATAATGGCCCTAAGAAAACTAAAGGTTAAGCTCTAAAGGTACTATATTTGACCTCTGAGTCATGCAGCAAGGTGACGCATCCAATGATGCACCGTAACCCGGAAGATAAAAAGAATGCAAACTCCGGGACGTAATCCTGAATGACTAAAGCAACCTACAGCGTTGAGACTGAACAAGCTGCAATATTAAAGGCAGCAGGTTGTGGAAGAATGTTGTATTATCTATCTACCTACAGATGAAGACAGGTATTTCAAGATTGGTAGCCTACCTGTTGGATGGCAGTTTGGTCACGTGGTGTGATGGCTTCTGCTCCGATGCCGCTGTCCGGCGATGGCAGGTCCACAGTAAGGCCGGCTGCTGTTGCTGCAGAAACCACCCCTTTGCTGCTGTGATACACACTGCTCTGTCGCACGAAGCGGTCCATGAGGGATGCCGCAGTGGCCACCACCCCCGAACTACTTCCGCCACCCCCGCCCTCGGGACTATCCGCATACGTGGGGATCTGCTGTCGCACCTGCGTGGCTGTGACATATTGTTCTCCGGCAGCTGCTGCCAAGTATTCGCGATAATTGTAAGGATCTGCGACGAACGTATGTGTCGCCGACCCACCGGCGGCGCGGATGTTCCCAGTCACATAACCGGCTCCACCTCCCGTGGCGGCATTGCCGAGACCGCCTCCGGACACCACCGTCGTCGTGTATTGCGTCACGTGGTCCGAGTAGGGTATGGGCGACGGAGTGCCGCTACCGCCACCACCTCCCGTCCCGTGGTGCTGGGGGGCGAAGATCTGCGTGCTGTACGACATGGGCTGCTTGAGGCCGCCGTCGGCCGTCGCGATCAGCTCGATGGGGCCTCCACCACCCGCGTCTCCCAGCAGCGACGACGACGTGGACGTGGGCGTGCCGTTGATGGATCGCGAGCCGTGTTGAGGGGAGTTGAGGCCCCTGTGATGTTCCTCCTTGATGGAGGCGGCGCCGCTGTTCACTACGTCCACCACCAGGTCGCCCGGTCCCGGCGTGGCACCGCCCCCATTCGCTGCGGAGGACACCAAGACGAGTTTATGCCTCGAGGCCGCTGCCTTGTTGCTGATGATTATACTACTGGTGCCGACACCGTCTTGTAGCGGCGAGCCGGTAGTCTTGTGACGGTGGTGGCTAAGGTCTTCCGGTTCCCGTTTCACTATCAGCTGCTGCTGGTGGTGCAGGTGAGGATGGTGCAACAGCTGTTGTTGTTGTTGTTGCTGTTGGTGGTGCAGAAACAGGCCCTGCAGTTCCGCGGAAGGCGCAACCGTCACCGGTGAGGTGGCTCCCCCTCCGCTTAGTCCTGCCGATGAGACGGGAGGCGGGGCGATCAGTTCGTGGCCCGCCCCAGAACCCAGACCATTGGTGGCCTTCACTTGTGACGTCAGCAGGGGACCTCCACTGGCAGGCGACGCCGTCCTGCAAATATACAAGAGATAACACCGTAAGATAGAGCAAGAGAGAGGACAAAAAAATTAGTGGTTGGTTATTCGGGCACTGTGGAGTGGGGAATGTATGAAAAAATGGTGGGGAAGGAGAGAGTGTAACAAACAAATGGCAGTGAAGAGGGGACATGCGACGCGGAGGGGCGGCTAACGTTTTTGGGATGTAGAGTAAACCAGAAGGGTAGATATGTACTTCCTGCTACTTGTATGCTTTACATATGTGCCAAACAATACCCCTACATTCCTACATCTTCACCGTATCCACTGTTCGCAAGTTCCTCTTGGAAACAGTACGTTTAGGTTAAGGGGGAACAATACAGAACATGCCAAAGATAGTTAAACTATTCAAGAAAGAAGAGAGCTCAATGTGACATTTTCATGGGTATTACGGTTATGGAGGAGGACTATAGAACATGCAAAAGCTAGTTAAATACTGTTCAGGAAAGAAGGGAACTCAGTGTCATATTTTATGTCGCTTTTCTATACTATAAATGCAAAGAAAACCTTTCCTGGGACATTACATTAGTAAGGTCTACGTAAGCAGGATATATAAATGCCATTGATATATCTTATGCAAATGAATTGGTGTTGTAAAATTTCGGGCAGTGCTGAGCTTTTGAACGTATGTATCGTGTCACACTGTAGGTGCTTTTGTAATATATTGTAATATAGAGGTCATTTTATGAAGCAACAACAGTTAATAGTTAATAGCAACTATGATTATTGTACAGTGCAAACAAAGTATAAGGACACATCTATACTACTCCTGCTCCTATCGAAAACTAAGTAATTCATATTTCCCAAATTGCTGTGTGCTAACTAACAAGTTTACGCTGTTCAACATAAGATTATGAGTTACTTTACTAAATCCTCCCGACCGTGATCTGATAAGCATGCCAGTTAACAAAAGAAACACTTTTTACTTTCGCCCCTGCTTAACTATTTAGATAAAGTTGGTATTCTGGTATCTACTTTTCACAGGAAATGCACCTTTTGGTACGCTGAAACCAAAAAAGTGCTATAATTAGTATGTAAAAGGTCCACGAGCAGTTTGCATATAAACAGCATGATTAAAAAACGAAAAGTCAAATGCATACCACATTTCATAATTTAAGTTCAGTATGTTTCAAAGATACAACTTGGAAGATTTTCTCTCGCCATTTCCACCATTCAAACTTGTATGGAAAAAATTGGAACATTTTTAAATTCTCAGGAATGTCATAAGCAGGGGCATAGCGTCAATGGATGTGGGAGATATATTACATGCCCTGTAATTTTCCTCAAACTGATTGCCAAATTGGTGTTCATGGTAATTTTGTTGTCGTTTTAATATAATTAAAAATCAGGTTTTCGTAAACATTATGATTTGAATTAGCACCATCCTGCAGTAGTATGTTCCGAAGCAAAGCTTGGGTCAAAGTCATCTGCTGTCAGTTAGACGAAGCTGGTGTTTTGCGCCTGAGCAAGGTATGTACCAGGCTAGGCCACATCTCATGTTAAGAATCGTGCTAACATTATTGCATTTAAAGTCGTGAATAGGGCGCAATTTTTTGTCTCTTGTATGTGTGCTCTTCAATTGTGGACATTTGAGCATGATTTGAACACTTATTATTAAAGCAAAATGTAGGTTAAGATATGCGCGGATTATGGGATGAAGGTATGTGATAGAGGCAATCACATCCGAGAGGCCACGAAATGAATTCTGTTTAAATTGGGTCAGATTTTAACGAATTTTACTATATTCGTTGGGTTACATACCCGAGTCTGATAGTCAAGCTACGCCACTGGTCATAAGGCTTAGAACTTCATATGATTGGGAAACTATACTATGAGATAAACCAATTCACTACAGAAAAAATAGACAAATGTCTGAAAAATGGGTAAGCTGCTTCAAATGAACATTTTTTTTGTTTTTTGTTTTTTTGTTTTTTGTGATTTTAAAAGATTCTTTCTGTTGTTGATTTTTCTACAATTTTACGCTTTCCTGTCTTTAATTCCTCAAGAGTTCATGCCAAGAGCATGTCATAGAATTAAAGTAGCATATAACGATCTGGTTTCTAAATACTTACCTTATTTTGTTAACCCCCATAGATGTTAACCCCATCTATGTTTAGTACGATATAGATAGATGTTATGCCATTAAATAATATGAACACGGTGCCAGTGTGATACAGTTTAGATAAGTATGAATATCAAATTGGAGGTTTACTGCTTGACCAAGGCTCTTAGGACATGAAAATAGCTGTGATTATTGAAAAATACCTAAATTATACACAAGATAAACACGTTTTCAACGAAAGTCATAACAAATGCTATATTTCTCCTTGTAAACTGGAATGGCATCGAAATTTTGGAGATTTAAGGCAGTCGCACAATAATTCTTACAAGCTCGGATGAGACCGTCTTTGTGAACGTTTCTGGTTTCTCAAACCAGATGACCCGCTTTCGATTCCCGACAGGGGCGGCGGAATGTTTCTTTAATTAGTATCCTTTTCTGACTTCCTTATATGGGAGCGAATCTTAGTGTTTGAAGTCACAATTATTAAACCCAAACCCAACCTTAAAGAAGCAACAGTCAAAGGGTTGCTTTTTAAGTCAGAGCATCCCCCCTATGGTCTTGGAAGTTAAAAGGATTATACAAATAAAAAAAATTATAAATAATAATAAAAATCCTTGGATGAATTACTGCGCACAAACCTAAAAAGCAGAATACGTGAAGTATGACTACATGCCTGAAATGATTTGATATCACTTAAGAAATGAAAGTTTGTGTGATACAGGAAATAACCTAACTAATTGGGGGAGAGGAGGCTACCTATGCAGGGCTCCATCCTCCCACCCCACTTGTGCTCCGCCTAAGGGATAAGAGAAGACCCAGGTGTCCTGACCACTCTCTCGACGTTGTGCAATGCGGAGCGGCTTCTTTGTAAAGAAGAGCCATTAAACACATTTTTTTCTGCGCTCCAAATGAATGCTACGAGTTTATTACGAACTGCTCGTAAACCAGATAACAGTAGCGTGAGTACGGCGACTCCTTGACCCAGATTGTTGATGACACTCCTGAGTTATTGGTCAGCATGTTCTGTCGGGATTCTACCATCGTTACCTTCCATGTAGTATCTATCTACCTGATAAATTATTGTGACCGGAAGACATGAGACGCAACCAAACTTGAAATGGAATCCAAAACTTGTTAATGTTTCCTGTTAGAACAGTAGCATCACGAATTGATTAGCATGTGGCTTGATAGTTATTCTTCGGGTACTGGCTTCTCTTACTGGACATGCCATTGAACTTTATTCGAACTTTTTCATAGCGACAGTGGTCTACGTCCCTAGGAAGAATGTGACGATTTATCCTCAACTAACCGCAGCAGTATCTTGCAGATGGCCCATCTCGAGGTGTCTACAATAATTCTGCCAAGGTAGAGGAAAGTCGTGAGGATCTCGACTGCTATTTGAACGAAATCAATCTAGATCCCTACCTGTGCTCAACTCAAGTAACGTCCAGTTTTGCAAGAAGGATTAAATATTTCTGAATCCCTCGAGATGCAGTAAAGATAAAGTATAACCAAAATATAAAGCAAATGAATATTATCTATCTATATGTTTTCGTTTCTTTTTAGTTTTTATTGTATCTACCAAGGTATGCAGAAGTACAGCATCTGGATTACATATTAATGGATTAAATTATCATTACGTATTCCAATGTTTAAAACATCGGCCTCTATACCTATGTAATTATTAAAATATTTCATGAAGACTTTTACTGGCTCATTGTCATAACAACTAGAACATTTCTGTTCTCAAAAACTCACTAGTGAAAATATATCTTGAAAACCTACAGGTTTAGATCATTTGCCCCCGGAAGTGTACACATCAGGTGAACCATGGACAATGACTTGGTTTCAATAAAATATTTTGTCCATTCAACTTCTTAACACCCTCATTGATTTTGTTTACCAGCTATTCAAGAGCAATATCAAGGTTAACGTGTGAACTAATGATCTATTCATGCCTGGTAGTGTTGATGAAGCCAGTCAGGATCTGAAGGTGAGATGGATGCTTACACTTAATACTGCATGAATTAAAGCATAGGTAGATGTTAACAAACAAAGGGAAGTAAGGACGGTAAGATTTAAATGGTAAAGTTCAACTTTATTTTATCAAACTGGTAATATTGCATGTCTTTACCTATACATGATTTTCATACATAAATAGCTGAAGGATTAAATAATGTTATTAACATCTACGGTAAACATGGAAAATATACAGAGTGCAGGGATTTAAACTTCCTATATGGTAGCAGGAGCGGAATGTGAATATAAAACCACTTGTGAAAATATAACTGTATGGCTGGCTCCAAATAGAACATGGAAGGTTCTGTTAATTTGTGCGTATTTATTAGCTCTGGCGGGGGAGGGGGGGGGGGTGATACTTGACAATAGGGTAGTTGATGCTCACACTTAAGACAAGCAGGGTGCGCTTTCTACACAATGACGTATCAGAAAATACAACCATGACTCAATTGGGCATGTGCTTAGATCTGATTAGGCAAGTGAAACAATTGGCAGTAAACATATCTGTACTTCGTGCGTCACGTTGTAGATGAAGAGAGTCCCACCCATCCTGTTGGATATCACTACTTCACAACATATGAAGCTCTCTGTTGAGGCAGAAGCATAACAATGCAGCAGCAGGTCATGAAGAAGGAAGAAATGGAAGAACATATGGCACAAAAAGAAGGAAGAAGGAGCAGACAAATTCGTAAGTAAGTACATACTCGGTATAAGAGTCACAAAATAATGGAACAGACAAATAAGAGCAAAGGAAAAATAAAATGCAGCGGTAATTATCAAATATATAGGAGCGAAAGGGGACAAGGAAAAGTATAGGAAGATACGGAAGAATATTGAAAAGGTTGGGCAAAAAACGAACGAATTGCCTCGGGCAAAGTAAAGGACGAACGTGAATAAAGGAAGAGAATGAAGAAAAAGAAGACAATGAGATAAAATAAGAATAGGAGATGGGAGGAGACTCGGCGTAACTAATAGGAGATGCAAAATGAAAAAGAAGGACGGTTGAAAACATTGCTCCCTGCAAGGCCCTATCATGCATTATCGGACCTGAAAGTTCCTTTTGTCTTTTTAAGCTCCCTATTGTTTTCTCAGCACGCGATTCCAATCGGCGACTGCGGTATTTCTATAAGCCGCTCGGTCCCCAAGGCAGCTAGCATCCTACTCCACAGTTCACAAATGTGTAGATAGGTATGGACGTAAACAGAGCAGCTTTTGAAGAGATCTTAATAATAGTAGTACTACTACTATAGCTCTGCTTTGTTCTGATTGCTGATTACAAGTCATCACGACTGTCTTTCAAAAAACAAGCTTCATTTTAAAGAGTTACACAGAGGAAGTGGCATGCCTCCTCCTGATCTTGTATAATTATTTTGAGACTGCATATAAATATTTTGTAAAATAATAAAATGAGCTTAAATTGGGTATTTTCATGAAGCATAAAGAAGTAAAAATGACAAATCTATCAGTTTGCACATTTAGATGTCTCCTTTTGGATTTGGGGGGGGGGAGGGGGTTGTAACATCCGATTTAGCCTTATAATAAAGTTTAGAGAAACATATGTACCATATTGATGCCCTTCTGTTGCTAGCTAGAGGAATTAATTCCATTTTATAGTTCGAATTTCAGCTTTTTTTATTTTGATGGTCATGCTATCGATGGTTTGCTTGTCTTAATGATTAGAGATTCTCTTTAACGTACCTCATTTATCAAGCGGTGGTAATTTTGTCCAAAAGACATTGATCCAGTGATCCAACAAGTATCAAACTTCATAGACCCTATAAACTGTCCGAAGAAAACGTTATTCGAAATAGGGCAGAAGGGAGGATTAGAGGGGCTAGTTTCATCAAATTACTGGTTGAAACGCAGGGAAAAGCTTATCTTTTCACAAATATTAATTTGTTTACTATTTTTATGGAAATAGGAAAGTCAATTATTACTTTATACTCTATTTAGATATCATGCCGCTCAATAACGTTTACACATTCTTTTAAATATATCTGCATGTATGTGCTTGAGAAACAGGAAGGAAAATTAAGAGGCACTATAAACTTTGATATCATCTTTGGAATTTCCATATAGCAGTATGCACTGTTTGGAGACTGAAAGATTTCTTTACTTTTCGAAAGAGTATTTGTTTGTCTTCTACGATTTGTTCTCTTGCAAACTGAATAAGAATCAGGCGTTATTAGTAACTGTTAAGTTAATTAACTTACTTTCATTTTTAATTAGAGTAAGAATAAATTTGTTCAGATGGAATTCGATTACTTATTTAAAAGTTGTAAAGTTCCACATTTGTTGTTTTTAATAATGTGTGCATTCTGTTACGAATCCATTGCTAGTTGCAGTTTGGAGAATTCAACGCATGGGTAAGACACTACCCGAAATTCCAAACTGTTCCGATTAAGATTTCCTAAGATAAGCAAAATCAATATGGTTATTGTCCCTCAATGAAATGTCTTCATGATAAAAATAGTAGTATTTGCCTGTTACGTGGTAGGCCAGGTTCAACTTCCAATTCAGACAAGTTATTTTCGGAAGTTTTTCTTGCTCGAATAGGTAAATATTAAATAATGGCTACACATCCATTTGCGCTTCGTTTCTTTCAATCATTCATTCATTCGTTCCATTCCATTCACTGCCTCAGCGCCCCTAGCTTGACTGGGTGTTTAGCTTTAAAAAGCAGGAGCTTTTGTTGAGGAGTTATATCAAGGAGTAGCAGTTTTCTTTTTTTCTTTCTTTCTTTTCTTTTTTTTAACTATCCGCCTAACCTCTCTGATCTCTCAGACTATACGATAACATGCAACTCGTTAAATGTTGTGCTGATGTTAAACAATAGGAAAGTGGTCCGGTTGGGAAGATTTATGGGAGTGTCGGAGAAAGACTTGAGGTGAAAGCTGAACAAGCGATGTGTCCACTAGCGATGCTGACCTCGGTCAGACGTATTCACCTGTACCTAAGAGAAAGCTACCGACCACCGCCCCAACACTTTACATTTAAATTGTAATTAACTTAAGTGCATGTAAGCGTTAATTGAAGTTTTGAAAGACTAATAAATAATGTGTCAAGTCATATGTTCGAATATGCATATAGCATTAGCTCTTTTTGTTTCGATCTACTCCACTGTGTATTCTGGTAACAGTCAACTCCGTCATTAGTTAGGAGAAGAGTAAATGCATGAAGCTGCTATATAAGTTTTTCGTCGGCGTGTATGAAAGTCACATATCATGCCTTAAGACAGCCTCTAAAGGGCAGGAGGTGAATGAGGAAACGCGTGACTATTTTCTTATTTCATTTCTTCATTGTTAAATAACACGTAACTACCTAAAATATAAGGTTAATGCTTCTTAGCTAAGAAAGTAAATACATACATGATAGAGGGGTAAACATCTTTCCTTTGCATATTGTGTATCTGACTCACGTTTCCTCAAAACTATGTTTTCTATTTCCTGATTATTTCATCTATTATATTACTCCATGGCATCTTGATTTTCTTCTGAATTTTATTTTCACACATTTTTACTTTCTTTACTACGTATAGTAAGTACCTAGAGGAAGTATTATATTGGACCTAAAATTTCGATGTCAAGATTTCACCGGAAATATATGTTTTGAGGTTCCCTGAATTAAAAAAGAAAAGCATTTTTAGAGAAAGGACCGCGCGCGCTGTGTGTTTGTGTGTGTGTGTGTGTGTTTGTGTGTGTGTGTGTGTGCGCGCGCGCGCCTGTGTCTGTATATGTCGGCCTGTGAACAGCATAACCCAAAAACGAAAAATCGGTTACTAACCAAAGTTAGTATTTAAGTTTAATATCTTTCAAGGATGCGACACGAAGATTTTGAAGAAAATTTCTCCACAGCAAACTACTCTTTCCATGGAAAATGTTTCGAAAATTTTGATTTTCTTAAAAATGGCTCTAATGATTTTGGTTAAAATGTCAATATTTTTTGGGCGAAACACCTCAGCACTGTACTTACAGCCACTGGGTTGTCGTACAAAACTAACTGCAGAGTAAAACCCAGGCCATGGGACTGGTGCTAACGAGGTATGCGGACAATCAACTTATGAAGATGTAGAAGTTACAGAGGATGATTTGGCAAGCAAATTGTTTCTGCTACTTCATTTGAATCAAAATAAACCTATTTTGATTGCCCGTATTGAAGAATTTGTTACTCAAAGTACTGACTAAAAAACCTACCTACGCCATGACTCAATTACAGGAGGTAGTGGGAAGCGAATTGGTAATGTAGAAGCAATAAAGCGTTTATTACGTCGGCAACATTCCAACGCTTTTGGACTGCCTCCAATTGCTGCTGCCCATATTAAATATTTAATTTTTTTTCTACTCCAAAGACTACCGTTGAATGCCTATGCCTACATACTCAATACGTCGTATGTTAGATGTGAAAGTGCAGAATTGATGTTTCATATTCATAAGCGTAATTATGTTTAATTGGAAGAGGTAATTGATAATTCAGACCAAGCTGTAACATCAGCACTTGCTAGCCATTATCGGCTGCTCAAGATTTCTTCTTTTTATTCAAGTGAATGCAAATTTCGTATAGCTCATAATCACTACTATTATTATAAAACATGTTTCCAAAAAGTACGCTGAAGTATAAAGCAAACCATGCTCTGATTGCTAAAGACGTGCAAATGCAAATTCGAATTTGGTGCTTAAATCAACTGCTTAAGGTACGGGCCAATTCTCTCTCTCTCTCTCTCTCTCTCTCTCTCTCTCTCTCTTCCTCTTCTTGCATCTCTATAACTGAAATAATCCTCCTAAATAATGAAACAGTTTTATTGAAAACCTTGTGATGACTACTCTCTATGAGAAGAAAAAATGTTCCCGAGTTTAAGTATCTACAAAATATTTCTGCCTGCATAAGCAACGTGAAATACCTGGTGGTTTTGAGATCCTAGTTAGAGCATCAATTTTCCAAATTCTGGAATAAAAACAAGGTATCTATAACAAAAATAAATATATTGTTGACATGTTAAAAAGGAACGAGGACTTAATTGAGAAAATCACAATATACTACTTTTTCTTGTTAACTCACATCCATGTAGACTTCAAACCTGTGAAGACGGAAAACTATATGCGAGGTCAGGAAATAAAATGGCACAATGCCAACCATCTACTAAAAGGGTTGTCTGTGACGCATGCGTTGGACTGGGAATTTACCACATACGTAAACCAAAGGAAACATGTTTTATTTCGATATAACAAGTAATGAGTGCACTTTCCAGAATTCTGTAAGAGAAAAAAAAAAAGTTATGACGCAATACCGCAGATGTCTAAACTTTGGTCAGATTCCAAGTTAGGATGCTCCTTTTAGAAGGTACTTATGAACACTCTTGTTTGGGTACCTCGGTAATATTCATTGTGCAATTTTTATTACTACATGCAATAAAATTACAACCTTAGCATTTCAGTAAATATTTAATAAAGCCCATAGTTTTCATATAACTACTATTTTGCATTGAATTTTGAAGAGATTTAGGAAGAACGATCTGATAATCATATTTTTTAATGAAAACAAGTGACATGGTGTTTCTTAATTAAGTCCCTATATTCCCAAAAATATACGACAAACCAGACTAACACATGCTAAAGAGGACGAATTTGATGAATATTCTCTGAAATTCGTTACTGTGGATAATATTCCTGAAACTAGTAAAAGTTAGGACTGTTCAGGTGGAGAGGCCAGCAGTAACTGCAGCACACCACACCGTCGCATGCAGGCCAAAGTGGTCCCTTTGCTCTTCCTGGGAGGAAGGGATAAAAGGGAGACCCGAAAGACGACCAGATTCGGACAACGATGTGCGCCAGCAAGAACGGGCCTCCTAACGATTCCAACATGACACCAGTCCTGACACCTTAGCTAACCGTAACCTAGGGGTCCCAGGAGTAGATGATACAGCTCCCAGAAAGGAAGGGGGCCCCAGCAGTCCCACCAAACGCCAGGGAGGAACCTTTCCATAGCAAAAATTCCACCACCCTGCCGTCACATACAAACTACCGTTCCTTGGTCCTAGAACCGCAAAAGAATTGAGGTGAAACAGATGAAAGCAAATTATGGGGACAGGAAATGATGGACAGAAAGTTCGTAGTAGTGGAGAAAAATCCATTTGCCTATCGACCAGGGGAATAAAAAAAAAAAGAAAAATTCCATGGTCAGACTGACCTGTGCGACAGAAATTGAAATGTGAGCTAACACTACCGCAGAGCCATTTCGTTCGGTAATGTCAATGGAAAAAAAACTTGCTACTCGGTAGTTATGATAACCGGATCACTAGCAAAATATGCCTACCTGAATAGATAGCATACAAATCTCAGGTATGTATAGGAATAGGAACAGAAGAGATAAGGAGGGGGTTCGGCACTGAAGCTAGGCTTATTGTACCTCTGTCCCCAAGGCGGCACCATGGGGAGGAAGGATGAGGAGAGAGGAAACACCGGGCAGCCAGATCCAGACTAACGCACAAACATTGACAGAGGTCCCTATGGTTTCCCAAGTTTGACGACACCTCGAAGCCTTTAGGTCTTCCGGGGCGGAGGGGGGGGGGGGAGTGGGGATCTTGGCGCGGGGTCCAACGTCCTCAGATGTCGCCCCCTTTTCCACCCGGATCCCGCGGACAACAATTAACGGAAAGAGTTCCTATGTGCATATCTTCCCTGCCAAGATGTACCCAATGCCTTCGCTGACACTTGCGACCCTGAAAGAACTAACGGGATGTAGGATGAATGAAACTATTAATGAAACGAAATGGAAGGACACGGGATTCGTGTGATATAACTGTCTTTCCAAGCATTCGCTTAGCGACCCTAGGAAACTTCGAAAAAACCCATGGGTCAAGAAGGTCGACCACTGAAATCCAACACACGACCTCACATGTTACCGCGGAGTCATCTCGCTGGTCAAGTAGGTATAATATCCATTTGTGAAGGTTTCTTCTCCTTATAGTGATAGCCCAGATTAGGTTCGAAGCCTGTGAGTGAAAAATATAAGTAAATTGAACTTAATCCACATTAAAAAGTCCTCACTTTTTTCTGTTATGAACTATAGGGGTCGCAAATGCATGTAATTGCACTGTTTGTGTTTACCCTAGGCATATGTTTATAAACTGCCTATGATATAACAAATGACCACGCTTTGCTGCCCAAGTAAAACCTCTTCAATGTAATAAAATTCTGTCTCCCAAATTAACACCTGTAGGTATATCTATCTCTCGCTATTCCCAGGCTCTTTATCTAAGATTAGCGACCCTTTTGTCTTACAATGTGGCCTGACGGAGTCCGTTAACCTTGTGCAAAGTCAGATAGCGCCCACGGGAAACACTCATGTCTGTATTTCCTCTTCTTCGGAACAAGGGTCTAACTCCCATTTGATGACGATTTCTTGCACGCAAATAAAGTTTTTACCTCGGGATAAAATTAATTGGGAATAAATTCTACCTCATTTTTACTCTCAATGTAATGTGATGTTGAAAGTAACAAGCAGCAACCGACACGACGCAAATAGTATTAAAATATAGGCTGAGAAAGTTATATAGTGAAAACAATTTAAATATGGACCACGATAATACGGAGATACTCGTGGGTACGGTTTGTGCTGCATAAAATGCAACATCGGAGAAATTCAAAATAAGTTTGAAATGAACTTATAATCTCAACGTAAAACTGATATCACAATTTAATCACATTCAGGGACTTCCACATTAACAGATGCATTCTTAGGAGCTTTCAACGAAGCGTTCTTGTGAGCTCCAAAAAAGAAAGAGATAGAAACACTTCCCTCTTGTGGTCTCTCTCTTTACGGTAATGGGTATTTGCAAAGTGCATATAGCCATGTAACAGACAACAGAACGCTTGGAGGGGTGTCTGCTTTCCAAGAAGTTAGACAGGGCAGGTAGAGCACCCCAAAGACAAGGACAGAACGAAACCAAACAAGTTAAATATCATATAATCTACAATTAATGTGGAGAATCAGCGATGAATTTACTATCGATATATGCTCAGAAAATGTGCTCATAAATACACTCAAAGAATATGCTCAGAAAATAAAAATACTACATTTACTGTGGTATATTTGGTGATAGGCATAGGAAACTGAAATATTTTAAAACGTAGGTAGATTGGGACAATACAAATATAAACACTTCTACAAAGAAATTTAAATGAAAACTATTATATATTTGTAAAATTCCGTTTAACTACCGAAGTTGCCTAACACAGCGATGCACTTTATAAAGAAAAACATTCTGAGTAGCTAAAATATTAATTACCACATTGCTTTGAATTCCCAGTAATCTGAGTACAAATGAAAATCAAAAATAATTGTGTTATAAGGTTTGAAAGAATACTTGTATTCTGAAAATACCTATAGCCGTGTCACAGGGATGGAAACGAACCCCTAGTATACTAGTGAGGCAGAACTAGCAAGGCTGAAAAATTGAATTTGGGTATGTGGTGAATTTAGATTAACAGAGCGCTGACGCTCACAGCGTAGGACACTTCGAAATGAGGCCACGAGAGAAGACTATCTCAAATCGGCACTGTCGAACTGGCGATGAGTCTTTGTAATACTTATGCGTAACAACTCCACCACCTGCCAGGTATGTAATAACCTGAGGTGCTTGCAAACATGGCTGGGATAATTAGGCCCCTGGCATGGACAGGGGCTTTAACTGGAGTTTTCCTTGCCACCGCAACCTCCACCCCATACCCGGGTGCTGCAGGCCCCCTAGGGGGGTATTCTACTCAAATGTGTTGCACCCGGTGTTCCGTTCTGCTAAAAATACCTATCTAGAAATAAATATACCTATGCAGTTATATTAAATTAAATGGTGAAAAAATTAAAAAAGTGGAAATGAAGATGAAAGTGGGTACTTTATTGATTTTTCTTTCCTTTAAATTCTTCATAAACTTGATTCATAGTTACATGTTTGGATCGTTACAATGAGAACTTTGCTCTCATTTGTACTAAAACATATAATCAATAATGATCTATAAATAAAATCAGTGGCTACAGGTAATAAGCAAAATAAACAACCAAACAAAAGAAAGAAAGAAAGAAAGAAGCTAATATAGGTACAAGGAGACACTATGACAGAACCCCCACTAACCTTCTGCACCTACATTAAAGTTCTGAAACCTCGTTCTGATTGTAAATGTAGGTTAGCAATCAGAAGGATACAAACCGGCAATACCTTTTTCCGGTGTCAACAAAACTTGAAAGCTTAAAAAGCTATACCGCCGGCCCTCCGTCCTTCAGATGACAATAACACGACACCTGTAAAGCAAACTTTCCGGTTCCCCATACACGCATTATGCAACACAGAAGAAATCAAGTCTTTTGCTCGATTCCAGAGTAATTATTTGTTTATCTCCGATACACAATGCATACGTCAATGTTGTGTGTTTAATTGGATCCCTGCGTCATGTGTTTTCCGAGCAAACAGCAATTTTCACGTAATACTAGTTGCTAAGAAACAGCATTGTTGTTATCCTGATATGGACAGGTCTCTTTGAAGTAGTTTAGTGTTTTTGCAGGAAAAAAGTGTGGAGCAACACGTGTGGAGTAATTATTCGTTAAATGGTAAACAGCATCTATATTTACCTGGGTGAGGAAAGAAAATTAATAGCAAAAGCTGGAAGAGTTGAAAGTACAAAAATATTGGTGCGCAATTGGCACTGCGAGATAATTACTTGCTTCTAAGCACTATTCAGGGTCCTAGGTTGGCATTTTATTTACAAAACTGAACACTGCCAAGAGATGGAGCTGTAAACCAAATCATAGACACACGCTGCACAAGACACGCAGTACACAATCATCAAAATACAAATATTTTCAACGAAGAAGGGGTTGCTAACGTGTCCCTTGTACAAACCATGAAAAAAGAGGTGAGAGTTATACCATATAAACCAATTAGATTGTATAGATGCTTGAATGGTAAGGCCATTATAACCTTTGTTTCGTTTACCTATACGACCACTTTTAATTGCTACGTTCATATCAGAGACTTTGGCTTTAAAGCCAATGTTTGGAGAAATTAACTGTTTACCTCTCTCGTATATACATTAGGTTTAGAGCATTTCATTTCCTAGTAGATATACGCTCACGTTGAGCTTACGATTACTCGACACTGAAGCGAGGTCTTCTGGATTTAGAACCCATAAAACTGGGTCACAGTTGACTGACCAAAATGACTCCGTGGTAGCGTGTGGGGCTCGCATTCAGAAGGTCCGGGGTCGATTTTCGTCGGGTTCGTTATTCTACATTGAGTCTTTTCGTGGAATTTGAGCACTGGAAAAATGTATCTCTGGGGCTAGGAATTTCTGGGCCCCTTCCTTTCAAGGACCTGTCTCATCTATTCCCAGTACTCCAGGTTTCGGGTGGCTAAGGCTGCATAGCTGACGTCAGGATTAGTTGTCATTTTGGAATCGTTAAGGACTCCGTTCATACTAGCGCACATCGTCATCGTTGCCCTTCGGGTCTCCCTTTCCTCCCAGGGGTCACTTTAGAAGCACAAAGGGAACCCAGGCGGTTCTGTGCTTCAGTTACTATAGGCCCCTACTACTTCAATAGTAGCAGGAAACGCCACTTTCTTGCAGAATGTTTGTCAGAATCGAAGTATTTTTTAACGTTTTTCATTTTAAAAGGCCGAGAGACTTATTTATCTGGTGGAAAGATACTTCACCATTCAGTTTTTAAACAACCTCAGATATTCCATCATACACCGCCTCAGACCATTTGATAAATTGGAATAGCTCCAAGTAAACACAATATTAGGTATGTCACCGTTTTGTTTTTTCTCTGGTTGAGTCTCTTCTTGATAATTTCTTAAACATCTCAATTCTAAAAAAGCAAGAACTGCGAAAACTGATAAAAAGGAACGCAGGTATAAACAGACACATACACACAATAGCCTATTTATTTAACTAATTATTACGGCGGAAAACGTTTTAATCACGAAATCAGTCACGAGATGGCAGGTGCAAGCAAAACAAATGTTTTTTTCCATTGCACGCGGCCAATAATTCCACCACCTACTGTGTATAGCCCAGCCTTAATGTCATATTCTACGTGTGCCATAAATTTCCTTCCCTCGACCGCCTCCGGAGGAACCCGCCCACATCGACAAAAAACAAAACACTGTCTATGTATGTCTTGTCAACCGCGGTTGCTCTTTCCAAGATAACCTTTCCGCATTGCAAAAACAAACCCATATTTATTAACGTGCGTGGCAAGATGGCATAGAAGCTGCTGCTTAATTGAACTTTGTTAATTCATGTACGACAAGCACCTAAGTGTGGAACACGCAACAGAATGAGTTGATTTTTATCTTCTCAAGGCTCCATTCCAGTACATGTACAATATAAACTACGGAGATATCATCTAGAGGTCTCAGCCAGCTTGCTCCATAGAATTTTGTGGTGGTAGTTTAGGAACAGTGCCCTGTGACTGTTTCAGTTTAACTCCAAACAAGTTCGTGACTATTTAAACAGGTGCCTACACTGGTAGTGAGAATGGAAAACCAGAAGTTGCTCGATGTAGATATTCCAAAACAGCAATGTGATAACGTGTTAACAACAGAGCCATTTCTTAGAAGCCTTCTGTAAGATGTTAATGGAATGAACCGGATCCTTTTTTGGAAGAAATTTACCTGGATTTGCAAAAGAAAGTTAACTACATTGTAATGTTTCTTAACCTTTTACTCTTTCTGCTATCATGCGTAGGATGTTGCATTTTTAGAGCAGACGTTAATAAAATGCAGGTATTTGGTCTTCCAACTATTGATATCTATCCAGACCTATCTACGTATTTATTACTGCATACGTGCAATGTAATCATCTTTCGTAGTTGAATTTTATTATCTAAGTTCTTACTATATTTATTTCTCTTTACTTAACACTTAATTAAGCCCACACACGCCTTGTGTGTTTTCAAACACCAGCAGTACGGTTGTTGGTATAAATAAAATATTTAATTAAGGTTTAATTCCAGCAGTATTTAAACGTAAGTAGGTGCAATCAGCTATCTCACCTTCAGTTGGCGACTGGCTTAGCCAGCTCCTTTAGGCGCAATAAGTCGATTAACAGTTTGCGTTCAAGGTATTTGAAAAGAAAAAAAATTAATAAATATTACAAACAAAAAAATAAATAAATAAAAAAAATAAAAATAAAATAAAAATAAAAAATCATACAAAAAACTAGACCGGCATACCAAAGACCAACTGGTTGGACAAAGCTAAAAAATAATAAATAAATTAACAACGTCTTCGTTACGTTATACTAATACTCCCTATTAGGTATTTACCTCCAATGTTATTCTTTCCTGAAGTGGTTCATAAATGTATATAAAATAAAGAACATCAAAAATAAAAATAGTGCGACCTTAATTCTGCTTTTGAACAGCAAAGTGTGATGCATTTTATTTTTGTGTAAACATTTCTACGAATTACTATTGTAGAAAATAATAGTAGGCAATACACATAGGTACTTAGACTTCAATTGGACTCGACTTCGTATCGTATTCTGAAAATAGTTTTGCGCAATTTTTTACAACGACCAAACCGTAAGAAACAGGTAGAAAGACAGAAACCTATGTAGGTAACTTGAAGCCAATTGCTTGAGAATTCCTATGCCTGATTATTATTGTTTAATCACGTAAATCGTATTCCTTTGAATATTTCCTTGTTTAGTTAACTCTTTTAAGTTCCTACTTATCCATCTTTGGAATATTTATACACCACAAACAAATATTTAGAAAACTAGGACTGTGAAAGTATACGAGAAAGCTTACACTCTTTTCAACGCAACACCTGCGAGGCGAATGCGGCAATTATAAAACCAGTAGAGGGTATAAATCTCTACACATTTTGTACAAAATATCGAATACACCCAAGATGCTTCGCATCAAAATGCATAATTACATGATTTCTCCTAATAGCGTGCTTTCGTAACTGCGGAAGCAAAAATAAATTACTTATAAATGACAAGTACATTTTATGTGCTATAATGATAGTGGTGGCGTGCATTTAATTGCGAGTACTTCACAATGCAAATTAGTGTTATTAGGATATTAAACGTAGCAGCGTGTTTACGAAAGCAACGAGCATGAGCACAGTAAATGCATCGTGGTGCTATTTTTGTTCCATCGGAGACATGGTTATTAATGTATATGTCACGCAATTATACGTTGCTGAACCTTAAACATCGAAATTATATGTCACCGAACTTGCAAGCGATTAGACAAGAGTGGACAGGATACATCTACCATGGCTGTGTTTACCGGACACGTGTGTTTAAGGACGGCAGTTTGCTGTTGGTAACAAACATATTAGCAATTCTTTGCACAATGTCTCAATTATTGTGTTTATTTAGAAAAGATTAGAGATAATTACCCTTTGAAATCTAATGCAAGTTTTTCAGCAATCCTGTTGCTTGCAATAACGATGGGTGGTTGTGTGATAGGTAACTATTTGTTGTCTACTTCTATCAAACGTGACGCTGTACAATCGCTTGTACAAAGAGGGACAAAGAAAATCTCACTGACCCTCGCCTCTATGTCACATTATTTTCGTTGCACGAAGCCATTACCATTCCGTTGGTTGCTTTGGGTCACAGTGCAAGGGTGCACCATTCCTTCTGGCTAATAGTTTCACCAATAACCACAAGAAAGTTCACAAAATGGCGTAGAAACGAAATGTCCTCAAGTTTACTATGCCCACTAGAGAACCTTAGAGTGCGGGATAGCACGCTACATGGGATAGTATTCTGAATCTCAACAGCACAGAGACATGCGGAGCGCGCTCATTGTCGTCCTGTTACATGGACTGCGATGAGCTAAGTTGAAGAAATTCAGGAACAAATCTAAAGGGATAGGAGAAGCAGAAGTAACCGCTGGTCCTGATATAATTTGAAGAATTTGGGATAACTTGCTTGCAGGAAATTGCCAACATTTCTCAACGTGAATTATGACGAGTAAAGGATAGCTTCCTATAGAGGTGCCAAAAATGTATGGACCACAGTAGCAGTTTCAGCATCTCCTTTCATAAAGTTGGTAAGTAAAGCCCTTAAAATAGTTTTATAAATGTTGTATGGTTTCATCCGCGCCTTTCTATGATAGCGGCAGACGGCAACGAGTGCCGAGGACGTGGACAGGCAAAACATCGCGCAGCCGGTTCGAACCCTTTTTGCTCTATATATATAATGTTACAAAAGGAAGTAGTACTGAACAAATGTAATACTTGCGCATGAAACCTGATCTTTTCTTCATTATTCAATTAAATCTGGTTTATGTCTTCTTAACAATTTAAGTTTGATTTCGATTAACAACTTCATAATGAACCTGTACAAACATTTGGTTGAATAGTATGAATTATTGAGGTTTACAACAATAATTTTACATAAATTGAGTTTAGTGCAAAGTTGATCAATAGTTATATAAAACCTTAGTCCATTAAAAACGGAATATTTCAGCTAGTATGGCATTCAAGCACAGATCATTCGCTGCTACTGGCATAAGTTGCGTGCAAACAATAAACAAGGCACAATTGTGTTTCACACTTTGAGAGAAGAACTGCTTGCTCCTGATCTTGCTTAGCAACGGAGAATATAGCTTCAAAGATTGTAACTTACCTAACAGTAACTAAAACAACTGTGTGATAAAACTGGTCACGAATATTGTTGCATCACAAAAACATTGTAGCTAATTGGGAATGATAAATGAGTGGCATGGTGAACTTTTTGATATTGAAGCTCGCTGTGCAAGAAGCAAAGCTACTAGATTTCTTATTATATGTTATGACCTACTCTTTCCGAGAACCAAAACAGAAATTTATGATGGAAGTCTCCAAAAGCATTTCGAAAATAAGCAAAAAACTAGGCTTTTGGTTAATTCCTAGACTCACTGACTTTTTACGAGGCTCTGTTAACTAACAACAATGTGTTAAACAACAATTCTAAACTTCTTATGTGCTGTGTTTACTACGGTATATTCCATCAAGGCCGTGAATTGTACGTCACTTAAATGACTCTTGTACTGAGAACGTTGCTTGAAGATAAATGTGTTGCAGAGTGGAATACAGTTATTAGTATGACTGAATATCGATCATAGGACGCCTTGCAATCCATCACTGTAGCCGTTGTACCGCTGTTAATCATTGGTGCTGTTCTGCTTGTTACGCAAGTCGCTCTATAATTTAAATACATGATTCATGAATTATTACCTTCTAATTTCCCTATAAAATACATGCATTACACTGCCGGGTTCAACAAAAAAGGTTGTTGTATTACTTATTTTTGATCAGAACTTACCTCGGCGCAGAAAAGTCCGCAGAAAAATGTTGTCTTCACTGGTTTTCGATGGAACATACTATTTGGGTTTCGGTTCATTTAATTCTGCTTTTAGGTCCAAACATTGACAACTTTCCAACGATCAGCTAATTAAACAATGATATTCTATTTTTCTCTCCAAAAAGATAAAATGAACGCATAAAATGAATCCTAAAATAAATGCATGTGACAATTTTATTACCTATCTAGGCTATAATGTGATATTTCACTTTGCTAACGCATAGAAAGTTACATACGTGTCAACAAATGTATGAAACCACAATGAGAACATCATAAACTCTTTACATAATAGCAGTCTCAACTGTTCTATATCAAAGTCAATCATAAGTAATAAAAGAAACAGAAAAAAGAACCAAAGCACAGGTCGTAGAGATGATGTTTTAAAGAAAATTGAAAGAATACTGAAAGGATTTCTTAAGAAGCCGAAGTGTATGCGAAATGTTCCGGACATGTAAATGAAACGACAAAATTAAAGCACACAATCATAACGAGAAAAGCACACAAATTGGATTACGGCAGATAGAAGATATATTGGATGTCCCAGAAAAAGATGGTAGTAAGAATGCGAAGACGGAACAGGTAAATTCTTAAACCCTGAAATGTACATGTAAGTGTACAGGTATACAACGGAAGCGTTAGGACATTTGTCTTGAAAGCTAAAGCAGAAAACTCCTATTATATCTATTTTATTATCTCCTTGTGCCAACAACTATCTCACCCTAAAAGCTTTCCTAGTCTTTCAGAAGTCAGCAGCTAGTAAAATAAAAACCACAGAAGTTAAAGAAAACATACATTATCATAGAATAAGCCAACAAAACAATTACTACATTCTATATATAGGAAATAATTTTTAAAAGGAGAGCTGAAAACAATAGGTCAGGTTGTAGGTCCAAGAATTCCCCAACGCCTTCAAGCACGCAAAGGCGGATACATCCACTCCCTGCCATTGCCGCCAACGTTACAACACTCATTTGCATAAAAAAGTGCTGATGCTATTCTATCTCCTTTCATGGTCCAGGCATAAGATGGCCATTAAAGGAGACTGACTTTGCGTACGAAAGAAAAAATAAAAGTGCTAACAATTGCTTTGAAGAGGAAGAGCTTAAGTCAGTGACAGTCTCTGACAATGGAATCACACAAACAAATTCCAAATTCCAAGTTATGATTTGGCCCTCGAGGTCACGGCAGTTGCGCCATCACCATAGTCCTTTCTGTTCAAGAGGCATTTATTGGTTACGAAGGACTCTTCTTTCTGCTGGCTGTCTCCAAAGCTCTCTATTATACAAGGAGATAGCCCTGTGCTATTAATAAGTTCTTTGACTGAATATTTCATTCGAGGCTTCCCCGTTGCTATTTAGAAAATATCCTGGGCATGAACTTGTTCTTCTGAGAAATGTCGTTCTCCACATCATCGTAATATCAGCCTTGTGTAAAGAAGAGAAATTTATTTCTAACATCACTATTTGCTAATGATACATTTTTTGACTGAATGGTTAGGCTCTTTTAGCAAGGGTTTGCTAAAATCCTTGAAACTATGAAAATGGCGGCCATAAATCTGTAAACCGCAAATTAGTGGCTTACCTCATTTGGAAAGGAATGGCGGGTTGGTTAAACCAAGATCAAATCTCTTGGCCGGGTTGCATATTTTGAGCTGCCTTCTTGCACTCTTCAAGGCATGAATGACCGCCAAGCACTTTGCCAAGAATTCATTTTACTGTATCACTCGTATGCTGATAACCGAAGCATGAAGAATGTACCACTGTCAACATCACATGTTTCCACTTCATAGGCGGAAGTTACATCCCAGAGAGGCAGGGATTAGAGCAGTTTCTCGAATTTCCAAAAGGGGAACTTTACAATAACGGTACGTGTACAGCAGCAAGTGGGTTTTATCTAGAGTATCTCCGTAACATGATACTGATGTCCCTACATATCTGCAACAATGGCCATTATTTTTTATGTCGTGCGCAAAAGGGGAGACATATGAAATGACAGTAGCAGATGAAAAGGTTAAGGAGGGAAGTAGATGTCAGCACCTTGCTGCATACACAACGGATGGAAAGAATTCACCCCTCGTCCAAATTCGTCTGCTAAATGCACTGCCTAATCGTAAGGAAAGAACTGTCTGTTTGATATTTCGCCGTTTCATGAGCACACAGTTTAGTGCAGTTTAGCTGTCTAAGTAATTATCTTCTGTTTTCACATCTGTTGAGAAACTTTTGTCATCCTTCTGGAGGTAACGCATCATCCAGATGCCAATGCACTGACACCTTTATATACAATGTGTTAAAAAACGAACTATGAGGTGCTAAAAGTCAAAATAGGTATTATGTACCTTCGTATGCTTCTACAGCCTTTAAAAACATTATTCGGTTTAATGATTAAAACATTAAGCGCAAGCAACTTCGTTTGTTGCAGGACTACTCTATTCATTCTAGAGAATTTTGTTACTGTAGAAACTGGTGACATCGGTAATTTGTAGTACAAAGGTCAGATATAAATACAGGCTAGTAGTCCAACAAGAATAATTGTTAGACTGGGTAGTATAGAATAAAGGGGGTACGAGCGCTGAAAAAGATTTGGCAGCTTTCCCAGGCTTCCGAAGTCCTGTATTATCTACGTGCAAGATTTACTGAGGGCTACTTGACGGAATTCAAGAATAGGCGTTCGTATATTGCTGTCAATTCTTTTACCTGTTCTCCGGAGACTTTCACAAAAAATACAATACGATTTTCAATTTACTTTAATATCGTTCCATAAAATGATGGTAAATACACCTAAGAAACACATTTAGTTTCATGATCGGCTTTAGAACAAACTGTGACATTTCTAATTAAGGAAAGACACTTTTAAAAGATGAAAGTTGAAATAAATTCCGTTTATGGGAAAATAATAAAATTAAAAGTAAATTACGTATGTGAAAAGTGAATAAATAGCATTTTTGTAAGTTTTAAAAGCTTTTATAAAGGAAAATGTAAAAAACAAAATAAGAACAAAAAGTTTAGTATATAGAAAAATCTTGTTTAAACTAATCAAAATACCCATTAGCTAGTTTTGCCTGGAATCACTGTTAAATTCAGTTCAACAAGGAACTTTTTAAAATACCATAATATTTATTCATAGCACATTGACCATATCTTCCTGAGCACATTTGCAGAAATTGATGATTTTCCTTTCACGAAATATGTTTCATGTATTTAGTGCCCCCTTAATGCCAAGGTCTTTAAATATATTATTACGATGGGAGGGAACGCCCAAATGTGTTATTATTTTTTATGTATTTTGACCCAAAAAGATTTTGAACCCAACGTCTATCATCGGCCTCATAAAACCTGCATGTTGTGGTGAAGAAGAAAATGAGATTGAGCAGGCTTGTAGTGATGCTGCAGTACGAGAACGCTACCTAGCATAATAGCCGTGTATTATAGCATCTTGTCGCTCTTCTGTGTGTTCACCAGCTCGTCTTCTCGAGAGCCGTCTGAGAATGTCCCCCGAGGCCATCTGATTCCCTCCGCATCCTCATGTCAACATTATGTACTCGTACGTAGAACTGTACATCTGGTGTAGGTATAAGCGATTCTTTTCTCTTCTCGCTGCGTTATATGCCTAGGTGTCCTTGGATCAAGATTAATATCATTTGCCAAAATATTCATTGATGGCTTTATTATACAGCTTCTGTTGCCATTGATGGTAGGGATTGTGGCAATTGAATATAATTTGGAAATATTTCCAACAAAATGAAAGCGTGTGTGATGCATGAGAATTCCATTATGATCAAAATAATTTTAGGTTCAAAAGAACGGGTGAAATACAATGGATGGAAAAGTAAAATAATGTTGAATAAAACTGAATATGGTCAGTATCTAAAGTATCTTTAAACCTTCTCCACACATTATCAGTTCACCCTACGAAATAAGAATTGATTTGAGGATGTAAAATTACGGAGCAGCTATCTTTAAGGATAGTTCTACTTTCCTTATAATCTGACGAGGAAAATCCCATACGGAATTTCAGTCTCATGTATCAAACATGCCTTGCCAAAAACCGCAGACAATAAGTAAGCATTTGAGTTATTAAAGTTAAAGGAAGTGACCACACCACAGGGATGCCGTATTTACCACAGGCATGCACAGCATATTAAATATATTTAACAATATGTTCTAAAGCAGAAGCTACAGGAAGGTTAAAGCTATACAAATTGTGCACTCTATTACACTAACAAGATTTGCTACCAAATTAGAAAGGGGCGTGTAAAAGAGATACATGGGCTAGAATAAGATTTATTGCAACAATGCAACAGACAGCTAAGTAAATCATATAGGTATTTAATGATAAAGTATTCCGGAGTCCCCAGATGTGCGACATGCAACTGTTAATATGCTGTGGAATGTGGAGATTCTCAAGAGCATATTCTGTCCAATAGCACAGGTGTTTAGGCAGCTCAGAGAGGATTAGTTTTGAAAAAGAGGTAAACTAATGGGATGTCAGTCGTGGTTCTTTGATCGTCTAGCACAAATATGTGTTATGACGATGTAAGCTTTCATATGTGAGTCTGGATCTACTTCAGCTCAAGCTGTTCATCATTAAACCAATCAGTTAAAACATCATAGATTTTGGTTCATACATTTCTGTTTCCTCGGCATAATTTACAAATCCGTCTTCATGATGCTCTTTATAATAAGTTGATTATATTCAACATGTGCTTTCTTTCCATTGCATTGTCTACTGATCTGAACTAGTGGTCTCCTCTTTCGATGATTAATTACTTATTGTTCGTCCACCTGTTCTGCTTTCTTTGGTTATGTCTTCATTAATTTAGCATAAGTGGCTTTTTGGTTCATGTTCTTCCAATTTTACCCACGTTTCTTAATCGCATGTACCTACTCTATTTGTATAGCATGCAAGCACACGCACTAAATTAGTCGCCATTTCTCTTTTGTCTTATTCTCCTCTCATTCTAGCCTGAAGATCAGTAACCAAGGTCTATGGTAAAATCCGTAACCTTAATGAGCTTCTACGTTATTAATGGCGTCTTATTACTATCATTAGGAATTAATCTGCACTATGCAGATGTTGTAATACGGTTTCAGGCAGTACACTTACAAAATAATATTTTATTTTGAATGTTGTTTCAAAGAATAAGAAAAAAATCTGACGTGTTGCACTCACAAAACTTTCTCCACTCCT
The DNA here is from genome assembly GCA_030765045.1 of Tenodera sinensis. Lineage (NCBI taxonomy): Eukaryota > Metazoa > Arthropoda > Insecta > Mantodea > Mantidae > Tenodera > Tenodera sinensis. The sequence goes on from CM060963.1 coordinate 79,918,466, forward strand.
GTACTAAGTATTCTTACAAACTGTTATTTCTCTATCTTCTTCATGTTAGTTAAGAGAAATATTTGCAGAAATTATCTTATTGCTTATTTCCTTGTAGGTGCAAGGGTAGTATGAGGATTCAGTAGGCTTTGAGGGATAGTCAAATATTTTAAAGCTTAAAGACATAAACAGGTGAATAACAACCTTCCATTTGAGAAAAGTGTAAATATTGCAAAACTCACACAAATAACAAGCAATATCTCCGAAATGGTTCACTCCACAAAAAGCTGGATATAAATTATTTTAACGAGATTTACATTTTTTGTATGGTAAGATTTGGTCTATTGTGGCTACAGTCAGAAAATTAAAAAAAAAATACATTTCATTTGCCATAACATATCTTAAACATATGGCATTTTAGTCAAAGTCGTTAGAACAATTTCTGATAAAATCCCAATTTTCAAAAAAATTTCTATGCAAAGGGCAGTTTAGGGTAAAGGAATTTGTTCAAAATCTTCGTGTTGCATCCGTCAATGATATTAAACTTAAATACCAATTTTGGTTTATAACCGAACTTTCGCTTTTGAAAAGACACACACACACACACACACACACACACACACACACACACACACACACACACACACACACTCAAAGACTTTTGCTAAAAATGCTTTTTTTTTTGGATTCAGAGGTCCTTAAAACATATATTTCCGGTGAAATTTCGACATCGAATTTTTGGGTAGAATAAAATAGTTCTCCTAGCTACTATACGTAGTAGAGAAAGTAATAAACGTTACCTCTATGACTGATGAATATTTTATCACGCTGTTATTTATTCATAATATTGGTCTAACTTATAACACCCCAGTTACTTCACTACTGCTACTAACTGAAGATATTCTTCGGAATATTACAAAAACCACCTCAGAAATGCGTGTTCCTCTTATTCTTACAATAAACGTGCTGCGAAAGAACGAAGAAGGAATGGAACCTGGGTGGACCAGCTTGGCAAGGGAGACTAGGAAGTTAAACAATTCTAATGATATATTATGGTAGTGTCATCAGACAACCACGAGACAGGGAAGGACGTAAGAGATATAAATGGTCGTGCAGGTTACTACACTGGGATTGCATTAACGCAATAGAATGTCATTTATCATTTATACCTTAGGTCATCTACTGAGAGTGCATCTTGAGTTTTGTCATACGGCTGTGTCGGGGAATTTCATGGTTATCAAGCCACTTCTATAAAATAGGCGGGTCTTCTTTGGAGAAGTCCCACGTCACTTGAACTAAGGAGTTGGTTGGTTATTCTTCATGCATTCTTTAGTCAGATGTTGTTTCATGGAGGATTAATCATTCCTTAAGGAGGTTTTCTTCATATTATGAAAGCATCGGTATGAACTTATGTTGGTAAAACAACGACATACACATAAACATTGTGGGACTGCAGTCCTCTTCGGTTGGTGTAATGTTTACGGAAATCCGATACCAAAAATTCTGGGCAATAAAGATTGCCGAATACTTGTTCAACGCAAACCTTAAATTCGTTTATTAACTTCTCTTTATGAGACTATTTGTTATAACACCAGGGGAATTTTTCTGGGTATAAAGGAGGATGTTTCAAAGAGGAGGGAATGGAATAAAACCTAAGAAAAATATTCAGTTCACGGCTTAAATTTATGCAGACTATATATCCAAGTAGAAATCATTATCTAGCGACGAAAAAGGAACATAACTAAGCTAAGTGAATGGGTATAATAAAAACCTGCGCAGAATTTCTATTGCTCGTAAGCTAATACTCTTGATCCCGAGAGGTAGACGGGCAGAGACGAGAGGGGCAGTAATTTAGGCTCTGGCGGAGTGCTGGGCTGACTAATAAAATATCTTCCTATCAAAACTTCTACTGGACACTTACCTAAATCGCATATCCCTATCAGTTTACCTGGATTCTTCTGGTCTACAGTAGGGGTGACCAATCTAAGCCCGAGGGCCAACTAATGGCTCAAATTCTGATGTGAGCATGTTTATCATTACTCTTTCGAAACTGAAAATAGCATCAGATTCGTTCATACTTGTACATCCATTTTGAATTTCAGTGTCAGACTGGACTTTGGTTAAAGTTAAAGAGCATTGGGATCACCAACTTATCTTTATTTGGACATATGTCCCTTCGGACCGGTTTTATCAAATTCACGATCTTGCTTTAAGACAGTTGTGCAGATTTAGCTCCACATACATTTGTGACCAAGGTATTTTTTTTTCCTTAAACTATGAATGTTACTAAGCACAAAGTAACTTTTTTGTGCACAACAAAAGTTACACCTAATATCTTCAAAATTCATGGAAATTTTCTTATTAAATAGCATAAAAATGTATTTATATTATAATTGAGTTGTTTCCTTTTATTATAGTTTTTTTAAAAAAATATAAAATTTTATGATCTTTCAACATAAAAAGGGAATAACTAAAGGACTTATAAACATTACGCTTTATATATGAGCCTACCTGAATATAGTTCTCATAGTTATTAATAGAAATAACTAGGTATAATACACATTTAGTTAGATGGATCTTTAAACATTCTATAATTTTCTCGCCCAAACTCAGTTCATTCAGATTAGGTATAATTATTTCTTGTGCATTTATTGGAGCTATTGGTGGTCTCAATCAACTTCTTTCGTTTTCGTCAATCATAGTGGGTGAAAATTAAAGTTATTATTTATTATAGGATCCAACCTATGATTAATATACTCCATCAGCCATTCTCGGCGCGGAGCTTTACTTCTATATGGCCTGTTGAGATGTCCGCGTCATACGTATTTATGAAATAGTTGGGACCGAAGCAGCAGATACATTGTGGAGTTCAGTGTACCCGTAAAATCCCGTGATCCAATGTTTACCAGCAGTGAGGCAGATTCCTTATCGCGCTCAAGATTTTTTATTATAAAAAATTCGTGCATTTAACCCTCAAAATCTTAGATAATGGTATGTGCAAAGGAATGTTAATATCTTTAATTCAATATTTTAAGCAAATTCCTGTTTAATAGTCATCAAGGAAATAGGTTGCATTCTTAACCGGCTCACCGTAAACATTGGTTTACTCTGAAGAAGCTGTTACGGTCACATCAATGGGAAGTGACCGCTTGTCCGAGGATCTAGATCCTGACTTGCGGAACCGGTAAAGCGATACTCCTGCTGCTCGCCGTTATACTGGACAGTGGAAACACTTCCCACTTAGAAGAACAGGTTCACAGGACAGGTTTGTAGTAGGGAGTCCTCGACACTGAATGAGAATTCATAGCAAGCATTCCTCGGGGTTGTTATTTTTAATCATTTTGTTTACACAGGTTAGCCTTGGTGTAAACTGTGCTAGATCATGGACTTCTCTGTTTTAGCTGCCATTCGTAGACGAGGAGGAGGACATCATTCTGAAGTACGCTTAAGCTTGATAGTTACATAAGCATGAAATGTAAGATATTCTCAAAGTGAAGCTTCAACGAAAGTAAGGCCAACACGTGTGTTCGCGAAAGTGACAGGAAACAACAGTTTGGGACACTCAACATAGAAGCCACACAAAGAACGTGAATCATATCATCTACAACTTAGGTAATAGTTTATTATAAGAATTTAATTCATTTAATCTAAGTTCTGTAACATCTAAGAGATATTGCAATAACGTAAATGTACTGTGAGTACAACTACATATTTGGGGTACTGCTAATCTGAATATCTCTCCAAATGCTAACAATTGCTACGAATTGAAATTATTTACATTATGTACATTCTAATGCTAGTAAAGATGCTACTTTGCAAATCCAGGTCGCAAGAATGTAAGTTAGTGCCTTTAAATTCACGTCAGATTCTGCCCATGAGCTATGGCACCACAAAAAGGTTATGCTACAGATACATATCGTGTAATGAAAACTATTTCTCAGCGTCTGATGGCATATGTTACCCTAAGCTAAATAAATACGTTTAGTCGTTCTGTTGCTAACAAAACACCTACCAGTTGTCAATTCTTAGGATTGCACAATATGTATCTGCATTAGCCAACAGAGAGGACGTGTTAATTTAGGAAATGAGTAAATGTGAAACGAAATTTTATAAAACCTCTACCCCTTAGAAAATGTCGATACTCACGTCCAAATCTCGGGCAGTTTGTCCTTGTCTGCGGGAAGCTTGTTGTAATATTCGTAAATGAAGCTTAAGGATTGCGCCTGATCCTCGGCTCCCGATCCGCTGATGAGCATGGCCGTGGTGGCCGCCGTCAGAGGGTGTTCGTTACTGTAGTAGCGCCACCCTCCGTCCTCGCCGCCCCCGCCTCCGCCCCCACCGCCTCCGGGTTCGGTGGCTGCTGGGGCCATGTCGGGCATTCGGGCCAGGGGCGTTCCGGTGCGTGAGGGGAGGGGGGGCCCTAGCAGGTACTCCTCTCCCCCTACGTCCTTCCTCTTTCTGCAAGCAACAATAATACGTAAAGCATTACTAATCTGTTGGGGGAGGTCATACACATGTAAAATAATTTTATTTACAGCAACTTATGCTACTAATAGTCCCCCAACCCTTTGGAGTTCCTACTAGGGCCATGATATTTTAGGAAGGGGGAGGATACAGACATAATACACATAATACACCATCTTAAACTAATTCCCCACGCACGCGAGAGTTCCTACTAGGGCCATGCAGAAAACGGCAGAGCACCTCGCCATGCGCTACAATTGACGATTTCCTGGTTCGCATAACGATATTGATATTCTGCATCGTTCTTATTGAATCATTCAAAAGGTCGACATTAAAATGTAATAATACTGAAAGCTTATTTTAATCTTTGTTACATTTTTCTACTATACAGGAGTAAATCTTATGTCTTGAAATTCGTTATAGTAAGTACTTATATATAACATACAAATATAATATAAATAATTAAATACCCACAGATAGTCATTGCAGTTTCTCTTGAGCTTAGGTACTAAGGGACGTAAGTCCCACATTAACATCCAAAAATCTCTGTAATTTGTTTTGCGGCTTCATGCAAAGATTGCTATTCAACTCGAGATTCTTGAGTTAATATCAGCCTTCCGAAGGCGCAGTAATCCTTCCAAGTAAAACCTAGTGTGGTATCCAGTCACTTGGAGCATGTGACTCTATATTTCAATAATCATGATACGCACTTAAAGCCGACCTATTTTCAAAGGAATTAATGTTGGCAACAAAATGAGGAGATAATTCGGCTCCCGAGCGAGATGACTCGGTGGTAACGTGCGAGGCTCACGCTGAGGACATCTCGGTGTCAGATCCTGTTGAGTTGGTCACTCTGACAATGAGCTTTTTCTTGGTTTCCCCGCTCAGTAGGCGAATGCTGGGATGTTTCCTTATCTATCACAAATTTCCTGTTCCATTATTTCCTTTCGTCTGTTTCAAGGTTGCAAAACGAGACAATGGCGGTTGGTGTGTTTCGGCAGGACGATAGAATTTATGTTCTGGAAAAATTTCTCACTGGCCTTGGTGGTACACTGGGGCCTCCTTTCTGGGAGTTCTCATCTATACCCGGGTCCTCAAGTTTGTGGGTGCCTCAAGTTTATGTTGGAAGTATAAATTAACTTAAGTGCGGCTTTGTGATTCAGTTACTGCAGACCACTCCTCTTATCTCGTGACCACTTTGGTTACCAAAAAATCCACTTATGGCAATTGATCTAACTTCGGCCCAGCTTAGTGCAAGGGAGCAACCTGTGTATTCAAAATGGCACCGTTCGTAGTATCATTAAAGCTAACTTAATTCAACGAAAAACTATCAATCCTTACCTAAAATGCGATGAAATAACAACAGCTCTTGCTGAGTTCCGTACATGATGTGATGTGTAAATTTGGCGAGTATTACGAGTAGTAAGTACCCTCGTAGTAAGAGGCTATTATCATTCCTTGTAGCTATCACTGTGTTGGGTTAACATCCAATCGTGCCAAACGTGCACCGAGATCTCTAAGCAAACATTGGAAAATAATGAAGAAGGTAGAAATACTTCTAAAACTAGCGATTCTTTTCTAGAATACATTTCTGCAAATCTTTCATAAAAGAAAGCATTAAGGTTAGATTTTATGCTCATCATTAAAGAAAAACTACATTTAAATTTAATAATTGTATTTCCATAATTATATTCTTCTATTTACTTCTTGTTCATCGAGATAAGCTTTCATTACACCACTACACATTTCGTTGCAGCTGTAATAAGAATAGCAATAAATAGTAATATGTTTTGAAAGCGGATCGCTACGTGAAACTTCTAGAGGTAATAATAACAGCTTTCGTTTGTTTAGTTGAATTCATAGGCAATACACTTATATAATTACATCTACTGTATTTTAGATATTTGCAATGAGCTTATGTTCTGGCGGTGCCGGGTTTAATTTCCGGGTGGAGGATGGGAATCCTTCTTTACCTAAGGTATGAGGATCATCCTCGTCTGGAAGTATGAGTGAGAGAGTAAATGTATGTGTAGAGAGAGAAAGGGAGGGAATTTAATATAAATTTGCCCGCCCCCAAACAACAATGGTACCTAATCTAATTTAATTAGAGCAGACTATATGAAGCCTTTAGCTTTTTAATTAATATATTTTCAGATAACGCAAATTTTCATTTATATTTATCTGCTTGTATGCATGTTTGGTTTAAAATTTAGAGGAAATGTGAATAAGTTTATTAAGCTAATACAGAAATGACGTATTCAGAAGCATACTTTGTTGGTCAATGACGCTGGAAGCAGAAACTATTTTCAAACTACGTCCGTCTAGAACAGGCCTGGGCAACTGGTACTCTCTGAACGCAGCCCACTCACGACATTGATAACTGTGTATTTAAACGGGAAAAATGAAGGTCGCTTGAGCTATTCCGCGAGTTGCCCAGGCCTAGTCTGGAAGTTGCACTTCCAGCGACGGCAATTATCTTCCCGTTTTGAAATACGCAATTGTGTTCATAGGTATAGACAGATGAAATCTCAGTGGAATATTCGGGTCCCTTATCCACCCCTTGTTTCCGTTAAGATTTTGAAAGAAATCATTCCAGAGAATTTGGAATGTATACCTATACAAAGTATATGGCAAACAAGCGAGAAACAAAAAACCATTTCCTATGTCAAGCTGGAAGATCACGTTTAACTGCCGAGGCAACACTCGTAAAATGCCGAAAACATTATTTTAGCCGCATTCGAAGGGTGTTCATTTTTCCCCTTTCTTCCTTTTTTATGAAGTCGGCTGAAAACGTGAGAGATTGGGCAACAGCAGGACCTCCCCTGTACGTGCCTAAAGACGAATCTTCGAAGCAACAAAATAAAATGTTTACCACCCTGTTTATATATGCATAGTGTTATTACGGCGCATGCGTGACTGCGAGGTTCACACGCAGGAGGAGGGAGGCCCCTTGCATTATGTTTTCTCATATTTCCTTTACTTCGTGCAACAGCAGCACATCCTCTGGTACCTTGGGCGTGCTGGATGAATATAACCTTATAGTAAGAGCGCCTGATTCACACTTAACTGCGTGCAGCAATTTGTACAACTCTTGCATGAAGGCAATCTTGAGGAAACTTGATAAACTGTAATTTTTGCATTTGATATCCTGGAAGTTTTAATGCCTTTTTCACCCGTACTGAATGGATGCAGTTGGTGAAAAGAAATTAGTGCTTTGCTGAATGCATTAGACCTCTGGAAGAAGTATTTTTTATTATTATCCATCATCTTCCTTTTCAGCTTTTTCCTTCAGGGTTTAAAAGCTTCGAAAGGCTTGCCTTAGGCCTGAATTTTGCAATTGCTGGATCTACTTTGATACACGTTTGTGTTTGGGTTAAACACTATACCTACGAGAACCGTGGGATGGCCCAGGCGTCTGTGGTCCGCAATAGGAAGGTCGCGAATTCGATTCCCGCGGCCGCCCTTCGGCATTTTCGGCTTCTTTTTTCTCGGGTCAGTCAGGCGAATGTTACGAAGGGTATGACACCCAAATCACTCCCTTTCATTTCATTTTCTCTCTATTCGATCTTTCCAGGTTTTTGTGTGTCAGCAGGGTCACCAGTAGGTGGTGCCATCAGCTGCAGCACCAAGTAGCAATTTCAAACAAGAAGAAAACGGTAATGATCTGACGTTAATTGCTGGGTACATGACGCTAAATTTGTTAATACGTAGCCTAAAGGATCAGGATATTATTTTCCTACAAGCTTTGGAAATACAGCGTTCGGCTGAGAGGAGGCGCTGCGGTCGACTGGCCACTTGCCAGAGGGACTGATTGACCAGCCGGACCTAGGCTCGGTGGAGCGCTCTCAGTCGGGCTGAATAACTGCCTGCATGTATTAGGGACCCACTGTAGTAGTTCTGCCTCTGATACGTTCTGGCCGCAGACTTCCTCCCGGAGTCGGACGCACAATAAGCCACCAGCTAACGTGCCGGAATTCCTTCCGTGAAATAAGACACGATACCTACGAGATAAATGATAAGCGTTCAGTTTAACGGCTATCCTTTTCTTTCAGCATACTATTGAAAGACATTCATTAATGTTCTTTGCAAACAACTCCCAGAGAAACCTATATCATCAGCTCATTGCTAGAGACATGCAAAATATGAAGTATATTCTAAACTAAGCTTGCTATCATTATGAGGAAATATTTTCAAGTCTTGCAGTGTGAAGAATCCAATGTACATAACAAAAAGTTCCGCATTTCATAGTATTTTGCCAAAATGTTCACATTTCTTCATATTTTCTACGATTTAAGATTTTTCGCCTTCAAAATAATTTTCGTGGTAATGATCCGGGATTTGCAGATACTCCATTAGGGCAGTCTTGTGTGACACACGCACTTTCCGGGAAACAATCCATGCTATCCGTTCCAGCAAGTCAAATATAGTTGAGAAAATGTAGCATTTCCATTATGCGGCGTAACTTGCGAAATTAAATGCTCAAGAGTTTTTATTTTCGCTTTTAATAGCATATTGTAATAATTAGTACTAAGCATGAACAACCAACCAACAGCATCTTTTTTTTCTAAGTTTAAGCACCTAAAAGCTATGAACAAGCATAAACGCATTGTAATTTCTTGCATTTAACTTCATATTTTATAATTGAATATGTAAAACAATTTTAAAAATCTATTTTTTACCCTAATGTAATGAACTTGTTCCAAACCGTTGGGGTATACGATGTTTTGATTTTAAAATATGTATTTATTATATTTTAGGACTTTTCTGCGAATTTTTTCTTGATATTTTGCCTGTCTTTAGAGATAAGAATTCATACAAAAGTAAAGCAAACTAGTGTAACCTAGAGCGCAAAACCTTTATAGAACTAATGGACGTGATATTAGCATGTTTAATTTTTTCGTTCTTTTTAGGTCCTTTTGTAGGCTTTGAATATAAACGCAAGTAATTACGGTTAAACAGTAATAGGTGGCGACTCGAGTCGAACTGAGCTCCCTAATAACAGAGGCCGAACTTTTACCAGTGGCTGCTGGCAAGGCGCCATCAGCTGCAGCACAAAGTAGCAATTTAAAACAAGAAGAAAACGGTAATGATCTGACGATAATTGCTGGGCACATGAAGCTGAATTTGTTAATACGTAACCTAAAGGATCACGACGTTATTTTCCTACAAGCACTAATTAGTGAAGAGTTTAATACAATGCACCTCGATTCGTTACGTGAAAGATGCCTTAAATTTAATATCTAACTTCCGATTACAGCCAGCTCCCTTTAATGAGGCCTGCGGTGAGAAACAAGTGGACGATAAATCAAAACCTTAGCTGTCGTTAATCAGGAATTCGGTACGCTTCTTCAATGTACAGGGTGTCTCAGGTGGGATTACAACTGCGGTTTTCGTGTTTTCTCAGGCTAAGAAAATACGCCTCTGCGGTACAACGTACATATGATTTTCATCCAAGAGGAGAAACGTAACAATATGACAAAATAGTGCTAAACAGCAGTGACATCAAATACTGCATGAAAAGAACTGCATTATTATCAAAGAAGCCGAAATTTAGTTAAATATAACACTCTAGAAACCTGTCAGGCAGACTGCAAACGCTTCACATTCAAGAAGTAAAAAGCTGCTCAACTCCAACAAGCATTTTTTCATAGACTAAATGCAAGTTTCCCGAGAACAAGTTTTGGTTGAACTTAACTTCAACATTTCGTTTGCCTATCTGGGTAGCTCAGTTGATTAGGCACTGGCCTACCGATCCTATAGTCGCAGGTTCAAAGATTGATAGTTTCTAAGTGTGCTTAAAAGCGATAGCCTCATGTCAGTAGATTTATTGGCATGCGAAAGAACTCCTGCGGCACGAAATACTCGTACATCGGCAGCACTGATGTAATCCTGGCAATTGCCATCGTTGTTAACAAATAAAATTATTTAAATTTAATTTAAACATTTCGTTAGCATAGATACAAGACATACTGACATAAAATACGTGAAGACATACGTAATCTTCAACTTACTAGAAAGAATTAAATAAAATAAAAACACCTGGAAACAACATGTGGATAGGATGCATGAAGACCGCTTTTTGCGCACAAATAAGGCACAATATATCATTTTTAATTTACTGTTCGCTTTATTCTATAACCAATCTCTGCTTATTTCTTTTGGGCGAAGGAAGAACAAGTAAGACCCAATACACCATTTTTTATTTATCGTTCACTTTATGCTGTCTCTATCGAATCACTGATTAAGGCTTCTACAATCCAAATTGTAGCCAAATAGTTACGTCCTCAATGACTACACTGGTCTATCTTACACCTAAATAATTGACAGCACCAGTAAGGTACAAATTTCACCGGAAATACATGTTTTGAGGCCTTCTGAATAAAAAAAATTAGATAAAAGGTCCGTGTGTATGTGTGTCTGTCTGTGTATCTATCTATCTGTCAGTCTGTGGACAGCATAACTCAAAAACGAAAAGTCGGTTAAAAACCAAAGTGGGTATTCAAGCTTAATGTCTTTCAAGGATGCGACTCGAATATTTTGAAGAAAATTGCTTCACCCTAAACTAGCCTTTACATGGAAAACTTTTCGAAAATCTTCTTCTTGAAAATGGCTCTAACGATTTTGATAAAATGCCACATGTTTAAGATATTTTTATCGCAATTGAAATGCATATCTTGAAGTCCTGTTTACCCTGGATGACTTTTGCTTAAGTGGTAAACCGTAAGAGATACACCAAATCTTACTATACAAGATCTTGTAGATCTTGCTAAAATACACAATTTTTGTAGAGTGTACCATTGCGGAGATATTGCTTGTTATTTGTGTGAGTTTTGGAGAACTTACACTTCTTTCAAATGGAACATCGTTATTCATTTTTTTATATGTTAACTGTGTAAAGAGAACGGAATTTGAAAGCTTTAAAAGATTTAACTATCGCTCAAAGCTACTGTATTTCCATATTACCCTTGTACCTACAAGGAAATAAGAAATAAGATAATTTCTGCAAATGTTTATTTCAACTAACACGAAGAAGATTCTAATAACAATTTGTAAGAATGGTTAGTACAAAAGTAAAGAAAGTCATGAGAGTGCAGCACATCAGATTTTTTAACTAATCTTAAACTCAATATCTCACATTTTTCTCCATGATTGTTTCCGTTTTTCTCTCGGTTGTTCTTAGAGGATGTTGCTGCCTTCAAGCACCCGTATCCGAGGCAGGACTGGAACTCAGGTCCCCTATGCCACGAGCACCGGCAGTAATGACCCTGCCAAAGGTGATAACTTCTCCAAACATTACAGCGCATTGAATCCCCTGTACGTAGGTTCAGTTCAAGTTCCGTTGTACGAACATGCCACTTTAGCTAATGGTCGGAACGTGAGAGAATATGCAGAAGATGGAAATTGCCTGTTGGGTGTACACTAGCAACTCATAAAGCAGTAGGACCGCGCCAACATAATGACCAGATTCTCTGATTGTTTTACAACAAGCATTTCCTGTTGCTATGAAGATGGCATTGCGGCACGCCAGGGCCAAAGGTGCAGTCTAATGCCTGCAGTCTCAGCATGCGAAGCAAACCTATGCCTGTAATTTTAAAGTTTGTCTTTCCCACAGTAACCCTTTAATACTTTTTGATTTCCATCAATTGTTGTTTGCTTGGTTGTCTACAGAACCTAAATAAATCGACACCGTAATGAAGGGCATTTGCATTTTAGGACTACAGACCGATGTCCAAACGGCGGCCTCTTCTTTCCGACTTCCATACTACAGAAATTCTTCACGCGTGGTGCTTCACCACATCATGGTATACGAATGCATAATTACAAGGAAATAAAGTTTAGTAATGCTTTACTATTTTGAAAGGTGCTGTCCCTAAAAGGACAAGCAATCGCTTTACGATCTGAGAATCGGCGCGCTAACCCCACCGTGCCCATCCTGCACTCCTCCGTGGTCTTGGCTGTGGCTGGAGGACGCAGCGGCCGGATTAAAGGATACCTTTTGTACACGGAAGACGCCCTAAGGTTTTTATAATACTTTACTATATTCTTACTAGTTTCTGAATCTAAGACACTGGCAGCTTAAGGTCCTGAAGTTACTCGAAAAATTCAATGCTACGTCTGCAACTCGAACCACGGATCTGCTGATGCTTGGAAAGATGTCCATGTGTATATTAAGGGTGCTGTACCACCCAAGGTTTACCAAACAAAAAAAAATCTTTTATTTTAATTTTCAGGAGGAAATACCCTCAATCATTGTAAAATCTAGATTCAATTGTGGTTTTGTCGTTTTAGCTGTTTAAATGTTCAAGAACATTTTTAAATGGACACCCACACGTGTGTGCAAATAGTGCGTAAAATGTACACGTTTATTTTCTCGTAATTTTGTTTTATTACATTTTTGCCTATTTATAATTTACGAATTATGCAATTTTATAGAAAATTCTTTCTGAATGAAGTTTACTTCAAGGACTGTTCCCAGAAAATTCAAGATGCACATTTATATTTGTAATGCAAGTTTCTTAAATTTAGAACATTTTAATAAAAATCGTTATAGACATTTTTAGAAAATAAAATATTTCGAAAAATGTTGCATATGGAAAGGTAGTTGGAGTGGGGCTTGGATACCAAGTTCGCTTTTCAAATAGTCATGCTGTTGACAAACACACACAAACACACCATTTTCTAAATATGCTTTGTTATTCAAAACGCATATTCCCAGTGAATCCAATATGTTCTCTGTTTGCTATAGGTAAAGTAAGCATGGTTGCATTCTGTTATGTATTGACGCGTAGCAGAGAATCAAGTCGAGCCACGCGACATACTCTCCTTCACGCCTGATCGTTCTGCAAAGTGCACTACATTATCTGGCGGAAGATTGTTCTTTGTACTCCCGCAAAACAAGTTAACAAGGCGGAAGACGGGTTCCCTTCACTTAGAACCCATCTCAACCTGTCATTACAGTGGAAAGGTGCGCACTTAGAAAACCATTTAGATGAATAGCGCACGATCTATGGAGAAGCAAATTCTATTAGGTTTTAGAGAGTCAAGCACTTTTACAATGACGGAATGCCGTTAACTCAGCAAGTGCTTCGGGACAACATGCGATTTTGTTAGAACATAATGAGAACGTCGGAGAGCCAGGATCACACCTTCCTTCAAAAACTCCTAGTGCACTGAAGTGAAATGCCATCCATCCTTTAAGGACATCCAGCAATGGATACACTACTTAAATGATGTATGTTTGAAGGGATTTCAAGTCCTTCCACAAGCCCTCCTGTATGCGGAGAAGTCCGTTAAGAAAGCTGTGAAGGTTAATTATTACGAAAACTGAAACATTATTCAACTCATAGCTATGAAAGTTGTGGATAAAGAGTTTCATATTTTAAGTAATTGTGGCTTAATTTTGCAGACATTAACTCTGGTACCATTAGCCTCCAGAGAACACGTCTTTTGCAATTTGAAGATTACCGATTGTTTTAATAATTTTTAGTGGGATATGTGATTTGATAGATGCAATAAAAATGAAAGATACTTTTTGGCAACTCACCTTATAGCTGAAGGAAATCAAAGAAGAGACACAATTTCTTTCTTAGCATTTGCCACTGCAGACATTTGGTATCAAAGAGGTAAACAGTGCGAATATTTGAATTCCTATTATACCTTGTGAGCTTCAGACAAGTAAATCTCTTTATACATGATATTTTGATGCTATAAATTGCATGGGATTTTTTAAATTTAATATTGTAATAGCATTGAAAATAGCTTACTATATGGTCTTCCTTGTGCCTGCATTTGGATTCTTTCAGGCGCAAAATTGGATGCTTTCGGGCGGTAAAGACGATAGTTCCTTTCTTCTTGTTAATCAAAGTAGTAGGGTAGATTGCGGCGCAGTTATTGGTTTCTGAAGGCGAGCATTTCAATATTTCATACACTGTCCATCAACTTCTGCAAATATCAAGAAACCAGCATCCCTTAGAGTCGTAGTGCCTGTATAATTAGTACTCGTAGTAGATCTCAAGTGTTTCTTGGTTTTTTTAAGGCTTCACAGAGGCATAATTTGATTTGTGGCAGTATCGATAATATTTATGTCGAAATTATAGCACAAACTATTGTAATATTATGATGGGAAGGGGTATCTCAAGATGAGAAGTCACACAAAAATGGTTACAATGAATTTTCTATTTAGGTATTTCTGATCATCCAATTTAGGAATTCAAGTTGTGTCCAGAAAATTCAAATGTTACTTCATAAAGCTCTCTTTACTTACGTGAAGATAGTACACATTGATTAGTAGATACTTTTAAAATGAATACTGTAGCGTAGTAAACGTATGACAAATATTTATCCCACAGATATTTTAAGTGCTGAATCAATATAAAATTATATGCGTCAGTGCAGAGGGTCTTGCGAAGATTTAGAATTCATTCCTTGGCGGGCTTGATGAGGTGGAGAAGACAACGTGATGGTGCAGCACAGCATTCAGCTGTCATAGCCAGGTGTTGCTATGACAACAGTTTACCAAGGTACATGATCGTGAGCGGCCTGCAGATCAGGGGTCGCAACCAAACTAATGTCTAGCTCCGTTCTCTTCAGTTAGGCAATTCTCCGCCGTGTGTCTGCAAACTTCACCTGTTTTCCAGGATGTTTCTATCGATTTAAACTCATTTTTATCATCGTCACTATTGTGGAGTATTTAATTACCAATAAGTTTGTCTCTCAGCATCTAATCAAATCACGAACCATAGAGCGGCCATGTCATTATTGGAATCAGTTTTATAGCTATATAAAATAAGCAACACTTTAAAAGAGACCCTTCCCAAAACGTATGTTTTAGACGTATTGCTGCACAATATAGACTTTAAATGCTGCATGCAGGATGTTGAAAAATTCAGACAAATAACACGGAATATCTCGAAATAGTTCACTCCATAAAAAAGGAAAAGATTAATAATAATAATAATAATAATAATAATAATAATAATAATAATAATAATAATAATAATAATAATAATAATAATAATAATAATAATAATAATAATAATAATAATAATAATAATAATAATAATAATAATAATAATAATAATAATAATAATAATAACGATGATGACGATGATGATACATAAATTGTGTGTTTTAATGAAATCTACATTTGTTGGGTGGTACCATTTTGTGTACCATTTAAAGTTCACCAGTTATGCTAATGTCACTCAGACTGCAAAGGACTGCTGAGGACATTCTCAAAATATTCAAGATATGTATTTCATTTGTTATAAAAGCATCTTAAACGTATAATACTTTAATCCTAATCATTATAGCCATTTTGATAAAATCAAAATTTTCAGAAAGTGTTCCATGTAAAGGGTAGTCTGGAGTCGCATCCTTATTAGCATAATAAATTATAAAATGTATTAACACAACGGAACCAGAGAAGAAGATACGATGTAAGTTTCTTTCAGTAATGAAGGGAAATAGAAAACTGAGGATAGGTCTACATGTATAAAACTAATTGTAATAGTTTCACCGACAAAGTAGACTCAAAAAACTTCTTGAGTTTGTCAATCGCATGATTAATGACTGATTGTACCGGACGCTGCTGAATGTATGTCATGGGCTATAGCCAGTCTAGATTGCGTTAGAAGATATGGCTCATTGAGCGCAAGTATACACGCAAAGTTCCGGTTTAGGGGACTTGGTACAAAAATAGAAAGATGCCAGAAATGTGCTTCGAATGCTTTAACATTTAAAGGAATTACAAGGCAAACAAAATGTGTTGCACTAGTACTAGAAGAACCAGTTAAACCTCTAGTCACATTAATGTCAACATTTATTCATTGTATTATCCATGTTGATTAGAATGGTTCCTTTGTAGTCCTTATTTTTGCTTCTCTTTTACTTTGCTTTCTGTAACGCGTTCATTTCTTTTCAGAGTAAAATAAACTTGCTATAGTACAGCGTGGTAAGTGATTAAGACTCGAGGATGCAGTGAAACCATAATTATTAAACAGTATCTGGTAATATTTGGATAAATAACATTCTAATGGTAGAGATAGAGGTAGGGTATGTACGGAGGGGATTCCACACTGGGGCTATGTCAGACCCCTGGGAGGAAGGGATGGAATGAAGAGTGCTCTACGGGCATGAGGGAACCTGAGCGAGCAGCGAGCCCACACGAGGCTCCTTAACGTGTAATAATAATATTTAAATTTTTGGTACGTGTATGTGTTGACCATCTCACTTTAAGAATGGATGAAGCAATTTTATAATATTTGGTACTATATAAAGAACCTCACAAAAGAAGGTTGTAATGGGACGCGAAGTCATAAACTCAAAATATTGCGCTTACCACTGAGTTTTTCTAAAAGTGTCACATGACAAGATTCCTATTTGAAAATAGCCGATATAATATTTACGGAGTCACATAATTTTTTCCTCGTTTCTATATGTACTAAATCAGCTAAAGTTTAATACAGTGCAATTCTGTCTTTGCCATTTTCTGAAGTATAGGTATATAAGGAAATGCCTATTTTTTCTAATATTAAACTTATTACATGCATTTTAATTTCTAGTCATGTTAGTTAAAGAAAGCTATTGTTTTTTGTGAAAACATTGCTAGATAATTAAAGAAGAAAATAAAAATACACAGAAAGAAGAAGAAAGTGAAAGAGAACGAGAGGTGGGGAAATAACAAGCGGAGAACTACTACAAGAGATAAAATGGGATAAAGAGAGTGAATGGGGGGAATAAGAAAAGAGAGAGAACGAGAGGATGAGCATGAGAGTTAATGAGAGAAATAAAGAGAAGAACGTCTGCAATTAACTTGGATGGAAAAGTAGCTGCCGATTTTTGTAATAAAGATAGCGAGACAAAGCTGTAAAAACTAGAGGTTGGAATTTCTATCCGCTATGCTGCTTTCAGCTGTACACCTGCGTTAGGAGATTTGCCAAATCTTAGCACGGAAGATTGCGTAAGTCCTAATGGGAGGGGCTAATTTTGCTTACATTTGACAGTTTTAGGTCACTACATACAGAAACATATTACCCATGGTGCAAAGTTCAAGTGACACTTACACCCTGCGCTCGTTCCTGCTAGCAGTCCCAGGTTCGAACCCTCGAGGCTACACCTGCGATATCTCTGAGGTTTCCCACACTTGCTCATATAGATATTTTTTTCCATTCAAGATTTATTTATCTATGTACATATGAAATAAATGCTGACGTCATATTCTGCCTGTGTTTGGGTGTAGCCAGTAAGATGTCGAAGCGTGAAGCTGCATGTTTTGATGTTATCTATGAGAATACGTGACGAAAATATCATCCACGTGAAAACGGATTGTTGGGTCAAAAGACATCATAACGCATTGTTAAGGGCAGAGTGGGCGATAAAATAATGTACACCTTGGACCGGTTATCAGGTTTATCTGTTGCTGAAATCCAAAATGGAATTGGGAAATCACAGACTTACCAAGGTATCAATTGCAGACTTGTGACCTAGGGGAATATACTGTGAACCATAATGCCTACAAGGTTGCCTGGTTGTGTTAACCTTTCGAAATGAGAGGGCAAAGTGGAGAAAAAGGTGAATGCAAAATTTCAGACTAAGCTGTCATGTAGTTGTTAGCAGATATCCATTTTTCTGTTTTTTCACCTCTGAGGAGTACATAAGATTAGGTTAACTGGAGCACTATCCTGTAGTCCGTTACTCATTATTAGACGTTCAATTGCAAATATTGCTGTAGTCTGTCCAATTCGGTGGTGAAGATATATAACATTTTTACAATTGCTTTTAACAGACTTGCATACAAAATTAGTTTTCATCCCCTTGTTTTCCTGCTTTCATCATCATCATCATCATCATCATCATCATCATCATCATCATCATCATCATCATCATCATCATCATCATCATCATCATCATCATCATCATCATCATCATCATCATCATCATCATCATCATCATCATCATCATCATCATCATAATAATAATAATAATAATAATAATAATAATAATAATAATAATAATAATAATAATAATAATAATAATAATAATAATAATAATAATAATAATAATAATAATAATAATAATAATAATAATAATAATCCCACCATCACCATCATCAAGGTATAAGCCATTTTGGTCTATTCCTCTTCCTTAGTCATCCCACATCCCGTATGCCTCTTGGTTTGTGCATGAGTTTCACTTTAGGTATACCTGAGTCTCTCATTCTCTCTACATGCTCTCTCCAATTTCTTCTATATTTTTCAATCTGGTCTAGTAAATGAAATATACCCAGTTATTTTCTTACGTCTTCATTTCGTCAGTCGCCGTCACTCTTTGAGACTGAGCTTTTGTGAACGTCCAACTCTCACTCCCGTATATCAATGTTGGGACTGCCATAATCCCATATGTTCAGTAGTTTAGTCTGTTTAGTAATGTTCTTAAAACATCTTTTAATTCTGCTGCATAGATAGTGAAATTTCTGTAACTTATCAACATCTTCATCTTTCATATGGGAAATACTACAACCAAAGTATTGAAACATTGCAATTTGTATTCCTATTTTGAAATATGTTGACACCGGCATCAGCAATTCATTTTGCATATTCTAAAGACTTTAGGAATTGATTTGAAGTGCAAATAACCTTACATAAAACAAACATTGCGAATGAAGTTGCTTAATTAATGCACGAGAAGAAAATACATTGCAGTCCAATAAATAACCGAGGTTAAAGATCAACACCACACATTTTTTTCTTAACGGCTGTGCCTTCACGCAAGGAGAATAATTATTTCTTGTATCGGTGCCAAATGAAAACGATTTAATAGTAAGGTAGAGACTACTACAAGAAGTACAGTGAAATTTCCTGCTGAATGTCTGCCGGTATGTTGGACTGAAGTCCAGTCCATTACAGGGAGGAAATTTTGGAGCTTTGCTAATAGGAAGAAGTATAGTATTGATGCATAACTAATGGCTGAATGACTGCTTCCTTCTGCACACATTTATTTGCGTAAATGACTCATAACGACGAATTACATTATCATTACAAACTTAGCCAAGATTTATTGAGCTCAATATTCACATACAAACTTTCTAAGCAGTTGATGTACCTACTTGTAGAATTGGAGAAAAAGTTCTTCCAAAACAAAGGAAAAGCGGTAATAGAAGGAAGAGAACTAAAATATACACACGTTGCTGCTAGCAGAAACAGCACAACAGTGAGTAAAAGATGAAGCTAAAAAAAAGTGTAGACTACGGTTATTCAAGAAGATTGGAGAACAGACACTTATGAATACCGAATGAGGGACTGATGGTAAGTGGATAGATCTAACAGATATTAAACATTTTCTATGAACTTTAGATGAAAGAAATATGGAAGGGATTAGCGAAGCGCTTAGTATAGTGCGGAAACTTTGATACCTGATGAAATGAGGGAACAATATTGTAAGCGTTATATATGAAATGGGCTAGACATATGAAATAGACAAAACGATCAATGAAGCTACGTTAAAAGCAGTGGACTAATAAAGAAGCTTGCTAATCGGAAATAGGTAAAATGGATTAAATGAAAACTAACTCCTTGGCATGAGATGCATGAGAAGGATAGGTCAGTAGGAAAAGTTTCTGGGCAGAAGAGAATAACAGATAATGCACAATATTAATATAGGTGGTATATATGTGTGGACGACGAGGAAGTAAATGAAAGATAGAAGGAAAATACTAGACACACGTAATATAATACATATTGAAATAGAATGAATAGAAGATAGGTTAGCTCTGAAGGTCCTTGCCTTTGTTATTGATAAGATCGTACATATTAACATAAAAATTCATGGAACGGTAGCTTAGTTGCACATTGCAGTGCTATCACCTAGAAACATACATGTTCCTTGGGACTATCTAGTTAAATTCTATGCTTGCCTCAAACATGTATTGGGATCGTGAGAATGCTACTGCGCAGTACACATCCTGTTAGTCCCATCCTGCACTCGCAGAAAGCTTACAGGAGTAATTTCAACACTCAGCACAGCTAGCAGGTGCATAGCAGGTTTAAATGACATAAATAGCCTATAAATAAATGATTTTCCCCTCCTTCTTCTTCACTTCATCGCATAGGTAATCAAGTGCCTATTCCACCTTCAAAGTTCTCTAGCCATCATATCCTCATTTGCCCAGCGATCTCCCTCCTTTAGGATAAAATTGCAATATTTGTTTAGTAAGTCTGATCTCCGGCATTCTTTCAACATGTTTTTCCACTTCTGTTTGAAATCGTTTAACTGGAGGAAGTATACAGGTATGTGGCCGGGAGGGGATAAAATAAAACAAAAACCAAACCGCAGATGAAAACCACGAAAGAGAACTTGCTCAGATGGAAAGTGGTGAAAAAGTTAGGTATATAATTTCTAATAATAATCACCTATGTGTGCATTTCAAATGAGTAAACTCCATATGAGACAGAGACTAATGGTGGAAGCAGATGAACTTATCACGTGACATCCTTCATTTTGCATAGCCAGGTTATCTTTATTACTGCATTGTACAACCCTCTTCCTTTCAGTATACATACCCAGAACTTGAACTGTGGATATTTTTGTAGTGCTTGGGACACAATGTCCTTAACGGCACACAGCTGACGTTTGCATTTATCACATGTCTCGCCGTGAATTTTGAAAACCAGTTCCATTCTGACAAAATTAATAGGGAAGATGACTCAATTCATATCATGTTTCAAAGCAATTATGCAAATCGTGATAAATTGCTTCTCTCTTTTACATATATGTCACACGATGCTGCCAACCGTTTAATAGGACAATGTGCTGCCAAAAAGCTTGGTAACACACATTAACTATCAGAAGACGCCCTTTCTCTGTAACTTTGAAGTGGTGTAATTATTTTGTCACAAGAGAGAGAATATGATGTTATCTCTTCGATCGTTTTGTTGGCACCGGTCAATGTGAGAAGGGAGTAGGTTTGGAACAATGGCGAGTTGTGACATGAGAGGCAACTTCTACTACACCCTTTGCAATTTTGCGATAGGTGATAGAGGTCCCGCATGGTAAGGGTGCCTCAAGATAGGGAAATTATCTAATTTCGGTGCCGGTATAAAGAAAGGAGCCGGGATGGGGGCTGTTGTGCCTACACTTGTCACAAAAGAGAGTTAAATGCGTGTCATTTGTCCATGTCTCATCATCATATGCACAAGCAGCTGGTTACAGCTGAGGTTTACCGGTCTTCCACAACCTCTAGGGGGTCCACATACGACAAGCACCTTCCATGTTGCTAACGTTCATCACAGCAACTCTCCTTTACTTAGTCTTCCTTCTTCTTTTTTTTATTTTTAATCTCTTCTTCCTTATTCAGCCACTGTAATTTTGTACCTCTGCATTCCATAGCATCCTTACACTTCAAACAACTTTAGGTTTCTATTCCTCAGAGCTTTTCTTTTCATTTCGTTTAACTTTAAAATCTACATAATAGTTTGTTCATATTCTTTTTAATTTCGGTTTTCTTTCTCTTGTCTTGTAACTGCTGTAGGTAACAACTTTAACTGTTAGAATTTTACTTCAATTCTCTGCGAAACTAAAAATGTGCACTATACTAAAAATGAATTTCCTACCTAAGCGTGTCTTTAAAACGTATATTTATTCATTAATATTTGCTCAAACAATGAAAAAGGATGCAATAAAAAGATCCAATTTCTCATTGTTTGATTATGTGTAGTGTATGTTGGTAAACGTGGTCTGCAAAAACACATACCTACTGAATCATAAAGTTTCTAATTTCTGCGCTGCTTTTAGTGCGGAAATAAATAAATTTTTATGTAGTATGGAAAATATTTAAACTATTTAAAATATTTACCTACCCTTAAAAATAAAATACATGATTCATATATCTAAAACATTATGTAAACAACAGTTTATTGTGCATATAACTTTTCTGTTAGATCTCTATAATATTTGAGGAATATTGGGGCTTTCATTCACACTTACACCGTGCTCGCTTGTAAATAAATTCCATGAAATATCCCATTATATATTTTAATTTATTCATTTAAAGATACCTTCAAACTATGTATGAATAATGTGCTCTACTATTTTGGAGGTTAAGTTCAAGTCTAAAAATTCCATTCAAAAATTAAATGCCAGATCTATTTACAAAATATTGATTTAACTGAATAGTCCTTTAAACTTCAAAATAATAAACACATGTCTTTTTTATTGGATTTCATTGCTTTTCTATAGCAACTGTAACGAAACAATGCATTATATTTTCGATATTTATTATTAATGAATATTGTTCAGTGATATACTATAATCTCTAGCCTTTCGAAGTGCTTAAACTCACACTCACACATATCTATATGTGTGTGTGTGTGTGTGTGTGTGTGTGTGTGTGTGTGTGTGTGTGTGTGTGTGAGTATATATCGCTCCTTTTCTCTCTTTTCAATTAGTTCACTACGAATGAAAGGGCCCCTGCATTCAGATACTCCTAAGGAGACTGTTAACTTAAGAAAGAAAATAAGGAAATGAAATAATTTCAAGGAAAATAATTACTTATTGTTAGAGTACGTGAATTTCAAAATACGGACATAAATATGCAGAAATACAGAATATATTCACAAAATATAGCATTTGCTGTGTCTGAATGGCAATTTGGTGTATTTAAATAAAGAAAACAAAAGGAAATACTTCAGGGCCTGGTAGAAAACTAAAAAGTAGATATTGTGTCTTGATTCTTATCACTAGTGATTTTTCTCCACCCTTCATTTTCGCTAAGTATTCACCTCTCTGCACCTCTCTGACATGAAAGTGACTCTTATCTCGTTATCTGAGTGCGTCATCTTACGGATCAAATAAGAGCTCCTATCATAAGAGAAAAATGCCGCGAGCTCTATTAACCCTTCCTTCTACAAGGACCTTTTCATTCTTTATCACATCGTTCCCGAATTGGTTGAAATGAAAGGAGCAGAAAAAAGGAATTCGTCCTTTCATTTACATACAGTAACCCTTCTTCCCTTTGAGAAATGGGGAGCAATTTTTATCTGCCATTGTGACGGCCTTGTAGCTTTGTATGCAGAACCCTGGTTCATGATCTCCGCAGCTACCATCCTTTTCTTCCCATTCAGTATTGCAAAAGTAAGAAGGGAATGTGAACGATGGAGAAGAGAATCGAGCGTTTGTCTCTGTCTCTCTTCGCGTAAGCAACAAGACAAATGCCGGTTGACCCTTCACGATATTCCTCACCTAGCTATGACTTTGATGGAGAGTATTTGCACAGCGCATGCTTAGCATGCGGTGGCACGACACTGCCTCCGTACCGTTTTATATCAAATAAATTACGTTACGTAAAAGAAACCGAGGGGCATGCTTGTGGCATGCTCATAAGGCTTTAGATAGAAAAGTAAACAAACGGGGTAGTAACTGTCAGTAGGGTTTGTGTTGTCTGGCGACAGCGAACCTCATACGCTCTTGTTTATTATTAATTTTAGTATTTTGGAAAAGGTTGCGCCTCAAATGCCAGTTTCTTTAAAGTAGCCGTTGTTGCGTGGGGAGATGATAGCCTCAGGATCAAGCTTTAAAGCATCTTTTGACTTCTTTCTCTCAGAAACATCCCGGAATTGTAAGGAACACCGGGTGGAATCATCAATGTTATGCAGATAAACATCGTATGGCATAAATGCTTATGCATTTTTACTTTCTCGAATATCGAGATTTCACCGGAAATATATGTTTTAAGGCCTCCTGAGTAACAAAAAAAAAAAAAAAAAAAAAAAATTAGAAAAAGGTTCGTGTGTGTCTGTGTGTCAGTGTATCTGTCAGTCTGTGGACAGCTTAACTCAAAAAACGAAAAGTAGGTTTAAAAGCAAAGTTGGTGTTTAAGTTCAATGCCTTTCAAGGATGCGACACGAAGATTTTGAAGGAAATCGCTCCACGCTAAACTACCCTTTACATGGACAATTTTTAGAAAATTTTGATTTTCTTTAAAATGGCTCTAACGATTTTGATTAAAATGCCAATGTTTGAATTACTTTTATGACAAATGAAATGCATATCTGAATTTTCTGGCTTCAGTCTATGCTTTAGCCTATAACTTCACGTTATAACATAATTAGTTGCTCGTATTTACTTAATTCGCGCTGTGCAGACAGAGGATGCTGAAGAATTGCCTTCTGTATCAATGCAAGTTCTGTTGATGACCAGGATTTTACATTCGGTGGATTATGGGTATTACCTTAAACATATAAGGATTTTAACTTTACTGTGAGTCTCCAACTTACACCTATTTCAGTTGAGAAACTCTGTACTTTACAATGACAACTTGCGGAGGGGGACCTTTGGTTCCTGTGTCCCTAATGGGGCACACCCCGGGATGATGGATGAGGCAAATGAACCCTAAGGGCGGCCGGAACGATAGACCAGATGGTAGGGTCCCTACATTTTCCCAGTTAGAAGAACCCCGGCGGGGGGTTGGCTCAGCGCTCCTCCCCCCTAGGACTTGTACCATCCCATGAGGGCCCGGAAACCACTGGCTCACCTTCCAATCCGGGGGACAGATTTCCAGAGCACATTTGCTCCCCTGCTGTGTTGCTGCCGTGACACTCGCCGACACTTCCAACTCAGAAACCTAATGGGATTAAGGGTGAAATTCAAATATTTTATGTATCGAAATGGTGGGATAGGAAATTTGGAGGATACAGAATTCGTTCCCAGCATTCTTCTGGCGAATCGGGGAAATCCCCGAAGGAAAATAGACATGGGTCAGGAAAATCGGCCATGGGGATCGAATCCTCGACTTTCGGAATGCGGACCACAGACGTTACCGCCTGGGTCATTCCGCTTAGCTTGTGCCTACATCTTTGTATTTTCATTTCTGCTGGTTACACAAGCACATGTCCAGGCGCACTCAAATCGCAGTGCGAAGCCTTAACAGTGTGACCATGAGATCCGTCAAAAAACTCCTGATATCTGAGAGCCCCTGGCTGAGAATATCAAGCCAGTGGCCGTTACGTATATACACGTGTAACTGATAAAACTCCGAATTTCGTGCTATTTTGAGATTGCCTTCAAGTATAAGTAGTTGAAAATGGAATATCGCCTTGCGCCTGGAGGTTCACATGTCTTGTAATGCACGACCAAAACTAGCATTGCGCTAGGTTTTATAGCTGTTATAAATCACGATTCTGGTATAATACATGTATTCTTATATCCAACATAAATTTTATTGTTTAACAATTGCATTTCGCCACGCATTACTTAATTGAGGATGCAATTCAATTTTCAAACGGCAAGCTATTTCACTTAAAGAGTGACTTATAGGTCGTTAGTTCTAACATCAGAATCACAACGGCGCCAAACGTGACAGTGAAACGCAGCACTTACGTAAACAGACTGATCCTTTTAATGAGGTCCTTGAAAACAGGGAAGGGAAAAAAAGTCATTAAAAAGTTCCAAACCAGCATCTCTGCTGAGAAATCAAAGCACACCTGTACGTTACGCCAATATCTAAAAATACTATTAAAACATGACTAAGGTACGAAACCATTTACATATTTGCTGTGAGAACATCGGTGGCTATTTTATGCTCGATGACCTTACGTTACAGTAGTATTTATTTCGAAATTTTATGAGCTGGTCCTTTTAGAAAAGAAACTGCGTCGTAAAACAAACATTACCTTACCAAATTTATTCCCCAGTACTATCAATATGAGTTTCCTTAACACAACCTTTAAAGTTTCACTAACTATACTTATCTAGGCTCTGTCACAATTCAGTAAGAATTGCCTAGCAGTCAAGATAAGAAAATAGGATTTAGTAAACCATATCGCTTCCATGTGGAAATGTCTGTGTCACAATGGCACACAGATGTCAATCAAAATGACACCAATAGCCCAAGGTGACATGGGTTTTGGCCTCCACAAAATCCGCGACGAGGGAAAAACATCTTTCATCTTTTGCGCACCATGGCAGCTGAAATCTGCTCGGGCAAGGATAACTTCTTTTCTTCGTTACCTTCCATTACAGTTGTTAAAGAGATTATGAGACAGGATCTAAATCAGACAGTTCACTACTGTAGAGAAACTGCCTATAATAACAGCTTTTCTGTCTTTATGTAAAGTCGTATGTCACCGTCAGATCTTTAAAGAAGGAGTTTGTCCTTGTTAAAGTGAGATATAAGGTAGTCATTATTTAGTAGATAGAGATTGAAAAATAAAAATATGTAGCACAAAGGGAAATTATAAAATACATTTAAAACATCTTTACCTCCCATTTTATAGCCTCTTTCTTAAACATCTATGGTAATATCGGGAGCTTTGAATTCAGCAACAACTCATTGACAGTAGCTTCTTCAAAATTGCTTTTTAATAATTTTTAAGTTTAAACAAGTAAACACATTCTCTGCCGCACGCTTACTTTCATGCTCTGTGTAAAGTAAAGAAAGATTATAATTAGAAAAGAAAACCTTCGCCATAATCGGGGATTGAACACACGTGTCACACTCGACCGCCTCTGTAGCGCAGTGATAGCATGCCTGCTTCTGGTGCGGAGGACCCGGATTCGAATCCCGGTACCGGCGTGGGAATTTCCCCTCACTAGGTCTGGTATAGCGTGCACTCAGCCTCATTAGGTCCCTAAGGGACTATTGAGGAGCCACTTAATAAAGAAATAGCGACCCCAGGCCGCGAAGGCCACGTAACTGATCGGGAGAGCTTGGGGCGCTGACCACGTCCCACCCTCCAGTTCTGCACCCCCTCATGTCTGTAGTGGGCAGAAGTAGCGGACTGAGCGGTAGATCGGTAAGCTATGGCCCACGAAGGTCTGTTACGCTCGGGGTTCGTTACAAGCTCTGGAAATTTCTGTAATCCATACAAATGAGTATTTGTTATTATTTTCTGCTTATTAGTAAATATTTCGCTTATAAAAATAAATCGAGTTTTAAAAGCTTTGTATGGAGTTGAAGTCATAGGCACTCAGCCAAAAAGTTTATGGATAAGCGGGAAGAAGGCATACACGCATTTTGTAATTATGAGGATATTGTTGTAATAAATCCAGAGGAACTGGTATTCCATCTATCCTTGAAAGGAAATATGCACCTCTTGTGGATCAGACACGTAATAAAATGTAATTAAAGACCACGCACGCAAGCAACAGACAGATTATGTATATAACAAACCCAAGCGCTAAATCCCTGAACGCCAGTTTGTTATTACTCTTGATAATGCTAGAATTCCTTGCTGGAGGAAATAAAACTAGCCATTTATGCTTTAACAAGCTGAACTAACTTCTATTATTACTAAAGCAATAAAAGAATTTACATATGTGTAATGTACTTAGATTATACCTTTATTACGTCTCCGTGAAATTAACATGCACTGTCATTTGAAATTTCCTGGAATTTATTTTGGATTTAAAAGCCCATGGCCATACAGGAGCAGCTGATCTATAGGTATGCATATTCATGTGTATGTGGTTCTATGGAAGCTGATTACGACACCAGAAGAACGTTTGTACTTTTGAGGTTACTGAAGCAAACGTAAACATGCTATCTATGGATCAAGTTAACCAAAAAGTGCTCCCATGCTATGACTCATTAAAACAGACAGACATAAGAAGAGCTACATCCCAGCAGTGACAAACCCATTTCCTTTAACTTGTAGAATGTTTTCTTTTATTCAATATTATAAGAGAGCATTACGCTTCTTTAGTTCACAAATTAAGGCGAAGCGGCTGCTCAGAAACATGAATATTCACTTCATAGCAGTGGCAGTATTTTATTGCAAATTCTTGTATAAAAGAGAAATAGTTATTTATGCAACTATTAGTAAAACGAGTTGTTAGCGAGTATGGAATTTTGACACAGTAAGAAAATGACACAAACTGAATGTGAAACATATGCTGATGCAAGTTATGCTATTTTGTTTTTGGAAAGTGGTTTGATGGCCTCGAGAAATACATTACATTAAGCATGATTACTTCCTGTTAGATTTATTGTTTACACTATCATTTAAAAGAGTGACCTTCAAAAGTGGCCTAAAGTGAAACAAACATTTTTCTGTAATCTGTATGTGTATGCTATTATGACGTATTATGGAGCTGAAGTCTGAAATATTTCAACGTTAGGTTTCTTCTGATGTAGGTGTTTAGACATATTGCAGAATAAACAATCTCCGTAATAGTCAAGTTCACATAAAAACAAAAGAAGCTCATGATCCTCTTTTTATGGGAGGGTACAGATACCCAGAGAAGAAGCCACGTTCCTCATCTCACTTGAACCTTCGTGTTACCCGCTTAGTACAGAAACTCCACTACAGAATCAGCAAAACATTTAGTAGGCGTCTGTAAATCTCCACTTCTACACTACAACCTTACTTTTTCATACTCCTTATTCCAGTGGTATTCAACCTTTTTTCTCCGCGTACCCCCAAAGATTATTTTCCATTTCAGCCTATACCCCTAGAGTTATCCTTAATTCAAATTATTCATAACCATATCTAAAATAGCCATGTCACGTAGGTCGCATAACTGGCCCGGGGGTCTCGGGGCGTTGACCACGTCCCACCCTCCAGTACTGAACCCCATCAATGACGCCTGTAGTGAGCAGAAGTGGAGGACGCAGCAGCTGGGCGGCAATCCAAGGCCCTTCCTGGGCTGTAGCGCTTGGGGTTTTTATATTTATATATACTGTAGTATTTATAATTTATTTAATACTACATAAGGATTAAACTAAATTAAATTACATTTTACATACCCCCTAAGAAGTCTTCGCGTACCCCAGGCTGAATATCACTGCCTTATTCGATCCCTATGCCAGTAGCAATAGTTCTGTTACTCTTTTTGGGCATCTGCCCCGCCTTCCCAGTTCAAACAAGTGTATAGAATTCAAAACAGATATTTACGCCGGGTTACTGGAGCACCCTGGTATGTTCGCAATACCACACTGCATGAGCTTCTCCCAATCCCCCACATCAGCTACAAGAAGTTGCTAAGAATCCAACACCATAATTCACTAGTCCGCCTTCTTCATCAGTCTTGGATTAACAAAAATATGTACAGCCAAGTTTTAAAGTATCGCTGGGTGACACCCCATATAGTCATTCATTCCATGTTATTGTCATATTCATCAAAACTACCTACTAAGATTGGGTACAATAAAGTTTACTACAAAACATTTCAAATTTCGAAGTTAAATGTTTCTGCTGCAAATCTTGACAATAAGTAAAAGAAAACATTTAATTAAATATTCACATGCTTAATTTTCAATCAGAAACAGGTAGTTAATAATATGAAACTTTCTTATATTCTCTATTGCAAGGCTAAACTTTACAATCTGCTCTGACTCGAAACCATCTTCTCACAGGACTCCGCGTGGTACCACTGAATTGTAACTTCATAGTTGACGTGGATTTTCTATCTAATCTAAATGTAAAGTATTACAGTCACCACATCAAGTATTCCGGAGCATTCAGATTATATGTTGCACAAACTAGTAGATAACACTAAGCAGTGACGGTATTACATTTATATAATCACTATCGGCCCTAGTATCTTTGATGTGTTATACATTTATGGAGATCGTCCAGAAATAGATGGGACATTCATTTATTTCTGTCCAGCATCTCTTAACGCATTTATGACGTTTCTAGTGTAACGTTAGAATTGGAAACATTCCTACAAAGCATTCTAGGCAAGTAGTATATTACAATCTTCACATTTGGCCCTTAAATATAATATAAATGGTTATAGGTAATACGTGAATTTGAACAGTAAGCTGTAGAGTTAAGATCAACTTGTTTTCTTCCTTTTCTCCAAGTTGGCAAGCCCACCTACATCTCGAGAAGGTTTGACGTACTATAGTCAGCCGTTATCGCAAAGGCGGAAGCACGACTGCTCAGTACTACATCAATACGATTTTGAGGCGTAACTGATTGTAACATTTTTTCGTCGTCATGCGCCCCCACGACTCATACCCACCAAACAATTTAACACTAACAAGTCTGCAGCACACGATTTGTATTCCATTTGCTTAATTTAAGTTTTACCACAGTCTGTCTGAGGACATTAAATCAACAGGTGAAAGATAATGAGGTTCCAAACGCCCAAGCTATTACCTCGACAAGATTCAGTGCAACCTTGTGCTTTGGCCTTCGATTTCTAACCATGCGGCCAGTTAACATGTCACGAGCAAGCCTCACCTTTCAACCCGCGAGATGGAATAGAAACATTGACAGATACGCATCTAGCGCTGAGAAAATGCCACTTTAAGATTTATGTTTCTTCGAGCTCGCGTGCTTTTACACTACGATTAGAACACAACTATCCATTTTAGAGGCTTAATTTACTCTTACAGCTACCGCTCGCTACTACACATACAAAACACAATAATAAAATTAACGCTGGACTGTAATTAACCAGAAAGTATAGGCCAAAAGCACGTAGCTTATGGGTACTTTTGGGAGAACGTTTCTTCTGATATGGAATACCAAGGAAATCAGACGGGCATGGTGGTGTCAAGGTAATTCATGGCCGAATATGATCGCTCAAAGGTAGAGCACCAGTGCAAGCTAGCATTCACACAAAACCGCTACTGCATTGAGTATTAAACGAGTGGCACAGTCCGCATAAAGTGGAAGGAGGTAGATCCAACCTACCCTCTTTTGTAAACGTGTGACATCGCTGCAGTAATGTAAGTTTTTCGTGAGCAGTACGAGTATGTACGTATTACTCAGGGGCATTATTTCCGAATAGGAAGTACCTCGTGCAAGATAAGTACAGCATTCTGTCGAAATGACAAATATGTTGTGTGTTTATATTGCCGTTATTCACCAACAACGTGTTCAAAGTACCTTTGTAGCTTTGCTGTAACTGGAATGTTGAAAGTATATGTTAGCTATTTGAAGACAACATATCAAACGTTACTTGTTGTTACTCATGCCATTTGGAACAGCTGAACAAGAAGAGAATAAAAACAACTTATCATGTGCATGTTACTTGTTACATTCGTAATTGAGTTCCTTAGCAACTTGAATAAGATTTCTTGATTAGCCTTCAGAGTGCGCTGGCTTTTTTCTTTCCGGATCTGCAGATGTTTGTATTCCGCTTTCTAAAAGCCTTTAAATTATGCTTCGTACTTTTTGCCTACCCAGTGTTTATGCATTATGAATTTTAATGTAACGAGGAGAAAAAAAGGTGATAAATGTAGTATTTATCTATAACCTGGAGGGCGGTGTGAGTGTACACGCATTTCTGACATCATGCTGTACTCAATGTTGAGGTGATTTAGATAGCGACTGCATCAAAATCATGTCAGTGGAAATCTACCTGCCATACATTAACTGCTGTTTAAAGGCGGCACCTTAGGCTTCTGAGTTCCTCCCAAAGGATTAGAAATTGACTTCATCGTCTTGAAATTTGAATACGTATGCTGCGAATGCTGTAAACTTCTGTTGCCACTAGTGATCCCTAATACTCATTTTCAAAAGAAAACTCGTATCATCCCGAGTAATCCTTTGAGCTAGGTGTGAGTTGAAGTTGGATTGATACACAGACACTTCATTTTCACATTCTTACAAGAAAAATTTAACCACATTCTCAAATCATCCCAATGCCCGAATTCTTTCAAACAATTTTTCCCAACTTTGATTTCTTTTACACTAGAACAATAAAACTATAATCTAAACGAGTTTTTATAACAATCAGAACAGTAGTTATACATACTGAATAACTACCTTTATTTTTTAAAATTGTATTTTTGCACCTTGCGAAACTTCTTTAAATTATAACATAAAACTTTTTCTTCCTTTTTTCAAAATCTATCGTGGTTACTTGTTTAAAATTGATATCAGTATGCATTTTGAAATTATCTTTTATTTTTATATATTAGTCTGACTCGTAAAATGAGCTTGCCTAGTGGCACAAAATAAACATAGGTAACTTTAGCGGTTTTAAACAAAAGGTGTGATGTAAACATTACAAAATTAATACTTTATCATACATTTTAACAGTTAGATAAAAATGAAGTTATGAAAACAAGTTGTAACAATTATTACAAAATTGTTGTGTAGCACGTGATAAAATTTTGGAAAAAGTTTAAAACTATAACATTTAGAGATGTCAAAGTAAGCTTAAAAACATTAAGCCCTTGGGACTATGCTTACTTAAATATACTCATTAATTCCATTCTCCAAATGTTTTTGTCTAATTAGCTCAGTTTACGAAGAAAATATCACAGAAACCAATTTAGATACAAAAATGTGGATGAAAAAAAGAAAGGGAAAAAAGGAAAACTTTTTATTTCCTGTTCCATATTCTCTCGAGAGTTTTGCTTTTAATTACCATACTTCGCACGAAAATTATAGATATAAATATTTATTTTTATTATAAAACAAAAGTTACACGCACTACCTGGAAGTTAAGTTAGACATTGACACTTTTTTTTTCTTAATTTCCTTTTTGTTCTTTTTTCCGGTTTGAAGCATTTTAGCTATACAATAAAAAATTTTCACCAAATTCAGGAGCTGTATGTTTTCAGAATTTATTTACATCGATTTTTATTTGCTGTGACTTAAAATTTCCTTTTTAATGGGGTTTCTTTTACAGAAAGAAATATAGATTGCAAAAAAGGTAGATAAAAATTTACAAAAAAAAAAAAAAAAAATGATTCAGATGGTTCATATGCAGGCCGTTGAATGCATATGTGTCTAATAATGCAATTTCTGAGGAAATTAAATAACAGATGTAATTGGCAGGAAGAAGAATTGGAGTAAAATATGTATATTTAATGTTGGGACTTCGAATTATTTCAATGAATTCTCTTCTCATAGAAAGGTATCCTTTAAACCGGACGGTATCTTTTTGCACATTAAACGTAATGTTATCTGTAAGGAGACGCGTTGCACTTCGCTAGGTACTACATACATAACTTCCACCGGAAACAGCTACACACATGTCAATAAACTTCCAATCCTGTACTTCGCTAAACACAATGCTCTGAATCGTTATTCTCCATTCATGCGGAAACTAGGGTACGTTTTTAAATGAAAATCGCAAGAGATTTCGCCCCAAATTCCCCTGCTATTGTTCAAGATTGTGAACCAACGGTAAAGGCGGGGAGAAGGGAGGGGTGAGCAAGCCAATTTATGTGAGTCGAGCTCAAAAGAAGAGGGCCAGCACATATTCATAAGAAATTTTTAGGTGAATTCTACATTAAATTGCCCCATTGTTGTTGGGCTTTACCTGTAAGATTTAGCTCATACACACACAAAAAGTGAAGGAAAAAAAATACAAAATAAAACAAAATATATGTTGCCTCCAGAGGCGGAAAAGGGTACAATGATTTTAATGCAGTTCACAGCAAAAGAACTGCATAAATCTTTTGCAACACACTTGGGATTCAAACAATAAAAGTTATGGGAGCGTTTTACCTTTTTGAGGTTAACCGGATATCAGTCAATGTTTTGCGGGCTAGAGCCTCGTTTCTTTTGTGTATAAGAATTTCAAATCGAAGAAATTCAACGTAATTTATTAGTTTTCAAATCTACGATGGAGAGATACGTATAGGTTTTGAGCCCCGCAGTGCTCAGCGTCAGCTTTTCAAATACCGGAGCTTTCTCTGGAAATGTCATGGCCACTTTGAAACACCGCTATCAAATGCTACCATTATCATAAATCACCATTAACTGCAGTGCAGCTACAGGCGATATTGACGGTCAGACTTGATCGACGAAGTAACAGGTACCATGTCAGTCATACAAGCTAATTCTGTGGCTAGCCACAGATAAACACAGAGAAGAGTGAGTGCTGCACACTCCATTTCAGTCGAGGTTAGACCAATACCTTTTTCTTTCTTTATTGCAGCCAATGTAGTGGCTTGAGAAATCAGGAAATCTACCAGAAGCAATGTCTTGGTTCTCGACAAAACAAATTGTGTTTGCACAGTTCCACAACGAACTGGCTCATTCGTTACCGAGTGAGATGGCTCAGGCAGTAGCGTCTGTGGCCCGCATTCGGGAGGTTGCTATTTCGACTGTCACGGTCGACCTTCCTGACCTTGGTTTTTTTTCGGTTTTTTTCCCAGGGTGACTCAGACGAATGCTCTGAATGTTATTTAGCTTTCATCTCTCGAATCACTCCCTCATTTCATTATTTTTCTATTTGGTCCTTCCAGGTTATAAGAGTCAGCGAACTCGCCGGTAAGATGCTCTGGAAATACGGTGTTCAGCTGAGGTGAGCTGTGGTTGGCTGACCGCCCGTCAGGGGGACTGATTGATTAGCCGGACCTGACTGGTGGCGCGCTCTCTGTGACGACCTGGAACTCCGTCGAGCTGAAGAACTGCCTGCACCTGTTAGGGACCTATCATAGTACATAGTTCTGCCTGTGATCGTTATGGTCGCAGTAGGGTACTTTCATATCAACCTTCTTCCCTGGGTCTGACGCACAATAAGCCACCGGCTAACCACGGGATCCCCATCCAGACAGACAAGACGATTTATTTGTTTACTTCGCACAAGTCTTTGATTCGTTGCTATCTGAATGTGAGAGATACGAACTTTATTATTAATTTCTCTACTGCCTGCTTACAGGAGGAATTATATTCGACCCAAAAGTCAGCGTTAAGATTTCACCGCAAATGCATACTTTGAGTGTATGATATTTATTTTAAATGCCCTCCTTCCCTCCCCCCAAAAAACATTGTGTGTGTGTGTGTGTGTGTGTGTGTGTGTGTGTGTGTGTGTGTGTGTGTGTGTGTGTGTGTGTGTGTGTGTGTGTGTGTGTTAATGAACTACGCCGCACTAACTCGATAGATTGTAGATGTGACTAATGTAAGTAATTTGAGATAGGCAATGCATAGTCCACGACTAAACATAACGCAGTTATGTGGCGTTAAACATATTAATCAGATGGTGTTAAGTCGGTGTTAAAGCAAAGCTTGATGAAAAACTGGTTTAGAATGTGTTCATAACTGCTGCTATAGAACTATATAGAAATATTGATTTTCGTGGCTCTTATCAGCGTTCCCAAGATTTAATGCTACAAAAATCTCTTAAGTCCTGGACTAATCACCTGACAGTGCGACACTGAACAACGATTAGCTGCCTTCTTGCGTTGTGAAGCCTACTACAGAGACGTTTCGTTGATTGCTCTTCAGGCTCAATTTGTAACGTCAAAGACTGTAGTCAGAGA
Organism: Tenodera sinensis; assembly: GCA_030765045.1. Lineage (NCBI taxonomy): Eukaryota > Metazoa > Arthropoda > Insecta > Mantodea > Mantidae > Tenodera > Tenodera sinensis. Next base: position 79,954,080 of record CM060963.1, read on the forward strand.
GGTCGTGGGTTCGTTTCCTATCATGCACTTATCAATTTGCTTTCTTTTTCATTCCATCTAAAGAAGAGCATTTCCTTATTTGGCTCATACCAAAAATGTTGAACAGGGTACAACATTCGTTCCTTCGCCGCTGTCAATTTTACCATGAAAATTCAGGTCACAATTTCGAGCAGTTCCTAATAAAACTGACTTAAAGTCTTAGAATTTTTATGCTTTTACTCTTTCTTTGACCTCTTAAACTACTTTCCACTCTGAAGCGAAGCATATGAACGTATTAGGCAGGTTTCAACTATTTTTTAGCAAGAATTGTAATTAATCGTACTGACATGTTGAAATGAAACTGCATACATTGAAACATAATTTAAAGTCTAGATCAAAATAGCATTAATATGCTCTACTCAAACTAAAGAAAAGAATAAGAAATAAGCGAACGAGACTCGAACTCGAAAGCGATGACCTTAGTCTCGAACGCCAATGTATGGCGTTATGTATGTATTATACTGCCTTATAACACTTCTAACAAACAAACTGAAACTCATACGAAATATTCAATTAAAACAATTACCGCTAGTCATGTAAAATTAATTCAATTTTCAGTAGCATTGAATTTTAAATACAATTAGGTAAATGCTATCTGGTTTGGTTTGGTTTAAGGGCGCTCAACTTCTAGGTCATCAGCGAATGCTATCTGGGATGAATGAAAAACAAAATATGTGGATCCCCTGTAGACCATTTTAGATACCTTTTACGGAAAATATTCTTGAGAGAACAGTCCAGACACCCAGGTAATGTAACTTTTCTGAGATAAATTTTTAGGTCAATCCTAATGATATATCCTTATCTGAATGATGAATCACAACTTAGACAACTACTGCTTTTATAAGAATAAATGATGGCTTAGAAATACTTCGAATTGCACCCACCGATGACGGAAGTTGGTGTAACAAGTACCGACTTAGGAGATGACAGGAAAAAATAACAAACCGGAGGTGAAAACCAGTACCCTAGGAGTACAAGTATCACCCAGTTGCTGCTTTTCTTAAATCGCGGCAAAATCTGAAGAACAGGTTCGCTGACCTCCTTGTTCGCGCTCAGGCATCAAAATTGCCTTAATAGCAACAAGGTATCCAAGTGAAGCCCCAGGCGACACCGTGAACCTTAAGGGCATGCATTGCTGTTCTCTGGCAAAGACGGTTTCTATTCTGTGTCAAGAGCTGAAGGATGGAAAGATAGCATTCCACTTAACAATGGCTTCCGGTAACCGAAAAAACGAACAGTAGTTATGTTTTACTGTACATGTCTAAGTTATTCGTTTGGACGATCAATTGGACATGCTTTCAATGAAAACAACCAGAAAATGACAGCAAACTCATTAAAATGATAGCCGTAAGAAGCTGAAGACAATTTTGGAAATTCTAAAATGTATCCTCTCTTCCAAATTATTCCTAGTTCACTACATTTGTTGTTCATAAACTCGAGTATGCGCAAAAAACACAACTGTGATTTCTGTCGTACAAAATCTAGTCATAGCTAAAATTGAAGTTGGTTCCGTGCCAATTGTGCTTGTTAAAATTGGGATGAATATAATAAGGAAAACTCACTATGTGAATGTTAAACTCATTACTGTGGAGCAGTAATATTTTGGCTAAAACAAAAGAATTCATTTATAAATCAATAGTTGAGAGTGTTGAGTGCTTCCAGCATCCAGTCTTTTTACGCGACAGATATAAACTAATGCACACATAACTTAGAAGTAATCTGACGCCTGCAATTAAAGTCAGATATCGAAGCCAGAAAGTTGATCTGGACTCTATACCAATCGTAAGTTCCTCTCGAGTTTCCCAGTTTGGTTTTCAACTATTGACGGGCCATCAATGAATGATTAGAGCTCTTACTGACAGAATATCCTTTCCGTCTCTTTCTTAAGTACGTGTATTAAATGCATGACCTCTGGGCTATCAGAAACCTCTCATCTGCATTCATCTGGTGGCAGGCAATAAATTATATACATATATTGGAGCGGGGTGCAAATTTCCTTGGGCTGGCCATGTACTAATGGCCGGTTCTTCTCGGGAACTATCTCTCTCCCCTCTCATTCCACCACCTATAATAACTGCGCAACATGCCGATAATACTAGAGTTAGATCACGTGATGCACTTCAAGTCTGACTGCAAATAAATATCCAAGAGTTTTATGAACCTCTAAAACACAATTTACTAGAAAATCCATTTCTTAAATGATATTACGTAACGAATATATAATATTCGAGACTATGGAATATATCAATATAAATATACATTATTCATTTAGCATTTCTCCGTATTATTGCATGTCCTACTTTGCGTCATTTCTTAAAGACAACAGTATTTTTTGGATTACAAGATTTTTTAGTTAATGAAGGTGTTCAGCAATCCGTTTTCGCTAAACTGGGTTAGATTACACTGTCATTGTATAGTTGATTAAGGTAATGAATCGGTGAAATCTCATCAAAATTGTGAAAAATTAAAAAGTTCCTTCTTATTTGAGTAATCGTGGGATTTCTATTCAAATAAAGAAAAATATCTTGGCCGGTAAATTGGTTACCAATGAACACTTCAATACAACTAACTTTTACTATGTCATAGTAAACATAGAGAAGGTGCATCTCTTGCCCTCACTGCAGCGAATTGACATTTTCCAAAATCGGAAAAACCCGAACATGCCTCCGTTACGCGTATGTGTATATGTCGCCCCTCGTGCATGCATTATTATAAATGGGACAAATCGGGATGAAATTAAGTTCTTTGAAATCACCTCCTTTGAACCATACTCCGGAACTTCCACATTTGAAGCTTAAGTAGGCTTGTTCGCGTGACGTGTGTGTCCTACATAGGAAGTGCCCGGTCGAGACTCGAGCCGGCGGGCGTCTACCTCTCACCTGCGTGCATAAACTGCATAAGTGTCTTCCTTCCTCCAGCTAATCCTGGTTCCCTGGCAAGATTTTTTGACTGCGGCGATCTACAAATTCATGTTCGCTCGATAGCATCATTCGTTGACTAACAATCCCAAGATACATCAAGGTTCGTTTTCTATTTTCTATTCCTGAATCTCACAAAATGCGCAAAATATCACCCATTTGGTTATAAGTTGGGGAAAGAAATGGAGATCATCGCAGTATCATTTTACCTAGTACCCTCTTGGATAGTTATGGCTTGGACAGTTATGGCTTCCACGGATGGCCTAAGAATCAGACTTGCCTTGGAATCGAACATCCATCATCTCAGATCTTAAAACATATTATAAATCTTATATTTTAGTCTATATTTGTATATTCAAATGAAATTTAGATGTATCAGTTATTGTTACTCAGCAAGAATATAATCGGTGATGAGTAAGCAGTACTATGTATCGCTTTCAGATAGAATCCTCCTAAGATGGAAGGGTGTGCCCGTACTCCAAGTAGCACAGCCGTCTGTATCTCCAAGAATTTTTACAGGACAAGAATGCTCTTTTCTAGACCTCTGTAAGACATCTAAACATTATGCTTTCTGTGATCAGCTGAGGTGGGAGTGCTGATCAGTCCGTAATCAAATGAAAACATTCGTCAATAAGGCCATCAATGGTACAAGTATTCAGCTTTGTTTACCATGTTTTATTGCTTAATCTGAGAAAGAAACTCATGGAAATCTCTTTCTGTCTACCTAAAAGTTCACTACCGCAATTATGTTATAATTAGAAGCTACAAATAAACAGCTTTCCAACACATGGTCTCATCTCTAAAAGTCATTTCTTCGCTGAGAAATTATGTCATGCCTCTTCAACCTTATGCTTCAGCTGTGGTTACCTAGGAATGAAGGCAGGCTATAGTGGGGCGCCAAATAGAATAAGTAATTTAATTTAAGAGAATATATGACTCAATCTGTATTTCGTTTCCTATTTGACTGCGGCACATTGAGGTATGATCCACTAGAACAATAATTTCTTCAAAACTCTGTACATACAATTAAAAATCATGAAGCTGCAATACAAGCAATCATGTACAGTCGTAAAATTTAAAGAAATGGCAGGTTACTGCGATTCTAATTGTTTATCAGATAACATACGAGTACAAGATGTTAACAGCAACATTGATATACCAAGTTTGGTGTTCTCAGAAGTCATTATAAGGCTAGTGTACCTCACATTTTTCGTTTGATAATCACACTTATCTAGCAGTATGTGCCCTCTGGGGTGACTCAGAACATAATGAAACATACACTTCTTGATAAATACACCTCTTACAATGCACTAATTTCAGGTTGGTTTCCATAACTGAAATTTCCTTGTAAGAAATGGTAAAGCCTTGAACATCAATTAAAGTATTATTGGATATACCTACATATGTATTAAATTAAGGTATTCCTCAATGTTTCTTTATAGCATTATGGTCCTGTAAGTATAAGCAGTATCCCTATAGGCGTTTTATGTTACTTTTATCGCGGCCCCTTCCTAAAGAGGTACTGAAAGGGCTTTTGTTTGAGTAACTATCGCCATCTAACGTCGTGGTTGGGAATACAGTGCAACAGGGGTCGCGCGCGTACTTTAAGTACCCCTTTTGGAATGGGTCGCTTCTGGTGAAGCATCTGTTAGCGTCACTTTGTGCCCATCAGGCATCTCAAGAACTATGCACGCACGGTGTTGAACTTTTAAGTAAAAGGTAAGGCACAAATTTCAGGTACTAATTTATATGGAGAGTACCTATCCAAAAATGCACTTCGGAAATTAAAATATTAATTATAAGGGTTTGTACAACATTTATTAGAAAATTTTAAATTTGCTTGAAATCGTGCAAACTAAATATATTTTATATGCGAAACATTCCAAATACTTGTTTTTATAGGCGAATCACTATAGCTACGTAAGTGAAATTATATACCTATAAATAATAGAAGAATATTTATTAATGCACAAGGGAAAAATAGGCCCAAACTACCTAGTTGTCGACGGGCCCTTAGACCCCATCCACTCACTCACTCGCTCGCTTACTCACTCGCTCATCCGCCCATCCACCCACTCACTGATTTACTTGTTCAATATATAAAGGAAAAATAACATGATCTTTATTCTTCGTGAAAGGTAATAACGACGCAAAGTCTTGTAATCTTATGCCGTGCACTTTTTTGAACTTAAATAAAGGGACATTAGTAAACTTTTATCCATGTTAGAATTATTAGAAGAACCTGCATAAAAATCGTTTAAAATGTTCGTTTACGCTTCAGTGTTTCTGAGAAAACCATTAATCGTGAGAGACAAACCAGTCATATAGGGAGGTATAAAATTAGTAAGATTACGTCAAATGCTCTCCTCTTCTACAAGGACACATGATCTTACTTGCAATAGATCTTACTTTTACAAAAGATACGAACTATGCACATATTCCTATATTGTTAAACATAGCTCAGCAATTGCATAGTAACCAGTAAAAAACATTTAGTTGTGATTGTGCCGTCGTCTTATTGCTTGAGGTTAATTTTCCACAGAAACCAGCCCAAGAGGGCAGTACTGAAGAGGTGGGGGGTAAAAAAGGAACGAGCAGTGAGCGATCATCAGATAATAATTCCAACATGCTCCCGCTGCAGCCAAACAGTAATCAAAGTTGTAGAGAAAGAGAGGGATAGACTTTCTTAATTCTCTTTTACCCCGCAGGTAAACATCGCCTTGTGTTCATCAGCGTCTGACTACTCTTTATTCTTCAACAGTAAGTGCTTCGACCGTCCTGAGATAATATTCCGTTACAGTCCCGCATTTCCACTGCATGATAACTTATAGAAATAACTAAATATATATATTAGCCCGCTTCTGTGGTGAGGGAGTACCGTGTCTGTCTTACACTCAAGAAGTCCAAGTCGAATATCAGCGTAAGATCTACTCCCCCCCCCCCCCCACCGGGGTTTTTGCCATTTGAGGATTGTAGATTACTCCGTATTGCACTAATTTCATTCATTGTCCCTAATTACTACCAGGCTAAAGGGAGTTAAATCTAAAAAAGAAAGGGGAAAAAGATATATCAATAGGTAGTTGATCTTGAGTGTGATCTTCAGTGTAATGGAGATGAATTCAAAATATGCACACAATAATGCACTTCTGGCTGTTCGTGGTATCACAACACATAAGCATATATACTGGAACCCTGATTTGCACTCAAGTGATTTTAATCTGTTTCTTTATTGGAGAAAATTATTTGTGATAAGCTTTTTGAGGAAGAGGGGTCTCAAATAGGATGTGTTATAGATCTGTGTTATAGATCTGCTTTTGATCACACATATGTAGCCATTAAGGTTCTAGAAAAAGTATTAAACTGTATTTGTGAAACATAAACCCACTACACTGTTTTGCCATATCAGATAATAATTATTATTTCGTAAAAAGGGTTAATTCATTGCATGTTCTGCAGGAGGAAGGTTATGAACTCATCAACTTCATTCTACCGCAAAGGTAACTTTGTGAAGCTATTAGGGAAGTAGAACATTAATGTTACCTATATTAAAAGTACTTTGTACCATCAGTCCAGAGATAGTTCTGTTATTTTGTTTACATCTTGTCTTCATTCTCAAAAGACGATCAATAATTAGAACTACGTTCAGTTTAAACGAGTCTGTTACGATGACAATGATAAATTTCCTTCAAGAAATTTATTCAGATTGGAAAAATGTTTTTTCTCCAAAGGCTGGTATACGTACTGAATCCTTTAATTTCTTGTATAGATCGCCATGATCTACTGGAACATATAGTCATTTTCCATGGATATCAGGCTCAGGAATCTAAATTCAGCCCGTGACTGCGAGCGTGAAATCACATATAGTTCTGTTCCTCATTAGTGGGTAGATTCCAGGAGACAGGATGACGAATGAACGCAAGGTATCTAGGATAATAAAGATCCTACATACCTACGCTCCACCAAAATCAACAGCTATTTACTCTGGGACGGTTTCTTGCGGCTCCATTGAGAGTCCATCAAGCTTGAGTCACTGTACGGTCTTTCGAAACGGTTTTCATCACAGCACTACGTCACCATTCTTTCTCTCTTCTTGTTTGATTTTCGAAGTCTTTGTTTTGCTAGTTAGGATCGCCCAGCTGAACTTAGGTGCTCGCAATGCGAGGGGCTTGGCGGGAAGTGAATAATGGCTGGCTCTTATCTGGTAATGGCGGAATCCCGAGCTTACAATAACTACCACAACATTGTGGGAGGCGCTCTAGTAGTTATACGTTTCCTCCGATAATATCAGGCACCCGACCACCGAACGGTGCAAGTTATGTCTATGCTTTTTCTATTTATTTTTTTGATCAGCCTCTAACGTTGCACTCCTTGCTTCGTGGGCTTTTAGGGTAGAGTTTTGAGAATGCTAATACGGGCAGGAACAGGTAACGGAAATATTTTATGGTAGCAAGCTCAAGATGCATACTGACGCCTCCTCTCATTCTATCGGACTATTATCCACCTCCTTTATATTTGTCGATAAAACTTTCTTTCCGTGCTGAATGTTGATAGGGCTGCTATTGGCTGTCTTAGTATGCACAATTAGCATATTCAGAAAGAAGTGTCTTACTGACAAGTGCAAATGAAATAAAAAATGCACATATTCACAGTATCTATGCAAACTACGTTTTGTGTGTTGAGTCCTTCACGCACTTCAACTTTCTGTTTTTATTTATAAATCATAAATAAAATTTAAATTAATTACAAACAACTGGAGACCAATGGGAACAGAGTTAGAGGCACTGTACATCAAAGAGAGGAAAACGCCTACGGAATTCAAATAGACATACCATTAGTGTCAAAAACAAGTCCCTAAGGCTCATATTCGAGAGGTCAAACTCCGAGGTCCGACCATCCTGATTAAGGGATTTATCGTGATTTCCCTGGTAACTAGGCAAATGTTGAGGCGCTTTCTTACCTAACACGATTCTCTCTTATTACTTATTCTTATACCACTTATTCTCTTTTCGTGTTTCAAGGTTGTTAGGCCAAGCGTGGTGAACGTGGAATGCTGTGGATGTGCTTCGAAAGGAGAACCGTGTGTAACCTTGCATCAGATTCTTATGCTAAACTTATGCGTAAGAACTGAAGGGACATCGAAGGACGATTTGTTAGAATGCACAATATGTAAATTATAGGGACTCTACTGTACTGCGCCTGCCACCATCAGACCTGTACTTCCTCACAACATCCCTTTCTTCTCGAGTTGGCAAGCCTAGCCTTGGCCGCAGTACCAAAATCCTCTGTAAATATCGTACCCATTAAGCATCAGTGCTATTCAATAATTTCCCCCTATTTTAATTACGATTTGGCACAGGATTCAAAAGTTTGTTGTACGTTAATAGGAAGTAATTGAATATTAACATTTTTAGTGGTTACTCAGAAATTATACAGTGCACTTTCAAAATAACCAGTTTTATATAATATACTATGGTATCCTCAATGACGTATTAAATGATATAGCAGAATGAGAATTATTTTATTTACTTCTAAATATGGTTTCTTAATTGACGAACTGAAACTCCCATACAATTCAAAATACATGGCAAGCTCTTTTAGGGCAAATTAAATTAATGTGCACAAATTAAAGTTGCGGACCTAACAGTTTGGAAATTGTTGTAGTGTTTTGATGGGACTTGCACTATTCATTTGATTACGAAAAGAAGTGGGAGAGTTCATAAATGAGCAGTTACATTAGACACCCGCAGGAAATTGAAGTGGTCTTGGTTTGATGTGTTTAGACAACTGATACACGGGCCACAACTACAGCTTTAGTGAATGAAAATTAATAATGAATGGGTGCAAGTAAGGTCGGTCAGTCACTAATCAAAACTAGCCTCTTGTTTGCAAACACTTCATAAACCGGTTCAAGTGATTCATCCGGTCTGCCGCTAGAGGGAACGATGAACTACGAATGCAGGAGAAATTGAAAAGCTAGAGAGTGCAACCGGATATGACGTATAACACGTTCCATTCAAATTTTCGATTCGAAGAAAGTAGCCATCAAGTGACAGTATTGTGTCTATGCTTCCGATGTATCTATGGAGATTATAGGCAATGAAAACTGCCAACTTAAATATGTGATATATCAACCGGACTGTTTTTCATTAAAACAAAAATGCAGTGGGCATGCGATTTTCAAGCATGCGTTTTATTTATTACTTTCTTGCTGCTGCTGCTACTGCTGCTTGCTTGTGCCAGATGAAATATTATAGTTGTCCAGAAATTACCCATAAATACTTCATCAGATACAAAAATTATGGTCCACTAAATAAAACCCTCCTGAAAAAAAAAACACCCTCCTGGAAAAAAAAAAAAAAAAAAAAAAAAAAAAAAAAAAAAAAACCCTCCCACGAGTATTGTATGCAATTTAGTTCATATAAATATAAACTTTCGAATTTTCAAGCATCTTTAGCATCACTTAAGGATATGACGGTAACGTGTGAGGCTCGCATTCGGGAGGTCGTGGGTTCGATTCCCGACCTACCTGACCCATGTTTTTTTTTTTCGGAGTTTCCCAGGTCGCTAGGCAAATGCTGGGTAGGTTACTTTCATCCACCGAATTTCCTCTCCGTCTATTTCACTTCATTAACAATTTCATTCATCCTTTCGTCCGTTTGGTCTATTTCAGAGTCGAAAGTGTCAGCGGGCGTTCGGGTGCAGCTTGGTAGGACGAAATCGGTGGGACCTTGCCCTCTGCTGTACCTGCTGTCCTGTGCTCTGGCCGCCCTCTGTCTCCTCTCGCCTCAGACCTCCCTCCCGGGGGCACTCCTTCGGGGCACGTGCGCAAAAGATCTCTGAGGTCGAAGTTGCCAAGTCCCCCTCCGCGTCTGTCCTTCCTTCTAAGGATATAAGACAGTTGAAATCCGCCATCCCAAATGTTTACAAAGAACAATTTGCTTTATTTACTTAAAAAGGGTCTAAATGTTAAAATAAAAATGCCATAAAATACTAGTATGTTGAATAAAATGCACATCGTCATCCTTCTGTCAATACCTTGCGAGAGTTTTTCCTTTTTGAATTGTATAAGATACAGGTGACAAATTACTACAGTAAAAGGATAGTTTTAGTTAAAACAAACTTTCCTATGAGAATTATAAGTTTGAAAATATTAAACATTGAGTGTTGAGGTGTACTGTGATATGCTATCAACATAACGGTTCTGAAATATGTTTTTTCTCTCGGATGATCAGGTGACAAACAAAAATAGTATATAAACAGCTGAATGTTTTTTCTATGTGAATAAAGCAACTGTTGCCTAATTTTAAATACTGTTTAGGGATATACTTTCGTGGTTAACGTAAAGTGAATAAAGGCATGAATATTTTATATTAATAATAAATTTCATAAATATCGATAGAGAAAACTATGTGATTTGTTACATAAAGGCTTTATTTCTTTTGTTATGCTGAAATGCTTTTTTTATATTATATTTGACTTAATTAGTTGTTGCACACAGTTTTATATTTGTAGATAAAATCATGGTTTCTGTTACAGAGTATCATTCAATTACTTTTAAAATCTCTGAAGCTCTTTGGAAGACATAAGAGAGAATATAGTGCTTCAAATGAGGCTTTTGTTCATTAATAGTTATATAAGTAGATTTATGTTGTAAATTTTCAACAAACAAAGAAACGACTTCAGATCTAAATTTTTCAGAACCACCATTCTCTAAATGTCGATGCAGAAATACCTATCTCATACTTCTGCAAATGATGTGCGACCAACGCTCATTTGGTTGGCGGAAAGGGGTTTACACTCTCGTTTTTATAGTTGTGTTTGCCCAAGATCAACGCCAAAAACACTGATAACGCTTAACAGTATAATTATCAGCTTCGAAGACGCAATTTAGCCATATCGTACAACAAAGGCAGGGAATTTAAACTTTGGGGTGGGGAGAATTTATCGCAGTAAACACTGACGCGGCTTTCGTTCCAAGCATTAATTGCGAAGAAGATAAAAGCTTAGGACATGCTAATTGCAGGCTACATTATCAGTCTTCGTGCACAAATTTCCTCGACATTCATCACGCAATGCATGCATAAGATAGCCCATAATTTCCAGCAATACGCTTGCAAAACTTCTATGTGTTTCAAGGTATATGATATGAAAACATTTTCGCTCTAAGCTGAAGTTTTCAACACAGAACCAACATTGCTTCTCAGCCTCCATCGAGACAGCAGCTCGTGATCAAGTATTATGATGCATTATTATAAATTAGTATACTATGTTTCACCAAGTATTCTCCACCCCTTAGGTCAGATGCCCGTTGGGGAGCAGAGGAATCTATGGACCTGGAAGCGGGTGGTCAGTTCAGCACCAGTTATGTGAGTGAGAGGATATGAAATGCGGCGAAATAATTGAGTGGAAAGGTGATGATGGAGCATTTGGTGGAATGAATGGCGGGGGAAACTGGAGAACCCATAAAAAGTCCGCCCAGACACCGCTTCGTCCACCAAGAATATCACATGCGGGTCCCAGGGATCGAACCCAGGCCGCCTGGGTACGATCGGCTATGGTGCCATCCTTAATAACTTAAGCAGTAAAATGTGAGAATCGATTTAATTTTCTAGGATTTTCATTTGACGGCATATTCTCATTCTCCTGTTCTTGTCGGTATGGAGGAAATTTTGTTTAACAACTTACAAATATCAGGATAAAGAATGAGATGATGAATTTTTGTCAACATGCTTAGTTCTGATATTACTTGACTAACATACTCATATTGCATAACATTTTAACAGAAAAGATTGAAGTCTCATATGTAATATATTTTTTCTGTCAAAACAATAGGATAATGAAACATTCGTCTCCAAAATTGAATAATCAGCGTTTATTTATAAAATATATATTAAAAAAACAGTAATGCATTGTGCTGATCAATTTTTCCAAACAGTAAAAAGAATAACAACAAATTTATATCTCGAGATCTAATCTGAATTGAAAATTTGTGTACAGGTTCTACTTTAACTGTTATATTAACATTTCAAATCAATGGAACTAAAAGTTTAGAAATTTCACAGATCTTTAACTAATTCCAAAGCTTTTTCTAAAGTAGTAATAACAGTTTTATGCAAGTAGGGGAAATGACCGTGTGTCTCAGTATCAGAAACTGCACGAAGGTGGATTTACAAATAGAGATAGAAGCATATAAATAGCTTGATTCGGGTTGTAAGAGAAAGCCGAGCATATGTTCTGAAGAGAGAGGAAGATAAATTCATCGCCCCATCAGAATGTGACGTGAGATGTATCGACATCAGAAAGGGTTCACCTTGATGACAGACACACGACGAGCGGGGTGAAGGTGTGAGCAGAATAACGGTCCCACCCTATCCCGTGTTTGTACAGCTGTAGCAGCAGGGATGTGGCCACCAGCATCGCCGATTTTACGCTTCGCCGAACTTTTCATATCCATGTGGATGTAAACATCCTTTGTAATGATAGTTGGGCAAGTTAATGCGATATACCCTTCCCATCTCCAACAGAAGCACTAGGCTAGTGTACCAATTTCGACGTAATTTCCTGAAACGCTGCAGTTATTCTACGCACGGTACTCATACGTGCAAATTTCAATGCCTGAGGGGGCTCAGGTAATCCAAGCACATACATGTAATTTGAAAATTCTGTCATGTTTCATGACTTCGACGCTCTTTCCTTATATTACTCACTTAAAAATAAAATTACAGTGAATGTTCAATGTGTCTCTGTTTTTGTTAGCGACTTTCATGCTGTTCGGAAATGTTAGCGAGAAAGGATATCTTGCAGAACTGTAAAACATTTTGGTTTCTTCCTACACGCCCTAATTGGTTGTTCACAATTCTGTGGTTTGGGGCATTCAAGGCCTTCAGACTGAGTAAGATGACTGTGGGATCGCATTTGAGAGGTCCACAGTTCAAATCCCGCCAGTACCGTCCTCCCTAACTGAACTTTTATCCAGGTTTTCCTTAGTCATCCAATTGGCAAATACGGAGGTACCCTGAGCTTCAATGTTTCTCTCCCAAAATTGGTTTCCCAAATCCTTTAATTTTAATGCATATATCAGAAGCATCCACCACCTATGATCCTGTAAGTAATGAGAACGGGATTTAAACACTATAAAAATGCCCTTTAGTAAGGCAACAGTAAGGCATGTGCGGTATTTCTGTCAATAGGTACATACGTATTTAAACCAGTCCGAGGAGGATTACGCATTCGGCAGTACAAAAGTAAGAGACAAAATAACTGCCTTTATTAATGGTTTCATTACTACCTTTTATTAGCCACACAGCTGAGCCGCTGGAGTATATATCTGCTGTGCGAGGGGTGCGGTATTTGAATCCTGGCTGAAAGATGGGAATTTTTCTCTAGTCAAGATTTCTGTCTTCCCAGAGTCTGAAAGTATGAATAAGAGAGAGCTTGTGTGTTTGTGTGTGTGAGAGGAGAGAGAGAGAGAGAGAGAGAGAGAGAGAGAGAGAGAGAGAGAGAGGTGTAAAACCCAAAACAACCCACTGTATCGGAGTAACACCATTGCTTACAGACAATATGTTCCCATTGGCCACCAATATGACCATTGCGCCTTAGTTGGGGTATATATGGAACTATATAATATTTAGGTTTGCATAAAACAACCTTTCAAATATCGACAAAAAGCATTTTAGGAGTATACCTAATGTAATTACGCAGAAAATGTCATTTATGCACATCTACTGTTATTGTCGTGAACTTCTCTGTTTCATTTAGTTCAGCACCTTTTGGTTAAAGTTTCGCTACCGGCATTGGTTGATACTAGTTCAAACTTCTGCCGTCACGTGCCGCTATGTTAGAGATGTCGATCCAAAGTCGACACCAGCGCCATGTGAAACACTCACGTTGTGTGAATAACCAATGAGCAGGATAGATGGCTTTAGTTGCATAATCTCCTTCCTGTAGCATTAAGTAATTTGATGGCAGTTGCCTAAGCTGCATACCTGCTTTGGGGTATTCTCTGTTTATCTTTGTTTTCATCTGCAAGTGGAACTTTGAGATTGAAATTGCAGTTCGGTATTTGCCAGGGACTGAAAAGTCAAAAAAAAGAGCCGAATTGAGTGCAGGGATTCGAGCCTGCTACCCAGTGAAGGCGAGTCTCTCTTTCTGTACAAAGTCATCTTTGCTCTTCATCTAGGTCAATATTACAAGTGAGATCTTGCAATGGCTTCTATTAGGGACTTAAATTAAAAGGAATGAAGAATATCCCACTGATCTTTGAACTCTTTCCGTTTCTTTATAGATCGCGCTTCCGTTCCATTACCCGTGTTCTTCTCTGATTCGTACTTGCCAACCTCATTATCCAGTAATGTATTTCATGTCAAGTTGTCATGGTTTAGCGTCATTGCGCTTCAAGAAGCCCGTATTCGACATTACCGTGCTCATATTGTATATTGCACAAGCGCTTAGAATTTTTTTTTTTTTTTTTTTTTTTTTTTTTTGTTTTTAGAATGTTGAATACTATTATGGATAAGCGAACAGCACAGCATGTTCGATAGTAAGCAAATTCCGTTCAGATTTGCGGAGTTATTCTTGCGTTGCATCTCCGGATTAATGTCATGTTAGCGACTGAAATGATTAGTTGCTATTACTTTTAATTTATAGATACTCCTGAGGGAACTTACTTCTGTGGCATACTGTGGAGATGATGTGCCTTTTCCACACCTTTTCATCCCATCGACCCACTGCTACTGGAGGGAGAGATGATACCTATCTGTCGTAACAGTTGCAAGCATTGTGACATAGTCACAGAAGGCCTTCGTTATGTTTCAGGGATTTAATACTTGATCGTTTGGGGAGAGGATTTTGACGAAAACAATTGGCATGTTAATCTACACCCCGTATGATACCTGGAGGAAACTATACGCTTGAAGGCTATAACAAGGAGCGTTGTTTTCGCAGACGAACCATCAGAATCTTTGATCTGAAATGCTACACAGGAATTCAACAGAGTCCTGATCGATCGAGCTGATTTGCTTTTATGCTTGCACCTGAAGGTGTGCTGAATTCTCTGAATTTATGAACCCCAGTTGTACAATACAAACTATTTGAGGATGTAGCGCGTGCCATCAGCTCATTAAAATGCCTATCAGAGGATTAATTGCTAGTGTTCTCCAAAATGTTTGGCAAATCTTGTGGCTCATTGCAACTTACTTAAATAAGGATTAAAGAAAGATGTAAGGTGTGCTAAATAAAATGCAAGAACTTTTTATAATGAAGCACTGTGTATTTTTGGTATCATATCAAACTGGGGGAGCACCCATATGTATAACTGCCCCAAAAAATGTTAATTTACAAAACGCAATGTGTGTTATTTATCTGGAATGTAGGAAGATTTTGGTTATACTGACTAGTATCTGAGGCCAATTTCAATTTGACAGGAATAGTTATTTCCGTAATCCAATATCTGCCTAGTGGTGGTATGATTTCGGGCAGGTTGTGCGGAAAAAGCCCTGCGTGAGGATGATTGCAGGGCAGTGTATAAGGGCCGCAAACAAGCCAGACAAAGAGCAGGCATACAAAGCCGTCACCACCCCAATATGAAGAGCAACTACTTCAGGCCGTCTTGTCACTCAGCGATACACAATGGCTTCTTGCACGATCGCCTGATATACAGCTCATATTTTATTCATTACATTTTTGTTGTAATATTTTTCCTTCCTGACACCCATTGTGATTTATACCCACGTCATAACTTGCCATTCGCTCCTGTATCTCTTCAAGCGAGGTTTGATAGTCTCTCCAAAGCGACAGGACCTAATATCGTCATCAAGAGAAATTCTGAGAAAGGTTGTATCGTGCGCCTTGTTGCATACTTATTCTCCTTTCACCATTTTATTTTTTACAATGGCTTTAATATTTTATGTCATGCCGTCATCTATATTGAAGATTTTGAAAAACCGAAAAGGATCTTCGGAAATCTATAATCTTACATTCTTTCCACGTGCTTGAGCCAGTGCTCCTTGTGTCTATCAATATTTCTTTATACCAGATATTATTTACACATTTTTAAGTCTTCGTTTCGTGGTGCAGATTATATTTTTACCACCCATCGAATTTAAAAATATTTTGCCTTCAGCTCAATATATAATAACCAAGAAAATGGTGGTAGGTCATTAATTTAGATTATTTAATTTGATGTTCCTTACTTTTACACTTTTCATACTCCATTATCTTTTATTTAATATTAACTTATCTCCTCTGGGAATATAAAAATCAAAGCCAAAGTAACTCAAATTCCACTACAAGTCATTACATTACATTCCAAAGTATGTTTCCAGATAATGCCAAGGTAAATAGCCACGAGCGGTGAGAATCTGTCACAGAGATCCGGATTGCTGTATAAGCAGCTATATGGCGCCAACAGACCTACGCATCATTGGGCAACCTTATCCTTTTGCAGGGAGCCCGCGAGTGCCGAATAGTTCCCTAGCCATATTTAGAACCTCATAATGAACATTACGGGAATGCCTATGACAAGTGGCAGGTGCAGGTGTGTTCGGTAGTGTAGTTGTCTGAAAACAATGGGCAAGAGGAGGTAGCATGACTCCGCAGGAGCACAGTGGCTTGTACATCATCAGTCAACACTCCGCACCTACGGCAATAACAGCCCGTCCTCGACACTTCTGTTGCTAAAACCTTGGGGAGCAACTAGGCCAGATCGTCACAATTCCAACAGTAGCAACAAGCTTGGAAAAAGTTTTATGGTCTACAGTTAATGAAACGTGTGGGCATAGATAAACACAACAGGAATGACCGAGGATGATGAGACAACATGCTGTTCAATATCAGCAGAGAGCTCATGATGGCGTGCTGTGCACCATCGACGTCTACTGATTCCTAATGTTTCGGCCTACGCTACCTGCTTTTATTGGAATACACCTGCTACATTCTGATCTTAATTTTGCTTCTGGAATGTGCAACTCGTACCATACAGCGTCAAAAATCATTTCGTAGAGTTTAAAATACAACGCATATTGTAGGGATGAATAGTATGTTAAAATACATTTATGGATGCCATTTCAAGTGTGCATAGTGTTTATAAAATATTATATTTGAGGAGGTAGTATAATTCGTAAAGCGGGAAAATCGACGAAATCTGTAAAGAGCCTCTTATTTTTTATTTTAGGGGTTATCACGGCATATGGTGCATAAACAGGAGTAGCAACAAGGTTATTCGTGACTGCTAAGTTTGGAATTTGGGACCCGGTGTGCCCTGCGGTCAACGTAAACAAAGCTAACACAACGTGCACTCAATGGTAATGCCTCTATATTGGTAGTATGTGTTTGCTGACATTAAACACCGGTCGCTTAGGCACATAAAGTCCCAATTAGTAATTACATTTGGACTCTCGGTGGCGCTCCCTCTCTGCCTGGTTATTCTTTGGTATTTCAGTCCTGCAAAGTGTCCGGCAACTCATTTTCGCCGTCTAGTAAATGAGTGACAATGCGGAGACCATTTGTCTCTGCGTTAGTATATACGGTAAAGTTTGTCCTTGGTTGACTGCATCACGTACAAGTGCAGGTAAAGTGCTTATTGGTTTGTAATACGGTTCTGTCTTTATGGCGCTTTATCCTCCGACTAATATCTTCGATTCTTGGTACTAAAATCTGGTGCTTGGATAAATTGACGTACTGTGGAATCTGGTAACCATAGTATTTCAAAGGGAACTCGAATTCACTCCTTTTTGATTGTGTGCCATATATATATATATATATATATAACTATTACGCGAATACAACGGAGGGGCCACCTCGCGCAGGCGACTTAATTGCTCATTGTGACTACCACTCCCCAGGAGGAAGGGATAAAGTAAAGCAAACACAGGTGACTACACGTCGCAGGCAGAGAGGCCACAGATACGTGCAAAGGTCGCTAGCAGTTCCAGGTCCGAACACTCGGATTATTTCTGCGGTTGCCCACAGAGGGCGATGAACGACATTTACAACTAGGTAGTCCTCTGGCGACTACGGGAAATACTCTTTTATTGGAGCATCCCCGCCGTTTTTCCGGCACCTCCTCACGAAACCAGAAAGCTCATTTGAAACATGGATGAAAGAGAAAAGAGAGAAAAGAAATCATGGTAAAAGAGAAACAGGCCTTGTGGATCAGGGAAAACCATGAAAAACCAAGGTCGGTCAAGTGGGTGGACAACGGAAATTTAACCGGAGATCTTCCAAATGCGGGTCTCACCCATTACCGGGAACCATCGCGCTAGGCATATATAATATAAAATAAAACAATTGGGGATGGGATGGTGGCATACACCGCAAACTGGAAGAACACAATGGTGTCAATAGATCAGAAATCAATGTTAATAAAGCAGTAGTGCACGCACTTAGCAGCTGTTTGTCTCGTAGTTCGTTGCCCATTCAGCAGGCTGGCTCTTAGTGTGCACTTATACATGCGCATTAGTTACTGTAACGGTGTCCCAATGTCAAGGGTACCATACTCACACCCAAACGTGCAGTTCATGGCCTCTCTCTGGCACTGCGCATGGCAAACTCGTGTTTTCTACGGGTATTATTAGGAACCAAGTCGTGAAACATTTTAAGGCAATCTCTGGTCCCTCCTACCACATTGTTCTCTTGCAGGAACAATGAAATTTCATGACATTTCAAATAAAATATAGTTTTATAGCATCACTTTGTTTCTGTTTTCGTTTTAACAACCTCAAATGCGAAGCACTGTTATAAGTTTAAGCGAGAATCAATTATTTACAAGTGGAAAGAGTAATAAAGAAATATAAATAAGAATGTTACTGTTTTGCATGTGGTTTGTTCTTTAGTTACTCATATCTTGATGTGATATACATTGAGCTTCGGAGAAAAAGAAGCAGAAAGAAAAAGAAAAGAAAAGAATCTTCACGAAATCTCTGATTTAAAGAGGCAAGTGGTTTCAGTATTTTAAGTTTCTGAAGTAGGAATTATTCCAGAAAATACATAGCAAAGAATTTCAAAGCTGATTCCCCAAACAAAAATTCCAACTAATGTTCATAATCATGCAAACATTTCATAAGCTTTTTAGCAACCAAATTGCATCCTTTTGTCACTTATGTTGCATTGGATAACAAACGAGACAAAATATTGACATCTTTATTGTAAAAAGCATTGATTGAAAGGCCAGATTAAGAACCTTATTTTCCGGCTACTAGGGGTAGAAGTGGGTGAATATTTCATTCGAGATCATGAGCTTCTTTCTTTGGAGTATTGCTTTATTCCGAATTGTCAATCTAATTTGTAACACAAGTGCTGCAGTGCTGATTATTTACTTTGGTCAAGAGAATATAGCGCTTCATATCACGATTAGATAACATTATTTACTGTGGTTTTCGACTCTCCAAAGGTTCTCCAAAGTAACCTCGTTACTAGTTTTAGTACGCAAAATAAAAATGCCCAATGATCCAATCAGTTAACGCTCCACATCCTCTATCCCTCTATGTCAAAGAGGGCAGGGCGAAGGGCAAAGGAACCCCTGAGGAATCTGTCGCTGTTATGTGACTTGGAGAACGCTAGCCTCCATTGTTGACAAGAAATGTCGCTAAGCAGAATATAATCTGCCTTTTGTGTGGCCCCCCTCCCTCTCTTACCTGTCTTCGTAATTTATTGCTTCTTTGTTTTCTACGAGCGCATTTTCACAGGGAGTCTTCTAGGGCAGGGCGGTACACGTGCGTTAAAAAGTTAGAACTACATTCAAGGAGAGAGCCAAGATTAACCCTTCTTTCCTGTGTCCCAAAGAAGCGTTAACTGCCACCTACAACCTTAATCACCGGAAAATTGGTGCTAATATCTTGTGGATGTTAACACTTTCGTACAGCATTTTGGATTTCCTGCGTGTGGTTATCTGTAGGTATGGGTATATATTTTTCATTATTTTTGCTACTTTATGCTAACTATATGGCACAGGAAACCAAAATTGCAGTGTTCGTGAATTGTTTAGACTGACTGCATCGCTCGGGTTGCCTTTGCTAAGGTATTAAAAAATTCATGGTATGGAAAATGGCTTGGAGAGTTGTGATTGGCTTGAATTTTTTCCTAAGTTATGTTTATCACACGCTAGTCTATAGGCTACACTAGTCGCTTCACTAACTGTCTGTGATCAGTAGAAAGTGTACAGACGATCAGAGATGTGCACAATTGCTTAGATAGTCTTAAAACTGCAAACTTTAAATATAAGGGTAGAGGAGGAGAAGTAGAAAGAGGAAGACGAAGGAGCATAAGAAATTCTTTAGTAAGCAGTTCTATTCAAGCAACTCATTTGACATACTATAAGAACACTTCTGGAAGGAGGGAGAGAGAGAGAGGAAGTGAAAGGGAGAGAGAGTTGAGAGAATGAGAGAAAGTGAGATAAATTTTATTAGGAGTTGAGAAATAGAAGAGTCCAAAGACCAAGGAAACAATTTATTTGACATTAATAAAATTAAGATTACATATACGTTTCGGTAATTTGAAGTCAAACATGCACCTACCTTCCTTTCTGTGTCGAAATCTTGGGCAAATCAAGAAGTGTTACTATGTTGTTTGAAACGATCAAAGCTTCTCTGAACCATATATTAACATGCAATCACCAAGAAGGAATATGTTAGCATTGTCAATTAAAATATACTACTGTCATCAAAACGAGAGCTGTTTAAAAATTAATAGTATTTAGCAAATGTCAGGATTGCAGATGAGATTTTTCTAAAGCTTAGTGATAATACAAAACCCTTCAAAAACCAGCCTAGCTGCTTAAAACTGGTACCATATATTTGCATAGCCATTTCAAAGTGAGGCGAATGTAACTGCGTCAAGAGTCGAACTCTATACGGAGTGGAAACGTCCTGTATGACCTCTAACATATTCTGCTTGTCTTCTGGTAGTGAATTTTTCATGTGAATTTCCAAATGTTGACGCAGACTAGTTCGTAATACTTTCAAAACGTCTGGAAAACGTGTTGGGTAACATTGTGTTACATCAGTAGACAACAGCATTTTGACTTCTGAGAATACATTTACAAGTATACTAACTTGTTTTTTTCATGTTTTGTTTGTTTGCTTTCAGGGGATTCATAAACAATCACCCGTTGTTTCAACACGATTTTAAAAATCTTTTGGCTTTATTTAGTTGCAAATATATTCCATGTATTATACCTATGTTCTATGCTTATTTATAATTGTTCACTCCGTAAATTAAGCGACTTGCATTACTAACTCATTTTAAGATACTTATTTTGATATGCTGTCTTTATAATGTACAGTCCAAGAGCATTTAAAGTATTTATATATGAAGACCTTTATAAGAAGTTGAGAACCAAATGACTTTTTATTTTGATATAAAACCTATTCATTGTAGTAAAGGAAATTAAGATTAGTGATGTGTTTTATATATTACCATCCCCTGTTGCTCTAATACTCTAATTTCTCTAAAATTTTCAGTTAAAGTTTGAAGTTATCACAAGAAATGTGAATAATTCCAAAGTCAGCTTCTTTTAAGAAAAGATGTGATGCTCAGAAAGCATATGCATGAAATAAAACAAATGTCATGGCAGTTAAAACACACACAGTTCATCTAGAATACGTCCTTTAATAAATTATTGCTGCTGCATTATGAAGAGCATCTACTGAATCATTCCATTTTACTTTTCCATACAATATAAAACAAATTAGGTGTTTAAAAAAAAAAAAAAAAAAAAAAAAAAAAGATCTGCTGCGTTACTTTAGATTTTCTCTATCCCATAGCATTTATTTTTATACAGCTTCTACAAACTATTATTATGCAAGATTATTTTTGGCCTGTTTCGTCTTAATTGGGAAACAAGTAAATAGCTCAGGATTTAAAAATTACGAAGTATTTAACAATAGAAATCAATATTAACTGATATCTCAGAAATGGTTGATAGTTACTATTAAAAGGTTATTTGAACTGGATTGTATGATTTAAAGACATGTAGGTACCTCGTTTGTATATTACGTTTATGTCTAAATTTAAACGTTACAAAATTCCTTTGCATTGAAGCGGACTTCACAGGTCATTACCAGAAAATTAAAGATTTATATTGTTTATTAAATGTAGATATCTTAAATGAATGGCATTTTAATAAAACTCGTTACAGCTATTTTTGACAAAATCAAGTTTTCGAAAAATGTTCCGTATAAAGTGTAGTTTGAGCATATTCGTGTCGCATTTTTGGAGGATACTGATCTTAAATACCAAGTTTCCATTCATTCTTTTCCTTTTTAGAGTTGTTATTCACAAAAACAAATTCGGGCCTTTGGTTTAAAGGGACCTCAAAACGGGTATTTACGATGAAATCTCACATATAATTTTTGGTGGAATATAATACCTTCTTTACCTACTAATGTGGCACAGAAAGAAAAAAAGCAAACAAACAAAAGATCATTTCACTAGTTGGGTAAATAATTTCAAAGCTTTGTACTTGGTTTCAATACATAACAGCCTCTGAACTTTTCAATTGTTTTGTTCTGCTAACAACTGAAAGTTTCAGCACTACTACAAATTGAGTTCCGTATGTGCTACTCTGAACTAGCCAGTTTGTTTTCACCACATACAATCAGCAAACTATTTCGGCGGCAGTTGCATTATACATACAAATTTCGTTCAAGAAAACACATGAATAAATGATAGAGTAACGCCACAGGAAATGGAAGGTTAACATTCCCTTTCCTCCCTCCCTCTCTCCTTCGAATTTATTAACAATCCCCTTCTCCTATTTTTCTTCACTCATGGGAAGGTCTTATAGCAAAGCAGGTAGGGAGGACAAAAAACGTAACAAGGTCTAGGCTAATGCAGTGGCGGCTGGTGCTTCAAAACCGATATTTCGATAACTTTTCATCATACAAATTGTAATAGAGATGGATTAAGCTGGTAAAAAGCTGAGACACTTGGATTAAAATAAAATAGTCATACTTACGGAAAAGTGTTGTAAGTACGAAAGCTATAAGAACATTACGGTAAAGCTTTAAGTATTTATCGGATTTTTAAATACGATGCTTCTTGATTGAGGTAAAAACTTCGCTTAGTATTTCAAATTTTACTTGTGTACTAATCAAGTGTATAGGTATATCAATGAGATATGGTCGAAGTATGGGGTCATATTAATTTATTTGATTGAGTCAATAAGTGAATTAAATGCTAACTATGCAAAAGGAATCAGTCGCAACTTTGGCAGGCATGATACATAAGTTATTTTCATTACTTTTTGAAAATCCTGTCTAGAGCAGAAATTGTTTTCTTTCCCTCACAATTGGAGGGAATAAAATGTAACAATAATATTGTCAGACTGTCCACCGTTCGGTGGCCAAGGTCCGTACGTGTCCACTCGGCTATCTGGGCCTGGGCGCAGCTAATGGTCCTTCTTCCGCAGAAGAATAGCCACAGTGTGGTGCCTCCCGGCTCTCGAAGTTTCGTTTGGACAGTCCTATTGTAATTATGGATGGTCTAAAGCGCACGTTGAATTAGGGAAAATGCTGGTGAAAGAAAAGAAAGAATTGAGATAAACATAACATAGTTATGGGTACAATAAAAATGGAAGTAAGCACAGTAACCAAAAAAAGCAAACATTTAAAATCCTTTTTTTTCAAAATTTCTGGATACCTAATGATACTAATGGTACTAAATGGACTTAAGCGTTAGATGGTATTCCAATTGACCACTGAAGACCGCTGTTTACATCCAGAACTAAAAAAGGTCTGAAAGAAATTACCTTTAACCAAAAATCATCATTCAAAGACCTGTCTCTTTCACATGCATATCCCGCATATGAAGGGAAGAAAGACCACTTGTTGCAATTCCATAGTAAAACGCCCATAGCAAGCTGGAGAAACGTGTTATCTACGAGAGAATTGCGATATCCTACTATTTACGCTGCAAATTAAGTTTATGGTGATAACAATACTCGAGCTGTACCATATACATTGTTGTTGATACTACTAGGTACTTATTTGAGTGTGTCATGAACGTGTTTAAAAGGAAATGCTTCAAGAACACCACTCACTGGTGACCCTACATGGCTCCATGATTACAGGGAAGGGGGGTTTATTATACAGCAGGATATAAATTGTTCCATTAGATCCCGTTAACTTAGAGATACCGTCTATACAGATATGGCAAACATCTTTTATCCCACCTCAATTTCAAAGATCACAACGGTGGAAATTTAATGAGGAATGAGGTCGATTATCTTTAAACCCCAGCATTAACTCTGGCTACGAGACGCACTCTCTTGAGGCACGCTTCTCCAACTTATAGACTAATGTGAAGTTCTATTAAGATTTTTGGGATTTTTGCAAAGATGTAGCTTGTTTAATGTTTGTTTCCGACAATACCGCGCTCAAAAATGTCTAAATTCTCTTCACAGCTTTTAAACTTTTAGATGGGAAATGTTGCTGTTCCCTGACCACTTTGTGTTACATTCACACGACATTCTCTGCCCACCATTGTTTACTTTATTCTAAAACTATTCGTATAAAAGTGTGTTGTTTTTTTTTGGTTTTTTTTTTTCCGTAACACATTTTGTTGTAGCTTACAAGGGTAATATAGGAATTATTCGAGAGGCAGATGTTTAAAAGCTAGTTAGTTTATGTTGGCTTTGAAATTCCATGCTGCTGCCATGGCATCAACAGAAACCACTGAACAGCGGCAGCACTTTAAACAAACTATTAAGTTTTGAAAAATTCATACCAAAATTAAGGGATATATCAGAAATACTAATGCTACACAAAAGTAATTTGAAATAAATTGTTTTTTAAACAGATCCACAGTTTTCGTGCAGTAAGTGCTTTTATCCATATTTTAAGGTGGATCCATTATACTCAATAATCCAAAATACTTCCCGAATGAAGGTTATTGGCAAAAAATTCAAGATATACATTTTATTTGTCAAGTGGACTTAAATATATGAAAATTAAATCGAAATAATTTAAGCTATTTTGAGAAAATTGGAAAAAATTAAAAAAAGATCTTCCTGCCACATCTGTGGATAATACCTTATTGAAGCATCAAGTTTGGTATTTATCCGGCATTGAGTTTTTGAGTTAAGCACGGACGTTATCGATGACATTTTGACATTGGATTTTTGGGTTCAATAGAATACCTCCTTACAAGAAGTATGTAATACAGAAAATAAAAAGCAAATATAAAAATATCGGGAAGAAATATTAAACAGCGAAGCAACAGCCCTTACAGGGCCAATACCTATCGCCTGGATGCTGCATCCTCTACCTCTGCCCACCACAGGAGTCAGTGCACTGCTGGAGAATGGAAGGTGGTCAGCACCCCGGTCTCTCCTGGTCTTCGCAACCAGGGGCGATAGTTTTCAATCAAGTAGCTCCTCAACTGGCCCCTCAGGGACCTAACGAGGCTGAGTGTACCCCGAACCACGTCTACCAGCCGATACCCAAAATCGAACCCGTGTCTCCCGCTACTATCGCGCTAAGGAGCTGACCAGGAAGAAATACTGCTTTGTCAGATTATTGGACCTAACACAAAGAATTCATCAGGATAAATGCATCATCCACATTATTTATGGGCACGTTTTACCTGTTTTTATAGAGTAGGTGCTTTTATCTTCGGTTCCTTTTCCTGCATTCGTCATTCCCTAAACCATCGAGATTCCACATTGTTTGATTAATACACATATTGTTATTAGAGAGCAAGGTACAGTTTTGAGTAATCAGGACAACTAAGATTACCTATGCTTATAGTTGCCACGTAATTTCAGTTGGTAAACTCGTTAGCGCTTACTACCTTATGGAGAAGGGAGAGACATCACTATTCAATCGTAGAATTTTACATGTGGTGTTCTTCACCAAAATTATCCAAAATTGGCTTCAAAAATGCATACAATTTTCGTTAAAGCAAGCGAACTCTCTTTATAGGTAGGTCCAAGGACGTAGAATCTTTGCTACTTTACATTATTATGGCCAGGGCGGCTTTCTAAAACCGGATCAATCGACCCTCTAAATGGGCGCCATGTAGCAGAGCCCATAACTCCCGTTTTATGTGCATATAACTTATAATGATCGGTAGCAAGCGCACAAAAAGTGTCCGGAATTAATTGCTATATAGGGAAGAATGTTCCAGACCATTGCGTTCTGGAGCTCGCTCTTATACTTGCAAATGAGTTTTGATCCTAAAGTCCCGCGTAATTTTACTGCACCTCGACGCCATCACTCGGTTCATTCCATCAAATCACCTCTCACGCTCTAGTTTCAGGCTGGTTTCCTGCACTTCCACTTATATGTTCAGCTTTTTTGTTGTTTTCACCAAATATATGCTATTAAATGTATCACAGGATTAATTGCATTGATTATTGCGTTTAAATGCAAATATAAGATGAACACATACATCTTGCCTTTTCTAAACTATGCTTACAGAGGTATCTTTTTAGCCGTGGCGAATGGCTTGAAGCTGCGCAGTGGTTCATGGTCGAGTTCACTTTTGTATTTATAACACCATAGGGGTGTCAGATTAGTATCCCTACGACTTCCGTGAAGTAAACTTCGCGGAACAGTATGTGATTAAGTACAGAACCCTCAATGTCATGTTTATTTAAAGTAGGAAACGCAGACCCACCATTAATTTGCATGACGACACTCGCGAAGGTCCTAACAAGGTCATTCATCATGTCTAAAAATAGCTCCGTGTGTTGTGATTTCAAATAGGTGTACCGTTTAGGTCATTTTACCGGTTAAATCATATTGGACAATGTATAAAATGGGCG
This sequence comes from Tenodera sinensis, assembly GCA_030765045.1. Taxonomy (NCBI): domain Eukaryota; kingdom Metazoa; phylum Arthropoda; class Insecta; order Mantodea; family Mantidae; genus Tenodera; species Tenodera sinensis. The sequence goes on from CM060963.1 coordinate 79,980,798, forward strand.
AAACGATGCTCGGAAGAGCCCGGTGTCCATAGAGCTTAAAGTTGTGCGACATTCAACTTATCAGGATAAGAGTGAAAAATACAATATTCCATGAGAAAATCTTACCTGGGTAAGATCCTAACCGAGATTAGAACTGGGACCTTACTGGATCTTGTGAACATCCATGCTAAGCTTGGAATTACTGCATTGCATAACAAATTAAGGATATTTCGATGTTTGCTACAACTGCTTTAAATCGATAAATCGTAAGCATATGGAGAATATTCTATTTTGATGACCTACCCTGTGTTGCTTCTATATTATTAATTATTATAAAACAAACGAAGTAAAAATTAAAAACACTCAAAACAAATGAAACTTAGATACGAGCATCTGAGTCTTTCTTATGATCAGGTTGATCCTATTAATGTTAATTAAATTTGCCAAGTTCATGACAGTCTTTTGTGGGAGTTAGTCAAAATAGCAAACAGGCATTATTTCTGGATCATTATACCCGTATTTCTTTTACTATTGAGAAAATACTTTTAAAAAAATCTTTATGTATATTTACAATTGTACTTACATTAAAATATTTTATATTACCAATATGAATCTAAGTTTACGTCACAAGCAATATACCATAAATACGGGTGAATATTTCGACGAATTTCTGAAAAAATGAGCAACTTATTAAAAACTGCCTTTTTCACATATTGCAGTAACAGAAACGTTTAATAACAAACAAGCGCAAGGAAGAAAGTGTCACAAATCCCACCAATATTTACAAAGAGATTTTCTTTAAATGTTAAACTAAAGCGAATTCTTTTACACTATAACTTTTTGAGGTATTAAATTTTAACAGTACAAGGGCATAAGATCAATAAAAACTAATACACCAAATACAGCATCAATAACAAAAGTCCACAAGAATCAGTACTTTTATTGACGATTAATGTGTGGTGTTGGAGGAAATCTTATGTGATTCTGACGGAAACCAGCCATTGCCCTACTCGTTAATCGTCCGTGACGAGTATTAAAATCACCAGTGTATGAGATAGTATAATTACCCTGCACGTCCAAACGGTCCTTCCAAAAAATTAAACTCTAGCCATTATTTTTTCTAAAAATTATATCAAACTTAATATGCGCATAATTTTATTATCTACTTGGATGTAACCGAAGTCTTAGAAAGCGCCCCAAGGTCCCGAAACCGACGCTTAGAATGAGCCAAAAAAATTACGAGTTCAGTAATAAGCAGCTTAACGCGGAAAGCAACCATAATTTGAACATTGCCACTTGATACAACAGTAGTTAACTCTTGAGTTCCATGAAAATATCTATAAAGAGTGGCTTCCCATAGGAGAGGGGGAATGATGATCTTGAATGTGTTTCCCAAAGCCAATATTTAGCTTAAAAGTGCTATATTAAATCTAACTTTTTAATTTCCTTAATTTTACCTACTCCTGCAGAGTAATGTGAGTTTGTCAAGCTTTTAGCAACGCAGAAATACGTATTTACCTAACGCGACATCTATTCGTATTGATGGAGTGCTTCAATTTTAGGATAAAGTCATTTTACACCGAATTGATTTGTTGGTACCGTATGTAGACATACAACTTCCTGTCTCCGTGTGTTTACAGGAGAGTTTCATCGAGATAACTTATATTTTTTGGCTAAAATTCAGGAATCATATTCTCGTGTAGATACATTTATATCTTGCAACCTCTGTAAAACCTGCTGAGATGCCTTTGACCGTGATACCCAACATGGGCCCTTGAAACTCTGCAGGTTGCATGCAACATGCCAAAATGTGGAATACCGAGAGAAATTGGGCACAGTTCCTAGGACGTTTATGTATATCTTAACTACACATCTACAACAAACAGGATATGGAGTTGTTAAGACACTGCCTCCGTAAAATTCGATTGTATACGATAATCGCTGTCGAGCTATCGCAATGCCGTTATCGTTCGCCGAAGACGGAGGATGGGGCGGCAACATTTCCCGTTACATATCTGTGTGTGTGTGTTGGGGGGGGGGGGGGGGGGGGGGCGGCAGGTCAAGTCGGCACAACTTGTTGTTGTAGGTGTAACTAGTCATGTTGAACTGGTTCTTCTCTCGCTCAGTCATTCCAGGATTCCCTCCCTCCAACTTTTTTTGTTTTTCTAAAAAAAACCGATACCCTTGTTACAACACTACTAGTTCTTCCGACCTACCTCGTTTTATGAATGAATATTTACACTGCCAACCTCCCCAACCCCTCTCCCTCGCCCGTAATACCAAAGAAGCGGTCGGTTAGGTTGGTAGCAGTGGCTTTTAAGGACCGCGCGCGCGCACGGCAGATTCTCTTACGTAACAGCGTAATGATACGTTCCGAAAATCGCGAAAAAGGCGTCTCTTCTTTTCCGCACGAAACAAAATATTTCTTTGTAGCTTCATGTCCACTGATAAGTTGGAACAAATGAACCTGGAGGAGAGGGTAATTGGGAAATGGTGCGAATAGGTTGATTTAGTTATCTTAAAAGTGTTCTCTAACGGTACTGCTAAGTGGGTTTGACAGAGGTCAGCAGTGTTTTGGCTGGCAAATTAAAACTACCGGTACTCAACTAATTCTTTAACAATTTCCAGGCTGGCTCGAATATTCGAATGGATGTTCTGTAGTCACTTTTATTTTACGACAGGAGATCCATTTTGCCTGTCGCATGACGTTGAGACTCAGAATGTCACACAATAAGGCATTGGATCAAATTCAGAAGGAGGTGATCCACTTAGAGCAGCGAGTTGACCTAAAACTTTTGGGCAGGTTTTCTTTGGTTCTTTGAAGATTGATGATATGGATCATATAGCATATCTAAAAGTGATTTATTATATGAAACAGTTCACAGCAAACGCTTCTTTGTGGTTACAGCACTCCCAGATTATGATAGACATAAGAAACTAAGTTGCACCCCTACAACTCTACCTACCACTGCTGAGACACCATCACATGACAATATGTAGACATTTTAAATATTCGACATAAAATGTTAGGTACACTTATCTTGCTTTTTCCCAAGCAGTCGACAATAATTTGTCAATTCAGCTGGGCGATAATACTTACTCATTTTTCTTTCGATTCTCTTTTATACAGCGTGCGGCAAAAACAAATCTTCCTTCAACATTACTGTCTTTCCTCCATTAGTATTATAGGGTTATTTTCTGATCAGTAAATTATTAGAATTTTATCCATGGGTTTGTAAGAGCAATGCACAGAACTTACAGTATCACTCTGGACAGTTCAATAACTACCGGTACTGAGTGCCGGTGAGTACCGGCCCAACTAAAGCCCTGGAGGTCAAACAAATTTTCACCCACTCTTCCTATTCTGCTGCTGTTTACTGCTCACAATCACAATAGCCTATGGCGACATATGCATAGCCAACGATTTTCGAGGTTTATAATACCTTCAAGAACATCTTAAGAAAATGAGCTCTTTCGCATTATGTAGCTTACAAACATCAAGCAACTATTCCTCTACTGGCCACAAAAAACCTAAGGTCAGCTTGGGTGGTTGACGGGAATCAGACCCGGGACCTTCCGAATATGAGCTTCACGTGTTATCATGGAGCGATCTCATTTGGTAATTTCAGGCTTTAATCGTGCTTGTACATCTAGCCTGCATAAGCATAAAATGCCTATTTCATTAAACTACGCGAAAAATGTTTGTATTGAACGCTTCTAGGTAATATAAACTATTGGAAAGATATGTAACTACGTTATTTAAAGGCTCATTTGTTAATGAGGAAACCGTTACCTTGCATTAAGCTAAAATATTCGCTCTATACTAAGTCTTTGATCTATTTAAAATACATCTGTCCTTCCGGTTGCCTACATATTCACTCAGAAGATTTTGATGGGTTAGGTAGACAAGCATGCAAACTGAGCAAGCCAGAGAAGCTGAAATAGTTCCTAAGAGAAAATCCCAGACTATCAATCTGTGACTGTTTCTGGTTTCTAATTACCATAGGAAGAAACCCAAGCACCAATCAGCATAAAAATTCCCGCATCGGGGAAAAACATTCGTTAGAAATTCCGGGGAAGAACTTAAAACGAGGAAGTACACCTCTAAAAGAGATAACAAAAAAGGGGCGGAAAAAGAAATAGAACAGCTATTTATGCATCCGCTTCTTACTGTCATGTCCCTTTTTTGGTATGCAGTTTGTTCCTCCGTGGTATTTCTTCCCTTTGGATTTATGTTGATGTAGCCAATTGGTCGACAATCCGCCTCCTACTTTGGCTAGAGGCCAACCAATCCTCCACTCGCACAGACACGGAATCAGAAAACGACAAGATAGTCTTTTATTCCAGAACGGCAATGGTGCTTATATAATGTTACCAGAAAGATGAGGCATGCAGACTTCTGCTCTGCAATAGTTATATAGTTACAGTTTTATTAGATACGTAAGTTCTAAAACGCCTCTGAGTGACACATCAGTTGCAACTACAACATTCAACAACCACGGTTTCTCTGCTGTGTGCTATCTATTTGGCAAGTTGTCAAGGTTATAGGAAACTTTAGTGTCTTAATTAAAAAAAAAAGTTCACATAAAATGTAATCTTTTATCCACTTTATCACGATGTGTTGTTCAAATTAGTTTCGAATAAGGACACAGGTAACAGTTCATATAACAATTTAGATTTTATTACTAACCTTGGGATGAATACTGGTGAAACAGCCATCAAAAAAGCTAATATTAATGTTAATGAGTTCTACTTTTGATCCTCACTGGGTAGTTGTCTATCTTTTACCATAAAATTAAAGGTGAGGGAAGTGTCATCACAGGATATTCACAGGAAATTAAACATAGACACATATTTTGTCATGGAGGTACCTTAAATATGTTATATTTTATCCAAAATGTTTAGAGCCATTTATGAGAACATGGAAAATAATATTTCTCTATGTAAATATTTGTTTGAACTGGGGAATTTCGTTGAAAATGTTCTTGAGTTAGGTTGGTGGGAGTAGCGTATCTGCCTCACATTGAAGAGCTTCCTAGTTCGAAACTCGGTTAGGGTTACCTAGACAAGGTTTTTTCCAGAATTTTTCCTTATTCTGAGAGGACGAATGTTGGGCAACTTTAAGCTTTATGAACCCCATTTCGTTCAACTTTTGGCGTAACTTACCAGATTGAAGGACTTAAACTTTAAAAAAAAATCTTAATCATTCAAGCATGTGCTGCTTAGAAAATATCCAAACTTGCAACAAGGAACTTTCAAAAAAGGCTAATGCTATAAGAAATTGTTTGATGCAATTTTGCACAAAATAAGGTGTTGCTGCTTTAAGTATTTATATTTTTAAGCTTGGTTTGTTATACAAAATTATGCAAAATGTAGTTCAAATGTTAAACATTTTAACATTTTAATCAAAAGGGTTTGAACTTTAAAAATACTACCGAAAGATTGTGTGCAGGATGGGAAGATTTTCTTGAAAATCTTAGTTTTGCAACCCTGTAAGATGCTGAAGTTCTTTTTTTTTTTTTTTGAGTGTTTATTTATGGACGTTCTTTAGCTGCTGTGATTCTCAGCGTCCCGTTCTAGACTGAGCGTAAAAGAGCGCTTAATTTTATTCAGGCTTGAGGTTCTTTTACGTGCCGTAAATCTACGACAGGGAGCCATCCGCTTTACGCTTTTGAATTTGAGTTATGTGTGTGTGCGCGCACAAGGATCTGTTTCTGAAAATACTTTTTGCCTGTTTCAAGAACCTCAAAATGTATTTACGTTGCAATTTTGTATCGAATCTTTAGGGAAATATAATAATGAAGTATCCCTTACCTGCTACAGATAAGTGATAGAGAAAAAGCCTGTCAAAATGCATCCCGAAGGTGTGAAGTTTTTGCACTCTTTAGCACGTACAGTAATGCTGATGAATTTATTTGCATGAACCCGAGGAAACATTTGCTAATTTGCGGCATAATGACAGTAGTCTGTGTAACATTAGAAGGGCGGTGGTCAGGAGGTCCTCGAGCCACGCTTGGTGAAGCATGCTTGCACGCCCAGACAATAGACGTGATGCAGGATGGACCCAGGCGGGCTGCTCACTTACCCACACTTTGCTGGTGTCGATCGTTTTAATTGTGTACCCCAGGTAAGTAACATTGTTGCGGGCCTACTTGAGAAATAGTATCACGTTGCACAGGATCCCTCCAGCATCCCCTCTCGCTATTTAGAACAATCATAACTGTTTCACACCTTCTCATTTCGCTTCAACACTTTCGCCTGTGGAAAGGGTGCATCAGACTGTGATGTTAGAGTAGAGTAACCCTATAACGTGACTAAAAAGTCTGATGTGTTGCACTCACATGACCTCTATTCTTGCACTAACTATTCTTACAAACTGTTATTCCTCTATCTTCTTCATGGTAGTCGAGATAAATATTAGTAGAAATTATATTATTACTCATTTTCTTGTAGGTGCAAGGGGGATATGAAAATACAGTAGCCTTTGAGCGATAGTCAAATCTTTTAAAGCTTTAAAATTCCGTTCTTTTTGCAGGGCCAAAAGATGAAAAATTGAATAACGAGCTTGCATTTGAGAAAAGTTCAAGTACTGCAAAACTCACATAAATAACAAGGAATATCTCCGAAATTGTTCACTCCGCAAAAAATGCATTTGGACATATGTTGTGTTTTAACGAGATCTACATTTTTGTATAGTAGTATTTGGTGTATCTCGTACGGCTTACAGTTGTGCAAAAGTCATCAAGAGTAAACAGAACTACATAGGCTATAGCCAGAAACTCAAAATATAAAATAATAACCACCCCTCCATCCACAAATAAACCTTTCCAGACTAACCATTAAGTAGGATTGTGATTTTTACACGAATATGAATGCAAGAAAATTACTACATAAAGACAATAGAAAAGTAAGAAAACAAGAACTAACAAACAATTGCCGGAGGATGGTTTGAACGGTGTACACTGAATAACACCCACACCAACTGCATGTCAAAGAACTGTTATTCTGCTAAAAGTACCAATTTCTACAAGTGTTCCTTGGTAATATTTACGTTGATGTGTTTTTGTTAAATACAGGAAAAACAATTCCACAAATACCTCCATATTCCAATTACAATAATTAGTAAAATGAGAATATAAATGGGGAGGAAAAATAGAGCACGTATTTCTGCCCCCACTAGTGAACGCCAGTTTAACAACATAATTATTTTCGCTCCCTCCGACCGAGAGTTCCTTCTAGCGGTATATCATTATCATACACGTAGCTACACGAAAAGAAAGTCACTGCCGGTGAGAGACTTGACTATACCTCCTTTGGTTTAAAGGTGGTTATTACTGTGAAGTTCCCAGTGGGTTTACTTTTTTAAACGCGGGCAATGTTATTTCGGTGGCCGCCTCTCCTCCAGAGGAAGAGATTTATAGCCACATCGTGCTTTTGGGAGACGGATAAAACAACAAAAACACCGGCTAATCTCCCTCTTTTAGCGCGATCAGAGTTTGCCATCGGAGTATGAATGTGTTACAGGTTGTTGCAAGGAACTCAGTCGTTTGTACGTGAGAAAACGGATTTCCTGTCTTATAAACGTTTTGTGGATTTGGGTCCATGTGACTTAAGCCCTTGGAGAGAAATCATGACCAACTCTTCAGTAATCTACAACCGAGCGAGGTGGCCTCGTGGTGCAAGTAGTATCCGCAAGCTCCTGGTTTCGATTCCTGTCGAGATCCACTTTGACCATGGCTTTTGGGTTTCCTCGAATGCTGGGGTAGTTCCTCTTATATCACACATTTCCTGATCGTCATTTCTGACTATAATTTTGTCTCATACGTTTGACCTTATAGGTTTCAACTTTACAGAATCAGGCAAAGGTGGTTGGAGTGTTGCGGTAGGACGGTGGAATTTTCCCATTGGAAAGATTTCTCCCTGGCGTTTCCGGGACTGCTAGGGTCCTCTTTCTTTTTAGGAGCTGTATCGTCTATTCTTGGAACCGTAGGTTGCAGGACTTGCCAGCATCAAGATAGGTATTATGATGTAATCGTTAGGGACCCCGTCCTTACTAGTGCATATCGTCGTCCGGATCTGGTCGCCCTTGGGTCTCCCTATCATCCCTTTCTCACAGGTCACGTTGGGAATAAAAGGGGTCCACTATGGCCTACGTGCGGTGGTGTGCTCCAGTTACTGGAGGCTCTTCAACTGCTCCTAACTCCAGTATTCAACAATCTCAGGGAAACCTCAAACTATGCTCTAAGGTTACCACGATACCTCCCAATACAACACATCAGATCTATGAAGACGAGCGTTAAAATAGACCAAATGTCCTAATAGTTGGCATTTACCCGTCCTTGCCTCTTCAGAATTATCTTGCACACACAGTTCTTTGCAATGGAGATGCCAGAATGCCATTCCTTATTCCTTATAAATCTCCGATCTTTATTGAAGTAATTTAATTTTAATTTAACTCACGGCAATTTTTGAAAAGCTTAAGGAAATTATTTTCGCATGAAAAAGTACTCCGGTGTCTTAACTACCTTTTATGAATCAAGGTAGTTTATCTTTCGTATTTTGAAATATTGTCTGGATTACAACAACAAATGATTTCACAAACTAATCACACATCAAACAATTGGGTAATTTCCGTGTCATCTCAGAGCAGACGGAGAGTGAATCTTAGAAAAGGCATTTTCTGCCTTATACTTATGGACTAATGGTATAAAAACCTTCGGGAACAAAAATATGTATTTCTTCCATTGAGGCATGTCAAGGGAAAACCTGTAGTATCCAAAAGTGTAATATATACGAAAAGCAGATTGTATCATAATTATTTGTTGGCTTTCACGTTTCGTTTTGTGTTGTAAATCCTTACATGGATACAAGAGATTGAGGGTTGCGCCCTAGGTAGGTATTTTTTGTGGGTGAATCAAAGCTTGCCCAAATCGTTGAAAATGGGTGTGCTGAGTTGCTCACGTGCTAAAACAGACATTGCAAGGCAAAAACACCGATAGCACGCAGTAAAGAAGCAACTATGTGCCGTTCTCTTTTCAAGCGGAAAGATAAATTGATCGGCTGGTAGAGAAGGATGATGAGTCATAGTGGGGGAGGGGGTACAAACCACAAGCAATTTATCGTTATGTATAATAGCTTGCGGTATTGCGGCTAACCAATATATGCATTTCGAACTCCACTCATTATTTCAAATTTGTATATCTTTCTATATCTCCTCAAAAGTTACGCCACCTTCTGAGTGTTCCTTCTTATTTGATTACGTCATCTCTTTTATCTAAACCGTGGTGGTAACGTTCACTTCCGGCAAAAATGACGGTTATATACTATTTATGTGTGGCTTCTTGTATTCTGTTGACACGTACAATTATTTTCAACCAAATGTAATCTCATCTTTTTAGGACGATAATCTGGGTTTTTTCAACATTTTCCCCGATGTTCCGCAGTCTTAGAAGCACTTTATGGATAAAATAAAATTAGTTTTGAAATGTAGGTACAAATGTGAACCCTATTTTTTGAAAACTTAATATTATCTGAAATTTGTGTGATTTGGTTCTGTTGTACGGAAATCTAATGGAAGATATCACCTACTCCAGATATCAATTGGATATTTAAATTTTATTTTAAATGACAACTTCTTACAGATTTCTGTTAACTAAACTATTATACTTAAATATACGCATTTCTCTGTCTTATTGGTTTTTCAAATAATGATACTTGCAGTTATTCCACAAATGAACTAAGTATTCTATAAACATTTAAGACAGACTGGATAATGTTTACTTATAAAAGTAGGAGACAAAACTGCAAACAAAATGAAGTTTCAGGAGGTAGCGTTCACTCGAGACATGCCTCTCTCTTTGGGTTTATGTAGACATTTAAATATCCACTTAGAAGCAGAATTCAGTGAAATGCAGCCATGAATTGTATACCAAGAAACAAAATATATAATAAACACTTGTAAAAAAATCAGCCATTAATATTTTAATACAATTATTTAAACCTAGGGATTTCATTTAAAAGTTTACTTTTTATACAGTTTCTGCAACGACATTTTTTCTGCTTTACATTTTAATTTCATGCAATAAGCACTGGGTAGGTAGGTAAAATTTGGAGTTCCTGCTTGATACTTCAATACAAAGACCTAAAAGAGTAATACTTGAAGTTATTTTTTCTTATTGCTGAAAAAGATCTTTAAATGCTTGGACTTCTTTTTTTTCGCATTTCTATGTTGCCTTTGATATCTAGGTCAGATCGACAGCTTTGCCTTTTGGAACTATTGCTTATGGCAATGATGTACTGTTGGTGTTTGTCTCTGGGCTGTCTTTATATTCACACACATTCGCACTTTCTTTCATATTTTCAGACTCTAGGGAAGGTGGAGAACAATCCTGGGTGTAGAAAACTTCCCACCCTCCAATCGGGAGTCGAACTCGTGACCTCTGGGTTTGTGACCACAGAGGCGGTCATGCTGTTCTGTTTTGAAACGAATTTTCTCAATTGGATCGGAGTAAACTGACATTGATCAAGTATCCTAGAGATGAATGCTGTACATTGCTAAGGAATCTCTACTGTTATATGCACGGTTAGCCGGAAACCCAACGTGCACTGCATAGCGATGTCTTCTTATCACCCATAATGGGGCAGAAGGTTACGACAGCTTACACAATTGCATGTTTATCTCTAACAAACGTACCGCTATTGTATGATAAGCAGTCAAGGAAAAGCAATAACTATCAGCAGGACGCCTCTGACAAAGCGCTGTCAATCTTATGACAGCTAAGTCTTAACAGCACACATTAAACGCCGCAACGGCACGGCAGGTCACCTCGAGGTCCGCTCAAACCTTCCAAAAAACGTGAGGTTCTTGCAGAGGTGTGTCATGCACGATTTCTTTAAAAAGATACAGTGCTTTTCGCTATTACAAAAGTCAGGTGTATACAAACTGTTCTCTTTTACAGTGAATGGGAAAACAGCTTCTGTTTATTGATGACTAATGCTCAAGAGGAACTAGGGGTCTGGACAAGAAATCGCAGATATCAATGTAATTTGACAAATGACGACTGCCTCACGTTTCTTTCCAATGAAATATGCTTCTTTGAAGGTTCATCAGCTAGAGAGCGACAACTTAAACGCAAAAACAAATAAACAAATGTTCTACTGCCCAAAGACGAAAGATAATAGCATAGGCATAAAAAAGCTCCCTTACAATCAATCTGTATTAATTAATTGTTCGTTCACTTAGGTGGTCTCTAAGTTAAAGATACAAAGGTAGAACAATTCAGTGCCATAGTGGAATTTGAATCGCAGTTTCTCAGTCTTTTCAATCTACATTGTTCACATTTTGCATGCTGTAGGTATAAACTGCATCAAAATTGTTGAAGTGATTTACAAGCCTTTACATTCTATCATTTTTCAGCAGTGGTCTGTTAACTTTAATCTTTATCTTCTTTTTTTCATGACTGTAATTCCATTTTGTATTTACTTTGATACTTAAACCATTGCAAAATGTTATTTTCTTTAAAAAAATCTCTCTTCCGGAGCAAGTGTAGTTAAAACTTTCAGTAAACTCATACAACTCACCAGCATTAATTAACCCTTAACACTAATCATTTTTATAATTGCAATAAAAATATTTTAGGAACAATATTTAAGCCAGGTTTTTCACAAATAAGAAGAACATTGCCAGCTTAAAATTTAGCCTGCTAAGAATGTGATTTTTAAGAAAATCTAGATTATGAGCAAATAAAGTGTACTCATATTACTAATTAGTGTTCTCTCTCTAGGTGAACTAGTAAATCGTGTTACTTTTGAAAAAGCATTTCGAGTATGTTTTACTCCCAGAATTTTGTTTATGTTAGTTGGGTTACATGTTATTTGGCAGTAGTTCCCCGTGAGATATATATTGACTGATCACCGCGAAATTGGGCACGTGTACGTAATTTTTCATGGAGAAGGCTTTTATACTATCCATTTTATTACGCAACGTACTAAATTCACACGGTTTTCTCTGCTCGCCCTTATTTTACGCAACACATACATATTTCCTTCTCTACTCGCCCATCAACATACAATTCAAACAATTTTCTATGATTGAAATAGAAAAGCAACATACACGGCACTCGTTTTTCTTCCTGTAGTATTTGTGATTGCTTAACAGTGCATTTGCATAGTGCCTACTGTTTTTATTTATTTTGTTTATACTTTGTCTTCTGTTGTCCTGAGAGTTTAACTCTTTGAGTGTATTAAGTAATATTTTTAAATGTCTCCAAAGAAGCACTAGGCTATCGGGAAAGAGCAACCTAAGTCTACAAGTTGCAGGGATAAACCGTTAAGCCATGGGTAACGCTGGGTATTTCAGCTACTATGCAATAAATTTCACTACCAAAACATTAGGAACTATGATGGCATTGGAGCTTGAAAACCATGTTTCTATTTATGCAATTTCTCTTTTTTCAGTTTCGCTACTGGAACTGTTCCTTCGTAAGCGATAAGAAAATCAAAATACACCTTGATAGACTCATCGTGTAGGGAGTATAATGAAATAATAGGATCTGTTTGAAGAGTGGTGAAAGTTTAGATGCACTTTGTGTCGGTTGGTGCACCGATCATGGCCGTTCTCACAGCCGGGTTCTCACAGGTAGCCCTTGCGAACAAAAAGCATGTAAAATAATGCCCACTCCAAACATTCACACTTTAGCTCCGCCGTGGCCATCATCGCCGGAGGGAGAGCTGAATATTTAATGTGCTGCATAAAAGGACAGCAACAAAAGCACGACGGACCGGGGGGCAGTTTGCCGGCCGGCGGATCCCAACTAGCCGGCACTCTCTCACACGGACACACCGCGGGTCGTCACTGAACTCTAACCATGGAGTGGTGCTTCACTGTCGTCTTCGGCACTCTCCTGCGTTCCCGAAACCTAGTGTCAGCGAGTTGTTCTACTTTTATTCATATTTTGCGTAAAAAGTGTTGTTGAATTATGGACCATACAGGAAGCAGTTGTCCATCCTTGAGGTTGATTTCAATATTTATTTACATGTCAAATAACTATGAAATGCAATTTCCCATTTAATCAGGAAATGCACTCGAAAGTTCTGCACTTTTCCTGAACGTGAACAAAGAACTTAGTTCACCCTCAAAAATTTACGAATAGGTGGAAGCTGCAATATGATTTAAATTGCAAAGGGCTTTTTAGTATTCTTATGTGTTACATTCACATGACTTTCCCTACACATTCTTCAACAAATTGTTCTTATAAACGCTTGTTCTATCCATTCGTGATAAATATTTGTAGAAATGTATTGTTACATATTTCCTTCAAGGTACAAGGAGAATAAGGAAATACTGTAAGCTTAAGCGGGTCAGATCTTCTAAGAACTGGTCACTACGTGTGGCTTTAAAATTCCATTCTCATTGCTTGAATACAAAAAAAAAGTAGATAGCTGTTCTGCATTTAAAAATATAAGTTATTTGCCAATTCAAATCAATAATAAAGAATACCTTGGAAATTGTTAATCCACAACATTTTTTATTTGATGTACATTATGCGATTAAACAAGGACCGGCATTTCGTTTTTTGAGTTATATCTTCGGCGACGCAGACAGATAGATACACACATACAGAGCTTTTTCTCAAAATGCTTCTTTTTTGGATTCAAAGAGCTTCAAAACAGGCATTTTGGGGAAATCTTCGTATTGAATATTTGTGTGAAATACAAAATCAGGATTGTTTCTGTGACCTAGTTATTATTTTCTCCAAAAAGCAGAACATCCTGGCGAATTTGTACTCAGTGAATCAGCATGCGTACTTTCGGAACAGTGTCACTGCAAAATATTCAGAGTCAAGTCTTTACACAGAGAAGCAGAGGAAGAAACTCATCGTCAAGTGTGTCAATGTTTCGGATTCCTGTTATGCACTCCCTTGAATCCTTTGGCTTAGAAAGCATTCATTAGTGGCACTCAGCATACTGTCACCAATATGGCAAACAGTAAATGCAACATAATTGAAAAATAGAACTGTGCACCTACAAAAGGTGATTTAATGTTCTTACTTCTATCTAGCTGGAAAATTACCAAGGCAGCTTAAGTAAGTAAGGCAATGCGAAACCACCACCAGCACCACCACCACAAACTATACATATTCAATGTAATCCCCAAGAGTATTTTTCCTTCCCTTTTTATCGTGTCCAGTCGCTGCTGACGCAAATAACTGATTCACTGCTGCGTAAACTTCCTAGCATTGTAAATCTGAGAAAAGGAGATAACGCTAAAAAAATTAACTGGATCCAAAAGAGATAATTCCGGATAAACAGGTTTTCAGTCGCACACATCCCTTCTCACTCCCCCCCCAACTACAGGGGTGGTGTGCAGCGAAATGAATGGAAGCAGAATTCTGTCTGTGATGCTGCACGAGAACACTTCTTCCACACTGACGTTTCGATAGAGGTGCATTTGATATCTTCAAGGGCCACTAATAAACTCCAAATTTAAACATGGTCTTGCCCTGTTCGTGGACTGGTATTACTCAAACTCTATTAAAATTGTGTTTAAAATTTAAATATGATTCAAATAAGAACGGTTAAGTGAGGAAATATTCGACTTGAGGTCCCCGGGAAGCATGATCATAGAAATATGCCCCGTGGAAAAGGGAAGTGATAAAAAGTTTAAAGAAGCTGCAAGATCTTCCAAGACCCATGTGTATGTAAAACAAAATTAATATTTGAATATTGTAAAATATTACACAAATGTTACACAGCTCTGCATACAAATGTTTGGCAATCTGCAAAACTTAACATTACTTGACCATCTCTAGGAAAAACCAGTTCTCAAGCCAATCGGAAATCTTTCTAGGTGCCATAATATGCTAAAACATCTTGTTAAATGTGTTTCTTTGTCATGAAATGCTGTGGCCCATGCATTTGCCATCCCTTAACATCCAAGACAGTAGTGTCAGTATAATGTTCTCTCAGAAAGGTGACGGTGTCTTCCTACGAAAACAACTCCGCATCAAACTGCGAAAGCTCTAAAAATGGAGAGTTGCCTCAACGTCTCTTGCTTATCTTTCCCAAATAATACATTTCATCAGAACTATTTATTAATTTTTAACTGAAGCGTAACAATTTTAAATCCTAATTTCTGAACACTTCAAGCTAAGAAGCTGTAAACTATGGCCCACGGAGTACTCTGGAAAGTGTAAAAATGTCAAAAAATGAAACAAGACAGCTGGAATTTAAAGTCCAATGTGGTTCTTTACCTAAACAATTAAATATCTATTTGTAGCCTTAAATCTGTTGGTTTAAAAAATAAAAATTGCGTAGGATGAAGCTACACGTTATAAGAACAATAAAATGAACACAAAGGAAAAGAAGGAAGGAGAAGCAAAAGAAAAATCGAAGATTTTCATTTTTGCATGATTTTATACTTTGACGCATTGCTTTTGCAAGTGGTCTTAAAATTCTACAGATATAAAAATAGGGTTACAATCTGGAATCAACATAGACACAGTCAATGATTCAGATGCACATTCTTTGAGGTACACAGACACTGCTTAACACAATAGCTGTTGGCATTGGCGTTGTTTCAGAACTTCGTTTTTTTCAGTTCTTGGTCACTTAGGGATAGGATAAATAATGTTCACTTAGCGCTTCTTGACATCATGGAGACTTCCAAAGCGGGTGTTTATTAACTCCCTAGTCACACACTAGGACAACAGAAAGCTTCTCAGTAACAAGAGAGATGATGCTTTCTTGGGAAGAAGGAAAAGAAATACGTTTTTGTTTTAACAATCCAATGAGAATGTGCAGTACGCTACGGCATGTCCTCAAACGGAAAGACAAAGGTAGCGCGGATTGCAAGAGATTGCCGACAAATGCTGGATGCCATGTAGGGACGCTGCAATGTTGCCCTCTGGGGCAAAACTCCAGACGAGGAAGGTGAAGAAAAGCATGTCAATGTTTTGGCCATCACTAAATGGCAACAAATGACTCTGCAAAAACGCTTTCAAAACACTTCCGCACTCAAGGGTTCATCTTAATACTCATTTATAACGTCGATTACTCATGTTGAATATTCTGAAATGGAAAATCCCCCCGTTACGATCTATGGAACTTTTTTCGTTATTTTTCATTTTCTCAAATGTTGCTCTAATGATTGTTATTAAAACATAGCAAATAAAATGTGTATCTTAAGTTTTCTGGGAATAGTCCTTGGGGCCCTGTTCATTTTGTACGACTTTTGATAAAAAGAGATGGACCAAATCTTACTGTACAAAAATGTAGATCCCATTAAAGTACCCAATTTATGCCAAAACCTTTTCTTTTTTCTGAGATTAGCCCTTAATTATTGGTTTGAAATTTCAAATAGTTACATTTTTAAGTGGAAAATCGTTATTCGTTTTTTCCCTCATGTTCATGGAAGGAACACAGCATTTTAAAGCCATCACACAGCGACCCGCTCTTAAACTTTGACCATCGCTCAAGCCTGTATTCCCCTATTCCCATGGTATCTATAGGGAAATATATACTAAAACTATTTCTACAAAGGTTTTCCTGTATTAATATGAAGTCGATAGAGGAATAAACTTTTGTGAGGATAGTTTTTGAAGAATTGATAGAGAAAGTTATATGAATGTAACATACTTTTTTCTCTTCCTTATTTTCTAAAACTTTCTTCCTAATCTAATAGATTTCGTAACTTTCTGAATGTGTGCAAACATCCCAGTTAACTTTCTGCCAAAATATAAATTAGTGTAAGGCATAAGTTTAGTAGTGCTTCGTTAGTTTAGTATGCTCCTGGAAAGGCAGCATATGGTAACTATCACTATCGTCCTTGATATGGAAAGCTATCTGATATTTGCATTTTCAGTGCAGAGAAAAACTTCCTAAAACCACTACACTAAAATAAAACACGAGCTCGCAGACAAGCACGTGGTCCAATAGATCGCAGTGGTTATCACACTACGGTATTATAAATAATAATAATAATAATAATAATAATAATAATAATAATAATAATAATAATAATAATAATAATAATAATAATAATAATAATAATAATAATAATAATAATAATAATAAGAATAAGAATAAGAATAAGAATAAGAAGAAGAAGAAGAAGAAGAAGAAGAAGAAGAAGAAGAAGAAGAAGAACAAGAAGAAGAAATGTGATTTTCCTAGTAGTAACAATAAACTTCGGAAAGAGTTCATCGACGAAAATTTTCCTGCTTTATTTTAAACTTAGGTAATATGGTTAAGTTAGACTGAATTCGATTATCGCTATCTCAAGTGTTGTTTTGTACCTTTTTTCCACTTGAATAGCAGTTTGCCTTCAGCTTCATATTTATACGCAAGCAATAGGAGTTACTTGCGTAGCCAGAATTAACTTAAATATAAATGTTGGGTATATGCAGCGAGGAGTCCATTCGATGAAATATGCCAGTTGGGACTCGCGTGGCCACTTTGGTCTCGGAACAAAAACGGCGGTACCGGTCCACGACTTAGAATTCAGTGACCCGATCTCCCTTTTTGGATGTAGCGGCTGCCCCTCGGGGTACTACCCCGTTCACACATACACATACACACACGTGCATTGACCCTTGGGTCTGGCTGTCCATCCCACAACTACCTGAGGCCTATAATAAAGGGCAGCTACTACTGATATGCCTGTTAACACATATTGGAATGTGGATCGATTTCAATAATGGCAATCATCTTGTGAAGAATAAAACTTAGTTTAATGGAAAACCTAAATACCGCAGATTCTGTAAATGTTCGAACTCCATAATTTAGCAAATAATCTTAACGTTCCAAGGTATTATTTCGTCTGGATTTTCAGGTTGATTTTAGTAAGTTTGAAGGCCTAACTTGTCGCCATGAGCTAAGGTGGCCAATACTCATTCGGAAACATTCAAATGGCACAAATACCTCTGTAAAACAAATTAAATTAATTAGCATTCATCATTATGTCCACTGATTGTAAGACTACAAGCTCTGGTGTATGAGTCTGTAATAATAAATCTCAGATTTTTAGGTTATGTTTTATTCCTGACCTCTTCCATATTAAATTTCCGTTTAATGTTTTAGGTAGCAACGAGTAACACACTTAAATTTTATAGAACCTAAATAGACACTAGGACCTAATAAGACTTATTTGTCGTGATAGAACCCTGAAAGACCTAAATCCGTTAATTTAAGCAAATATAACAATGTTTCAAAGCGGAACATCTTTCAAATAAGAAAAATGTTAAATAATTATGATCTTATGAAATCCTGTGTAGTATTCCAATATAAGACTTAAAATAATAAAGTATAACTTAAAAATATCTACTATTCCCGCAGCACATTTTAATGGCAGTCAGAATAGGTCTACGCCTCAGAATCTTTCAAAATAGCCACTTCATTGTTCAGTGTTAGATTGGAGTGCAAAATGAAGACTAAAAGCTTTGGCGCATGTAGTAGGTACTTCGAATTAATTGTGTTTTTCAGTGCCATACCAATACAAAAATGAGTAAATAGAGATTTTATGTTTTCACTGCAATACTAATAGTAGATGTACTGAAGTTCATGCTTTCAAATACACATTAAAGCTGTTTATTTAACAGTTTACAGTTTTTTTAAACACAATGGTATACCCAGTGATTTAAACAAATATATACCTACCCCAAAAAGTATATAAAATTTCACTGCTGCCTTTTTCAATCATTCTGTTCTACCGTTAAAAAATACAAGGATTTAACTTCTAGCTAAATGGAATAGGTTTTCAGACTTTTAACTATAGCACACAATAATAACAAAATTCTTCCTAGCAATGTACACATATATTCAGATAAAACGATGTCGCAAATTACAATTCCATAACGAAAGAAAAATGAGTCTCAAACTGTACAAGTCACCAAGTTCAAGAAAGACACCACAAGTCCCTCTTTTATGTGCAAAATATTGGCATAATCTCTTGTGCTTTTGCTTTAAAGTATATGGATAAAATAATTGAAAAGCTTGAGCGTTATTCTGTATAGAAAACTTATTCAATTTCGAGGAAATTGATACTTTGGAACCTATTGTGCATTTCACTCCAATTTAGCTGATTTCCCTGCATTTTCTGAAACCAAAAACGAGACCTGGATTGTGCAGCAAATACAAAATTATGCTCATTAGGTTAGCGAAAACTAATCTAAACCATATCAGTATGACTACCGGAAAGCACCAATCACTATTTTCATACGTCCTCATTTAAGCGTTTGGTGATAGCTTTAAAAAGGGTCTCGAGTTAAGTCTTGAATACGTTGGGTATCTGTGTGTGTAAAACTAGGTTCTATAAGAAAGTTATCGCTTCATATCGGTCATTGTTATGAATAGATGATTTCAATATGCTTCATTATTGAAAGACATGTAACATTATACCTCCACGTAATTTTACGGATTATGGCATATACCACATGTATTATTGCAAATACCAGCTCTCCATCACATATACGCCAATACATATAGGCTATAAACAACAGAAGTTACACAAGTTTACCCGTCTTTTTAATTTTGAGCATAACTTTACTTCTTGTACTCGCTAGTATAGTGCGATTAACGTTAGAATCGTTTTAAATAACATTTGCGTTTCATTTTATACCTTTCATTTGCGAGTGATGGATTACGGCGAGAATAAAATATTAATTCGCAAATGTCTCATACACCAAGGTAATCTATATGGCGTGGTGTTAGAAAGAATTGCTTCTCAATGATTCTATTTGAGGATCCTGTTAATGTTTGTAATAACAAACTACTTTTGGCACATCGTAATGCTCTGTGTTTGCCATCTAATTTATCATTATGAGAAATATTACTACATAGATTGTATTAAATTTGTGAATCTTTATCTAATCATTATATGTTATGTTTCCTGTTCCTTAACTTATTATAAAAGCCAACGTGTTCTTCCAAAAAGGAGCAATTTATCCAAAGTTCAAATAAAATCTAAAGTGAAAGCATAAGCATCTAATAAACCTGTGCCCTAAAATGTTCCATACCTAGAATATTGTTAATACAAATGGGTGAAATATTTAATTCATTCAAACAACACTGAGGATGTTCACTAACATTGGAAGCGTATGCGAAGAAGGTATGTTTAAAAACCACAGTTCTTCAAGCGTCAGTTTCGCCAGCGGCACTAGGAAAGATAGGAACATGACTTGCCGAAATATTGTATACGATCAGAGCCATTCTTTTCAAGACAATGATTATGATGATAATGCAACAAAATATCATTAGAAGGAATTATATTTCGCGTTTTTTGCGCCGCTCTCTTTCAACGCACTAACAATGTGGTGAATCAAGAGCAGGAAGTGCAATTTATGTCCGTCCAAAACCTACGAAGGCAACTTCTGATGCTTTTCAGGCTATGTTATACTCCTCGAGATTATAATTACGACAAAGACAACGCATCTAAAACTGCAACAAGAAAATGCTTCATTCCTTGACCCAGGTAGTGCAATTACCGCACATCGCTACTATTTTAAAGCTAATTTCAAATTCTGACGCAGAGGAAATGAAATCATGATTACTTTGCTGTTCATTTCCGGAAGAAACACTTTTTCGCCATGCATCTCAAGATTTTATTTATCCTAAATCTTCGTGACTACCATAAACAGTCTAGTACAATATGCTTACTCTCACAAGGCAATACACTGTATTCAAAACAGAAAATTTGTTTTATTTTAGAACACATCTGTAGCGCTGTAATCGCTATTTAATATGCACATAATTAAATTCATGAGAATGGCTGCATCAGAACAACTTCACAAAATTCGTGGTGTAATTTAACACTTTTTTCGACACTTTGAGGAAAACTTCGAATAGTCATATGTATATGACAAATAAACAACATATATTTTGCTTACTGTTTAAATGATGATTTGCTTTAATATTTTTAACAAAATCTTCAGTCACAGTATTCCAACAGCTAGCATTCAGAATATAAGAGAAGATTTACGGCAATGGCAATGGCTAAAAGTGTTAAAGCATAATCGTTTTACGCTCACAAACTTCTTAAATTATAATATTACCCGCTCTCGATTAAAAGTTTTTGAGCAATATTTCAAATCTTACCAGAAGATGTATAACTGAACACAAATTTAAGTTACTCCTTCCTACTATTTGCGTGCCTAAAATCGTAACTGCATTCGTTTACTTTAAGTCTAGACTAAACAAAACTATTGCAGAGTTTTTCTTTTTGGTAGAAAAAGTAACATAAACAAAGCATACTGACTTCAACTGCGCAGCCCACATGAGCAATGATTTAAAGCACTCTCGCAAACCGCTAAACGGCAGTAAACATAACACTTTAAAGTGAAGTAATTGTGCTGGAAAGTACATAACATGTAAGTGTTAAAACACTGCGGTCATGTGTTTTCTTGAAACAAACAGCGCTTTTTACACCTAAAGTTTTTTGTAGCCAAGTACGTGTTACGCAGTAAACGAGGAAGTCTACACTGTGATTTTACTTCGGAATATTGAGATATAATAGCTTTGCTAGGTGCATATGTGCAGTGTAAAATTAAATACCAATTGAAATAGACAAGTGTTCTAATTAGAAGCTTATATAGTGTTTACGAAGCTTTCTGAATAATATAAAAATGTATATTTTCCTCTGTGATATTTGCTAGATTGTACACCAGTTATTTTCGTATCACTTCTTCTATTCATCGTTTCTCTGCTGTATCCTGTAAATTTAATTCCAAAATTTTTACCTTCCGAGAAAGTTTGTTTTATAATGCCTACCATCGTTTTATCTTGCGGCGTAAAATATTTTCAAACCTCAATTTTTTGGTTCATCACTTGTTTCCATCCCCCCATAGAGTTTAACCTCGAGTATTTGATACGCACTAGGAAGTAAATTAAGCGGATACGTACACCTTCAAGGTTCAAAGATAAAGTTCTACAATCTAATTGGAAACAAACTTGCAACTACAAGGTGGCCAAAAAAGTTTAATACCTACTAAAACGTTCGAATAGTACATTGAAACGTCCTAACATACATCCGCACAAAGTTTTGAGCTAAACATTTTCAATCTGCTTACATCAAGTTGCTACAGTTTTCAAACTCCACGTATTCATTTTTCCAGTAATGTGAATCTAAACTTCTGTAGTTTCAATATAAAAATAAATAAAATAAAAGTATTTTGAAATGAATACGTTCAACAAATAATATCTTCTTTTATTACAAACCTGAGAATAGAATTTTAATACAAAACCAAATTCGCAAATTCCGTAAAATAAGAGAAATATATAATTAAATGTTTAAGCAAACAGCAGTATTTTACTCTTTGAAAAGGGGAAAAACATTTTAGATGCAAATATGTAATCTCGAAGATGTATAGTATCCTTTAAATGCACACATTTTTCACAGTTTTCCGGTTTTAGTGGCAATGTCAAAGTTAGCGATCGTAAATTTGCGTCTTTTAGCAAAGCTGAGAAGGCACTAGTGAAATAATTAAATGCCAGAGCACGTTTTGCACCATTTTTCACTATTAACCGTAAACTTCCTTGACAAACATTTTCAACACGACATACATAATATTTGATTAAGCATTTGCCATGGTTCCTGGAACGACGTGCGAATACACGAAAATCGAAGAATCGCATTAGTGATAGTCATTTTTCCTTAGCACGACGTACATATTCAAACAAATGACTAAGACACGGGCGTTCTAGAACAGCACACATTAAACACTTTCGATGGCGTGGATGTCGATGGGAAGAAGGGTCTAACCTTGCTGGCTAATTAGTGTTTCCCCAAAATGAAAAGAAAGCATTTGTTACCTGGGTTCCGTGTCGCCGGCTTGAACCAACGTTCCGAAGTTAGGAAACACGTTGATGCCGGAACACCAGGAGTAGCTAGTGTTCGCCGTCGCGATGTTTAACACACGTCAGGTGTTCTCTTCCACCTCCAAACAAACACATGTAGTATTCCTCCTAATGCAAACACACAACACCAACAAACACTGGGTGCTACCACCATGAAAATCAACAGGTTATTGTGTTCGGTAACGTAAACACCATAAAACACCAAAAATGAGCACTTGTTATTAAAAAACACCACAGTATTTTTCTGTGTTTTCATTTACATCACTACACGCACATGTCAACAAGGGCCACGTGATGGAGGAAAATCCGCAAGAGTCCGGTGGAAATGTGGAAAATGCAGCAGGTCTGGCAAGTTGGAGCAACCAGTTGCGTGCAACTGAGTCTACCAGTCTGATGGGACACACCATCCCTCCACCACCTGTGTGTATGTACCTCTCCACACACCCTAAAACACATACACACCCCCCTCACACCTTGTCCACTGCAGCCATCTACCGTCGGCAACATGTAAGTTGGCCTCCCCTCCTCTGCCGATTCCCCACCTTCTCTCTTTGCGTACACACATATATTACCCCTTCCACCTACTGCCCCCCTCCCCCCTCGCAACGCGGTGTATCTGACCAGCGACTTCCTATAGGTACGTCACAGACTGCCCGTTATCCGAACAGGTCCTGGAAGGTGTTCGCATCTTTGTTGCCATTTGGCTTCTGTAGCTAACATATCTGGTTATTAACCCTGAACTCTCGGACGTGCTACAAACGGGACAAATTCCGAGACGTATGCTACCCTTACCCTCATCCCACTCCCGGTTATAATTTTTTTTTCTTTTTTGTTAATCTTATCTGCAATCTCCACTAAGGAACATAATCCCGTAATGAAAACTAATATTAGGATATACGTAAATGCTCGGATTATAACTGTGGCTTCCTTATGCAAGCTGAGTCTAAAACTTCACAGATTTAACCCTGTAATGCATAGTGTTGATGTTTATTCAGTTTTAAAGTATCGTAACACTGTTTTTTTGTTATTTTCATACAGCACGGCCATTCAACAATAGAATAACAGTACTGGCAACTATATTATGTTCAAATTTATTTCAGTATTTCTTATTTTTTCTTTGTTCTAAAATCAAAATTCATACAATAATCTAATTCTACTGTAATCCTTTCATCACCCATACGTACCATCTCACTGGATACTTTACGTGGGCTCTCCCCATCCTTTCCTATAACCACATTTGATTACAGCAGTCGCTGGTATTAAATTCACGATGTTCAACTTCGAATGGATGGGCAGTCTAGACTCCTCATACATATTCGAATTATTTCCTTTACTGTGCTCGTGGAATAGCTAAATCGGTTCAGGAATTAGAAAAAGAGTGGTGTATGTAGAAAAATAATTCATGCAATAGAGAGTTAAGCTACTTTTTTATGCGTATGTTTAGTAAGAAATCCCGCCAAAAAAGGAAAAAGAAAACCTCGTTATCTGTGATTCTAAAATTTGATGTCAAGGTTTCTTCCTGGGTCGGAATGGCCCTGTGTGAGGCTTCTCTTACTGGACGCTCAAGCCTTGTGGTCAGGCTTGAACGATGTAGGATGGGTTCAGTCTGGAATCGTTAGGGAGCCCGTCAATGCTTCCAAGGGCAACAGATCTGGTTGCCTTGCGGGTCTCTCCGTCATCTCTGCCTCCGAGGGGTTGCACTCGAAGCATAAAAGGCCACACTATGGTACTCTACCTCGGTTTCGAAATATGTGCTTCTACTTTTACCGTTATATTAACCCACAGTCATAGGAATCTCTAAGTGTTAAAGTCAGGATTAAAGAAAATAAATTCGAAGTGCCTACTGGACTCTAGGTAGGAAATTAAATATTTTATTTTTGACGACGCTGTCAATTGCCAGGATCATATCAGTGTCACCGGTGTGTCGGAACTTCGTCCCACAGGAATTCTTTTACATGCCAGTAAATCTAATGATATGGGACCGGGTTTGAACACGCGACCTGGGGATCAGTAGGCCAGCAACTGGCTATTCAGACCGAGAGCTTAGGCTCTTAGTTTTCAAAATTCTAATTCTATAGCGAAAATTGCTGTTCATATATAATTTAAAACATTAGCTCAATTTTTGTAACATAACATTATCGTTTCTAAATTGTATGTAAAATATGGTAAAACTGCTTCACTCATTTTAAAATTCACATAATGGTTTAGCAGCTTAGAAAATTTGAGCTTCCTAAATACAATAGTTTTAGAGGAAATAGTACCTAAATGTAGAAAATTATAAGTTATGAAAAAATGCCAAAAATAAAAAGGAAAGTAATAGCAAAAAAAAAAAAAAAAAAAGAAAAAAGAAAAAGAAAAAAAAAAAAAAAAAGAAAAAATAGCGTGGCAGGTGCAGCATGTTATTTAATGTGATTTTGTCAACCATAATATGTACCCATATATTATATCAATGGATATGGAAAAGAATGAAGATTCCAATAGTGAAAGGAGAAAGAAATCGATTTTTTTCTACACTCAGAAACAACAATGAGCTGTTAAGAACAACATTGTCTATTTTGGGAAAAGCATTACTTTGTTTTTTTTTTTCTGTGGTTTATGGGTATTTTCTTCTAAACGAAAACATTTATTAATTGTTATATTAAGATTAGAATTTATTGTTCTAATTTTATTTATTTTATATTATGGGTATTTATAAAGGGAGAATCATATAACATGTACATAATATATGTAGTTAGATGGCAAACAGAGAGTCAGTGCCTGTGTAGATTTATGTTCTGCTAGTACAGGTACATAGTGACAGAAAATGAACACGGAATTTATCATCATCTGAGGTAATTCAGTTTTATGATAGTGTGAAGGCTAGTTGGCGGGGCCTGGCGCCGGAATGAAGAGATCGCAGCACTTGTTATGGACTTCCTCACGTCTCTGTGGCCTGTCTAGCTGCGACCCTGTGTGGCACCTTCGGCTCCCTCATTTCATCCCTGCCACAATAGATCTGTGTAGGTCGAAGTGAGCGAGGTGTCCCCTTTGTGACTGTACTCTTTAAGTAATCTTCAATACATGACTTAACCCCATTGCGAATCTAGTTCCGTGCGCAATGCTACTCAAGAACTTCCACGCAAGCATGCTGCCAAAAGAAAAATGCTAGTGATGATGATTGTGACGACGCCCGACACCTTTCCGGTTCAAAACTCTTCGTGCTCGATGCTTTTAGGATGTAGCGTTATCTTTTGTAGAGCCGCCTGGATTCAAATCTTGACAGTTAAGCATCACCTAATTATGAATGCTAAACCTGCGGAAGATGGATCCAGCA
Organism: Tenodera sinensis; assembly: GCA_030765045.1. Lineage (NCBI taxonomy): Eukaryota > Metazoa > Arthropoda > Insecta > Mantodea > Mantidae > Tenodera > Tenodera sinensis. The sequence goes on from CM060963.1 coordinate 80,006,938, forward strand.
AGACGTGTCTTTTCGCTTAGTCGAACACGAACATATTTAATGTGATGGAGACCGTTGTGTAGGTGTGGGCAAACGATGTTGAGGTCTCTGCGATGCGACACGATTTGACTTAGGGACCACGCCCGACATGGGAGTAACTTCTCTCTCGGGTCGACTGATTTCCCACCAAAAAATGACATCCTGGAGTCATTTCTTTATTAATACAAACATGGTAAACAATTTACTAAATATTTGCTAAATAATATAAACTACAAACGTGGAAAGGCTGATTTGGTTTGACAACATGTAAGCGTTGAAATAAGTTTCCAAAGAAATTAATGGTTTGAAGTTCCAAAATCTCCATTGAGTTTGTTTCAAAGTTTTGGAACGTGGAAGAGATATGTTTTAGATTTATAGTCGTCCTTAGGAATTCTCATTAGCAGAGTTTTGTCATCCTCAACAGTTTGCTGCCTACGACTTGTTGATATATTGACACTACTAACAGAAGAGACTGAGTGAGGTGGCATCATGGCAATGTTCGCAACTCGCATTCGGGAGGTTCCGGGTTCGATTTTTCGGTAGTTTTTCCTTGTCACTAGGTGAATGTTGTTGTTGTAGTGTTTAACGCCCGCTTTTACTACTACGGCACCGCAGGCGGTGTCACTGATGATACATGAAGATGGAGCACCGGTGGAATGAGATGGCGGGGGAAACCGGAGTACCCGGAGAAAACCCGCCCTGACGCCGCTTCGTCCACCACGAATACCACATGCGGTGGATTCTCTTCTCTGCGGATTCCTTTCCCTTCATTTCTAATTTTCCTCCCTTGTCACCTTTCAGGTTTGTCAGTAGCGCGGTGCGTTCCGGCGGATGCGCACAGATGGAATAGATGCTTGCGCTATGGAAATCTTCCCTGGCCCTTCCTGGAAGTTGTCGCTAATGCCGCCTCGTCGCCATCTTCTTGAGTAGAGGAAACACTTCGATTGTGCGCCAAGTGTTAATATTTTAACTATTAGGGACTTGTGTGCATCTCTGGGCTTCGCTGGCTTCGTTCTCTGACCAGCTTACGGATTCACTTTGCCGTATCCCTTCCCCACGAGAGCTGTAGCCCATAAAAGATCCATGTCGGGGTCACGGTGGGTCGAGGTACTCCCCCTCCGTTACACATATGCGCGCACACACACATACACACACACACACACACACACACACACACACACACACACTAAAAGAATGGAAAAATATTCATTAGGGAACAACTGGTGACATTTAGAGGATGAAGATAAACGCAGCACAAATGGACAAAATTTCGATTAAAAAAAAAGAAGATGCACCTGTGAAAAGAGATGAGGTAATGACTAGCATCTTACACTTAGAATAGCAGTATGAGCTGTTCTCAAAAGCCAAGTCTAAAGAAAATAAAAATAAAAAAAATCGAACTTTTTACTTTCACACGACTCTTCTTGCTGTTTACGTTTACGAGCTATTACAATATTTATATTTTTATCTAATTCAGGTTAATTGAGATAAACCTTTGGAGAAATGGATTCATTCACATTTTGTTAAATATGCTAGGAGGGCTAGATGTTTGATATGCTGACCTACAAATGCCACACTATTTCTATTACCTCACGAGAAACGGGTGGAAGGCCACGGCACTTTAAAGAAATGACAAAGATATTGAAATGATTGATGCTACGAAAAGTTATTTGAGATAAATTGTGTGATTTATAGAGATATACCTTTATATGTGGTACATCTTTGTCTATTTCTTACGGTTTACCAGTTATACAACATTATACAAAATTCATCTGGAACAAAGAGGGCTTCACAGGCCAGTCTATTCCTAAAAACTTCAAGATTTACATTTTAGTTTTCAAGTGAATGTCTTAAATATATGCTAGTTTTTTAAAAAAATAAATCAAGAAACGTCTTCGTAGTACGTACCCTTTTTTACCTTTACCTACTAGTGTTGATGTCAGTAAAAATAAAAAACATCTTGAAAGAAACAGCAAATTGAAATGTGAAACTCTACACATGCATGAACTTGAACTTTGCGACGAATCAGGGGAAAACAATTGTAAATATGGAGAAGAATTGAGCGCGTTAAATGGAATGAAGCTGTTTTACAAAAGGTGGATCTAGGAAAATTGGCTTTAAAGCTTTCCGGAAGGAAAAAGCAGGTTAGCTGGGGCACTGGATGAAAGAAAATCATGGTTGCTATGAGAATGGGGTAAACGTTCAGTTTAGAAGAAGATAAATCATAGACAGTATTAAGAACGTGTACCTTAACAAACTCGGCTACTGAGATGTATCCGTGTGTTCACTGCTGACAAGAAAGAATACAGCAAAAGTACTCGAGTAATAGAGAGGAAGAGGATATCGCTTTTTCTGCACAAAATAATCAGTTTGCAGGCTGATGAGCATGAAGTCGGAAGAGTCAACGTTTCCCTGGGCGCCGCCGAGTGAACCTCACCTCGTGAACGCGATAGAGATCTGGGATTAACGCCTTCTTCATCCTCACGCACGATTTCCTTAAACCCGGATCCTCTCTCCACCGGGTGTAAAGTCCATCAAACCTCTAAAACAGAAGACTCTTGGCTACGACTTCCTCAGCTGTGGAAACAAACACTAGGAAAAGAGTACACAATGACTATGTTAGACTGTAACAACCTCTGTATCAGCAAATACATAGACCTTTATTGAAGGTTCAACATCTTTTAACTGGTTGGGTCATATCGGATGATGAATGAAATAGATGATGCTCAAATGAGCCCGAGGTCCATAGAACTTATTAACATCTTTCGGGATAAGCGAAAACTCCGAAAACTCCGAAGAAAAAAAAAAACTTATCCAGTCGTCGCCGAGAGTAGCAGAGCACTACGGTCACACCACTGAGGATGTTCGAAGCAGCTTCGAACGAAACGTCTGGAAGGAGATTTTTGCACTAGACCACAACCCACAAGCCCGGATAGTCATTTTCTAACCTTATCCAGGTAACTGAGTCTAACCAAGATCGAACATGGCAGACCTGCTATTCCTACACTGCAGAGGTGGGCATAAAGATTTCCATGTAAGTGCATCCAAATATTCCGTAGCAAATTACAAAGGAATACAAATCTTCCTTCGTTTGTTTTTTACCCTTGACGTTTTGTCGAGTATATGCAATTCATTGTCCACTTTAACAACAAAAGTAGATATTAGTTATTTTACCACAATGTTTCATTTGGTGTATTTTACAGTTGTCTGTACGGTTTAATTAGTTGTTTCAGCTTTTAAATACACACTTCTGATTTCGAATTACATTTATTTTTCAGGATCTATTTTTTGTATTGAAATGGTCTAAAAATCTGATGTGTTGCACTCGCATGACTTTCTATACTCTTATACTAACCATTCTTACAAACTCTTATTCCTACAATTCTTCTTCGTGTTAGTTGAGATAAACATTCGTACAAATTCTCTTATTGCTTATTTCCTTTTAGATGCAAGGGGAATATTAGAATACAGTAGGCTTTGAGGTATAGTCAAATCTTTCAAGCTTTGAGATCCCGTTCTCTTTGCACGCTTAATATGTACAAAAATGAACAACGATGCTCCATTTCATGAAAGGTTTAAGTTTACCGAAGCTGACACAAATAACAAGGAATATCTCCGAAATGGTTCATTCTACAAAAAATTTATTCAGACATAATTGTGTGTTTTAGCGAGATCTACATTTTTATACAGTAAGATTTTCTCTATCTCTTACGGTTTACGAGTTATTCAAAAGTCATCCAGAGTAAACAGGACTACATGCGCTATAGCCAGAAAATTCAAAATATACATTTCATTTGTCATAAAAATATGTTAAACATGTTATTTTAACCAAAATCACTAGAGACATCTTCAAAAAAATCAAAATTTTTGAAAATATTTCCATGTAAAGGGTAGTTTAGGGCGCGGCTGTTTTCTTCAAAATCTTCGTGTCGCATCCTTGAAAGACTTTAAACTTAAATGCCAACTTTGGTTTTTAATGCTGTCCTATGACTGACAGTCACACACACACAGGGAACTTTTTCTAAAAATGCTTTTTTGGATTCATGGGATCTAAAAACATATATTTTCGGTGAAATCGTGACATTAAATTTTTGGGCGGAATACAATACCTCTACTTATCAGTAGAGAAAGTAAAAATATATAGAACTACAGGAATTTGATTTCTGGATTTTGATTGGGAGTTAAACACGGCAGCTAAGCCATCGGAGGTTCAACATACTAAGTCAACATACTAATGCCAGAAGTGACAAGAATTTAACAAATGTTATTTACCTTTTCTCCAAGATAGAGCAGGTTCCGCAACCATAAATACCCGTAGTATAGTGCGATGCCTAAACAAACGTATGTGTAATAGTCATCGACATTCCCTGCCCATTGACAACTAACCGAAATCTATTTCCTACACCATTCTCGTAAAAAGTAATTATTCTACATAATTTCACAAAATAAAATAGAAAATATCCTTGAATTGTTTTCAGATTAGTCAATAAGGCTTGATTTCACAGAACTTGAAGGAAAACGTTCTACTGTTTCAATCACGAATGCATTTTTCACTGAGAGCTAATGCGGAGAAGAAAAAGTCACATTTTCAAATATATATTACAAAGTGCACTACAATCCGGGAAAGACTTACACTAGGAAAAAAGTTGTTTGATATAAACTGTGTATTTGAGTAAGCTCTGCCCTGTTTCTACAGAAAAAGTTCCTCCCTATATGACTTTATGGTTTCCCAGTTATGTATCAAAGAGGAAGCAAGATGTTTCCTGGACTGTTTAAGGAAAATTCACAAAATACTCATTTGCCAAGTGAACAAAAAGAAAGAAATGTATACATATAACAACAAATATTTCTGTGTATATTCGAAAGGTCCAGGTGGATGGGATTTAGTGATAATCTTCCCTTTAAAACACTTCTTCTTCATCTGCTTACCCTCCCCATATAGAGAACTGACATCCCCTGGACATACATGCCTGTCGGGGAGCAGACGAACCTACGGACCGGATGAGTGAAGAGCTGAAAGCGGGTGGTCAGCCAAGCACCAGGCATGAAAGTGAAAAAGAGGATGATATGAAATGCATGCGAAATGGATGAATGGAAAGGTGATGATGGAGTAGATGGTGGACTTAATGGTAGCGGAAACTGCAGAGCCCGGAGAAAACCCGCCCAGACGCTGCTTCGTCCACGAGAGGACCGCATGCGAGTCCCTGGGACCGACCCCCGTACTAAGTTTGGTATTCATCCGAATGAGTTTTTCAAGTATTTCCACAAGTTCAAACACAAGAACTGGGGGTGAATTTTCAGTAAATCTTCAGATGGAACGTCCTTAAGCAACTGAATTGAGGAAGTAAAAGTGGGCGATGCTGATCAAGTATTGCCGTATGTTAAAAGTTTAACAGGAAACAAGGAGCACTATAATACTATATAATTTCTCTTCTCAAACGCAGAAAAAACTAGATTTCGAAGAACTGGAGTAACATCAAAGTAAATCTTAGCAGTTGCCTTAAGCAAGTATATTTGTGACTGACAAGCACTTTTTGTGGTTCCAGCAAATAATACTTAAAGCAATTTTACTGCGAATAAACGCGTGTTTCGTTGATGAAATCGTGGGATATTGGACCCCGCCTGAGAGACAGGACATGAGCCTTGTTGTTCATTACCAAAACTTTCAAGCTGTATCTCACAAATAAAATTTTATAGCTGTTAATTACAGTATTATTTAAACCTTGTGTGTTTTGCTGAAATGTTATCGCCTGACCTTGAGCGAGGACTGCCAGCCGGCCTTGCTTCTCCACCACCGAGAAGGCCACGCTTGCTTGCTCCTGCGTGTCTCATTCACAAGAGTGATGTACAAAATATACACATGACAAGATGGGCTGTCGTTTCCTTCTCACTCATGATATTCAGCTATCACCATATTAATCAAATTATTGACATACGTACGAGACGTTATAGGACAGCTCAAGAAGCCTGTCAAATGTGAAGCTCAGAGGAAGGCCAAAGGATGTCATGCTAGAGTCCCATGCAGACCATCGCAATTCTTATAGCAGATGAATCTGCAAGTTTGCACCTGAACACTGGTTACTTTTTGTTAAACTGAGTGAGCTGGCGCCGCGGTAACGTGTGTGACTAGCGCACGGGAAGTCGTGGGTTCGATCCATTTCACCTAATCTTCGCCCTGCTTGGCTGTTTTAGAGTTGTAGGTGTCGGCGGGAATTTGACGCTGCGTGGAAGGGGGTGCGCCGTGGCCGAGCGGTTAGAGCGTTCGCCTACCACCTAGGCGGCCCGGGTCCGATCCCAGGTACCCGCACGTGGTATTCGTGGTGGACGAAGCGGCGTCAGGGCGGGTTTTCTCCGGGTTCTCCGATTTCCCCCGCTACTCATTCAACCAATTGCTCCATTATCACCTTTCACCACGGCCTACAAACCTGGACAACATGTTTAATCATTATTCTTTCAAATGCTTATTTCTCTACAATTTTGATCGACATAAGCATTTTCAGAAAGTATCTTATTGCTAATTTTCTTGTAGGTGCAAGGGAAATATCGGAACACAGTAGGCTATAAGCGATAGTGAAACGTTTTAAGAGCTGCTTGCTATGCGATGCCTTTGAAAGTCCGTTTTCTTTGCAAGGGCAAGAGATAAAAAACGAATAACATATTACTATTTGAGAAAAGTATATGTATTGATAATTCAAACAAACAACGCAGAATATCTTGCTTCACTCAAAAGAAAAAAGGAGTATTTGAACATAAATTGTGTGTTTTAACAAGATCCACATTTTTTCTTTAGTAAGCTTCTGTCTGTCTCTTACTGTTTACCATTTACGTAAAAATCATCCAGAATAAAGAGCTCTTCTGAGAACAGTCCCAGAAAATTCAAGGTATGTCTTAGTAACTGCCATGGAATCGCCCTTTCGTGTGGGTAACTGGGTACTGACTGCTTGTGAGTCTAAACGTCACAGGCGTGATTCATTCTCGGACTGAAAGAGAAGGTGGGAGAGAACAGGTAATTACGTAAGCGTCTCTAAAGAGACAAGGCTGGAAATCGTTGATTAGTATTTCAATGTTCTATTACACAGATAACGAGCGAATGCAGCGCTGTGACAGTCAATGTGAATACCGTGGTTCTTTGCTCAGTAGTAGTACTTGAGCATAGAGACCTGTGTTTACAAATAGATAAGAGCAGCTTTCTCCGACGCAGTAAAAACAGGTAGCCCTTTCCTTTCACCAACCTCATATTACTATTTAAAAAAATCGAAATTGTACATTTTTTTTATAAATGGACTGTTGTATATCAAGTTAAAACGTTGACCGCCATGACATGTGACATCAACTTTGTTTTTTGGTAACCTGAATAACGCTGTGTTCTCTATAACTTAAGACATGTCTGCGACAATGTTCACAATGAACAGTTAAAAGGACAGGTAATTCTCTCGGGAAAAAGGAAACGTGAGAAACCTGTTCTGACAGAGTCGGATGAATTTGTGAAAAATGCGGGTATGTATGATAACATCAATTAGTTTTAACTGCTGTTACTAATTGTTACTGTTGTAGCGCGTGCTTCAATTCCATTACTAAATGAGTGAAAATTGCATGACAGGCTTGTGTTTACCTAATTTTTAAAGGACTATCCATAGAATAGACTCGTGAGATGGCGATGACTGCAACTTTCGTGATCCATAGTGTTTAATTTGCAAACCCTTCGTTTGATTTACAAATATAATGAGGTTTATTTACTCGGCGACACGGTGACTTTAGAGTTGTAACGAAGTGTATTTCGACACCCTATACTTTGTCACATTCTTGGGGTTGTTCTAGAAGATGGCAAGAGGACTTCCATGTCTTTTATGCAGTTATACATTGAATTACACCACATAAGGCCGTGAACTGTAGTTTCCGCATTTGTTTTTTTCCAGGTTAACAACTACTGAAGTAAAAGGCTATTGCGATATTATGTTGATGCTGATAATTCTGAATCTGCTTCAACCATTTGGTAATTTAAGGGAATGCACCTTGAAATTTAGTAGAAATATCGCAAAAATTGACTTTCGTATTTCATGACCTTAAGTACCTAGAGATCAAAAATTCAAAATGATTTTTAGTCTTTATATTACAAATACCTATGTTTATATTAAGTACGTTACAAACACAAGATAAAACTGTTTTTCATTTTGAAATTCAAGGCTTTCGAAAATTATTTTTTTCATCATATTCAGTTTTTGAAAATGTTCCACACGATGCAGTTTTCATCCAATTCTTCTGAAATTGTCATGTAAATTCTCAAAAACACAAACAAAGAAATCGGTTATATACTTTTTTATTTTCAACAATTTTTGAGTTATTAATTGTTAAAGCTATATAAAACTTAAAATTTGAAATGCCAGTAGAGCAAAATTAATGACATTTATAAGTTATAATCAGATAAATATAATAGAATTTTAAAAAACGGCAAATTTTAAAAAAATTGCATCGTGTGGAGCATGTGGCATGCGATAGTAAAATCCAGATTTAATATTTCATAACTCGGAGACTAAATCAGATATCGCACTGAAACTTAAAGTCCTCAGATGTTGATATAAGGCAACATTGAAAATAAATGTTCTGGTAAATTGGTTGGAAACTTTAGACAATCACATTTTGAGTAGTGCATTCCCTTAAGTCACTGTTTGAGTTGGTTAAATATAAAAGTAAAACTAAAAAAATCTGATGTGGTGCACTCATATGACTTTCTTTACTCTTTACTAACCATTCTTACAAACTCTTAATCCTTACTCCCATATCTTCTTCGTGTTACATGAAATAAACATTTGCAGAAATTATCTTATTGTTTATTTCCTTGTAGGTGCAAGGAGAATATGGGAATACAGTAGACTTTGAGAGATAATCAAATTTCGTTCTCTTTGTACGGTTAATATATAAAAAATGAATAACGGTGTTCCATTTGACAGAAGTATAAGTTCTCCAAAAGTCCCACAAATAACCTGTAATATCTCCAAATGTTGCACTCCATAAAAATATTTATTTAGACATAAATTGCGTGTTTTAGCAAGACCTAAATTTTTTGTATAGTAAGATTTGGTCTATCTCTGACGATTTACCAGTTATGCAAAAGTCATCCAGAGTGAATAGCTAGAAAATTCAAGATACCTATGTATTTCATTTGTCATAAAAATATCTCAAACATATGGCATGTTAATCAAAATCGTTAGAGCCATTTTCAAGAAAATCAAAATTTTCGAAAAATTTTCCATGTATAGGATAGTTTAGTGTAAAGCAATTTTGCTCAAAATCTTCGTGTCACATACCTACTTTAAAGACATTAAACTTAAATACCAACTTTGGTTTTTAACCGACTTTTCGTTTTTGAGTCGTTGTCCACAGATGACACGCCCACACCCCCCCCCCTACAAACTCACCCACACACGCTGACTTTTTTCTAAAAATGCTTTTTTTTTATTCAGGGGGCCTCAAAACATATATTTCCGGTGAAGTCTCGACATCGAATTTTTGGGGTGGAATACAATACTTCCCCTATTATACGTAGTAGAGAAATTAAAAATTAACCGGTATGATAACGCATGAGAACACCAACAAATGTATAAGAATAAGACATAATGATAAATGAATACTACAGTCTTAAAATTTCAATGTATGTGCTTCTGTTCACACACTGTTAAGATAAAACATTTGTATAGGTAGCTGTAATAAACAATATCTGTACCATTTCTCTGTCAATAGACTGCAATATCTACAGCAACTGCCGAACAATATATTTCATTCCGGCGTTCATCTTGATGTTAATAATCCATAGAGAGAGTACCAAGAAACATTTATTTGATTCAACTTCTAGAAAGACCATGATTATAGCTCTCTTGAATTCTTCAGCGCATGCATGAGTACAATATTTTCTGATCATGGAATGACACGCTATTTTGCTTTAGTCATCTTTGCTTGTTCTTGTAGTATCCATAGGATCAAAACTCCCTTCGCTTTTGTACTTAGATGTGCGTTGTTATGATTTTAAGTAGCAACGGAATTCTCACGTCCATTAAGGCACACTCTCACGATAATGATCTTGTGGATATGTGATAGTCCCTGAGGTGTCCCTGAGAAACAAGGAAACTGTTAAAATGCTCTAGGAAAGTACTTAATTGGTGTAGAATGTTAAACTTGTGCATAATTTGAAAGAAATTCCACAAATGTCTGTCATGACTAGAACGTAAGTACATTAAAAGTATAAAAATGTGCGTCCAAAATAATAACTATCTTGCCAAGTATCGGTAGAACTAAAGACATGAGAACTATGGGCGAGATTCAACATTTGTCTATACCATCATAGCAAGCGAGATGACTTAACTTTTGTGTGAGGCTTGCATCAGGAGCTTCCGTGCTAGATTCCGGTCAGGCCAGCATTCTGATGTTTTTTTTCCGTGGTTTCCCTATATTGGTAGGCGAATGCTGAGGTGGTTCCTCTACTATCACACGTTTTATGTCAATTTCCTACCCCTGTGATCTGTTTCCTCTTCGTATGCTTCTGAGTTGTAGGAGCGACTATGGCGATTGGAGGGTGGACTTTGTGCTGTGCTGACCCTTGAGTGACCAACTGCAACCCCTTCCTGGGAGCCGTTTGTTGCACTTGAGATCCCAAATTGTTCGCACAGGCGAGGTAGTGTCGACATCAAGATTGGTGTTATTCTGGAATTGTTAGGGACCCTAACTTGCCAGCGAGCCAGGTTACGCTGGGGGCGGGGGTCACGCCGGAAGCATACTACGCGCAGTCCTGTATCCCAGTGGCTAGAAGCTCCTCAGAATACGAATCTTAATCCTATTTCATATACCCGTTCAAATACATTGACCTTATAGTGCTGACGGATTGGGCACGTCGTGGCCGAGTGGTTAGATCGTTCATCTCACCAAGGTGGTGCGGTCCGCACCTGGGATATGTAGTGGGCGAAGCGACGTCTGGGCAAATTACCTCCGGGTTCTCCAGTTTTCGCCACCAACCATTCCAACAATTGCCCCACCATCACCTTTCCTTTCATCAGTTTCAATTCTTCTTCTTCATCATTCTCATACCAGGGTGCGGGCTGCTCCCCCTCCCCGTTCCTGATTATCTGCTCACCGCTCCAGTTTCCGCTCGCAAAGATCCCATTCTCCGTCTAGGAAAGACTCGGGGTTCTAACCACGTCTCACCCTCCACGATTGCACCCTATTCATGACACCCATTGTGGTGTCTTGGCCCTATGTCATAGAGTTTAGTTTTAGTTTTTAATTATTGACGGATATGCATACATTGTTTTTATACCACTTCATTCAATACATATAGTAACTTCTGTAACCATTATGCATTATCTGAGTTCATGACCTGCAAAGTATCGTATTAATAATATTTTCATTTAAACTACATATAAGGCAGCTAAATGACGATTTGCTTAAAAATTCGCCTCCATAAATGTTAAAAACTACCAGGAACAACTGCATCTTTTTTCTAAATGTATTATTACTAATTATGTAACAATGTAAAGAGCTGCATGCTTCCTAACCTTCCTTATTTTGTTACTTAGTAAATAAAAAGATCAGATCTGTTTGGTACTTACTTCCTACTAGCTTTGACGTAAGAGCCTGCGGTCAGTGCTGGGTGTATGTTTGCCTGTTCCTAGCTATTAGCTGTCAAGGATAATGCGAGTTTTAATAACTCCCAAATTCCCAAAATTTTAATACGATTTTTAACGACATAATAATATGTTATACCTTTTACCAAATCCAGGATACACAAAGATCTCTTTCGAAATCTTAAAATGCTCACTGACATCATGCTCCAGCGACCTTATCATTTAATGCGTCAGTCATTTTAATAGAATGTGAAATGGGTAATTTGTCCACAATAGTATATATTTTACAATACAACAGAAGATGCGATTTCAAATCCACGGTGACCAGTTGCTACTGCAAACTATGATATATCGGGGCAAGCCCCTAAAGGGCAACAATATACATATATACCTATATCCTTCAGGCACTGAAGTATGGATCTGTCCTGTCCAGGTTATTCTTGGCTGACTCCACTTCCCTATACCACGAGATGACCATTCAAAAAGAGTATTTGGCCACCTTCAGCCTCCATTCTTCTAAAAATTTTTAATTCTTTCTATTATTGTCTCCTTCATAGCCATAATCTGTCTCACTTCTTTATTTCTTCTTTTCTATGATCTGAATGCTCCAGTATTGCGTCTTATTCTGTGCATTTTCACTGCCAAAATCTTAAAGTTTGTCCCTCTACCAAAATCCACTGTATGTCATTATACTTCTCACAACAGCCTTTAAATTCCTCTTCTTCATATGATTCAACATGGTCCTACTTCATAATATTCCATTCAGCATTCGTACTTATGCTGATCTACTATTTACTTCAGCTTTGTAACCCTTTTATTCATCAATAAGTGATCCTAGATATTGGAACTCACAGGTCTAACAGTTCCTTGGAATAGGGACATGCCTCGGACAGTTGTTCCTTCTCCCTAAAAGGGTGAACCACCCAGACCAGCTCTAAGTTTATGATTAAGATTTATACCTTTTGGTTGAATTTGTAATACAAAACTAAAATACTTTAACCTGGTAACTCGTATTAAAACGGATGAAATTATGCTCAAACGAGAACAGATTCCCTACAGCTTAGAAGTCTTGTTCACAACCACGCGGTAACAGTAACCAGAACGGCAACGTCAACGAGATCCAAGACAACACTCAACGTTTTGGCTCATAAAAGCCCGGCAACGACAACGGAAAGACGTACTATTGATCAACTTATCAATAGACAGGAGGGTCGATTGGCATTGAGAGTTTATTTGCTTCCAGCTGATAAATTTCTGGTTGAGAAAGTTGTTTCATGGTACGACCACCTTCAATATTTTTTACAGCGAAAAGTGTAATACATACAATATGAATACAATGTGCAGTACTCGGTAACGGGAGCAGAAAGTTAAAAAGTGGCCATCTTCTTTCCCGTTCCCAGGGTCCGGGAAAACTTTCCATTAGTTGTGAAGAAATTCCATTTGAATAAATGCATTTCAACTTTCTCGTTCCGGTTACCGTTACAGTTGCCGATGGCTGTGAACCAACCTTAATTCGAAATTCGTATTTTCTTGGTAAGAGAAAAGTCCGGAAAATATCTTACCTATCGGACATCTTGAGATTCGAATTCGGGACCTATTGAATATCAGGTAGACCTGTTACCTCCACACCACAGAAGTGGACTTTGATTTCTTTTTAAATATGTTTTCTGAATACTGCAACATTCAGTCCCAAAATAAGTGCCTTCATCTACTTTTGAATTTATGTTTTGTTACAAAGTTTTGTAACTGTTGTATAGTTTTATTGGTTCAATGCTGATAACTGCATTTAGGTCATGCATTCTTAAGCTCTTAAAAAGTACGTAATTTATTTTGGTGCCATATTTTATGCAAGTAGTCCAGCATTTATTTCATAAAACTGTATTCACATCAGATATTTACAATGGAGGTGTCGAAAATGTTTTAAAAGTCTGTTCTAGCCAGGAATATTTATACTGGGAGATCAATTTTGCGAATGCATGTTGTTATAACAGTCCGTAACCTGCGAGTAACAAACAGCAGCGCAGAAAGAACAAATGTTTTCCTCTAACTTCCTCATTGGCTGTTTACTATTGGTACTCATAAAGATGTTACAAGCTAAGAAATTAACATGTGAACACGCAAAGTGCACCTTGTTCAGACAAGACTTCCGCCGACCTTTAGAGGTGTCGTGTTCTTGCTACTTCTTTGGCAAGGCAAAGCGGAAACATAAAATTCAGCAAACTTAATGCTTTATTGCCAGTATGTGCAATTTATTTGATGGGTAGTTACGTAAGCTGCCATTCACAATGAAAACGTTAACATTAACCCGAGGACGAAAACGTACATCATAAATGTGAGATACTGACCGGTGGCCGAGCTCGTCAAAGCACGCACAAATTCGTGAACGGGAGGTCCGTGGTTCAGATCCAGCCAGGACCGTACTTCGTGACTGAGGGTTCTTCCCGATATTCCTCAGTCTTCCAACTGGAAAATGCCTGGGAGGTTCTTTAAACCTAGGCCTGGAATATTTGCTTCCCAAATCTTCCTTCCCTACTGAAATCTTATTCCATGTATCGCCATTGTCAGAGCTGCTGCTTCTTCTTCTTCTTCTTCTTCTTCTTCTTCTTCTTCTTCTTCTTCTTCTTCTTCCTCAACTTCCTCTTCCTCTTCTTCTTCTTCTTCCTCTTCTTCTTCTGCTCCTCCTCCTGCTCCTCCTCCTTCTTCTTCTTCTTCTTCTTCTTCTTCTTCTTCTTCTTCTTTATTATCTCACGCCACTGCTTGCAAATATGCGGCCTGACGACAGTGGAACGGTCAGAACAAAGACGACTATGAGTATGGCAGAACAAGGCGTTTCCAGACTTCGAGAATCTTTCGACTGTCGGCTTATTTACTATAAGTTCGAGAAAAGGTACATTTCCAGAAAATTACTTGTTACGTCATTCTCGCCTATATAAGCAAGGTGGGACGGCGAGAGAACTAGTTCTTCGGAGTCATTACGAATCGAACGAGACAGATGTTAGCAATTAGTTTTAAGTGTGTGTGTGTGTGTGTGTGTGTGTGTGTGTGTGTGTGTGTGTGTGTGTGTGTGTGTGTGTGTGTGTGTGTGTGTGCAGTCAGCGTTGGGAAGGAGAGTTTGAGTAACATCAGACACAGTTTTACACATGTAATCGTTGCGTCGGAGTTGCTTGTTGAGTGAAGAATTTCAGAGAGTGTAACATTGGAAGCAGTATGCGACACAGAGTAGTAGAACTAAAAGGCAGTGAAGTATGTGTCAAAGTTATGAGTGGACAGAACAGATTGTGTTAACGATAAGAAAGAGCATTGTGCTTTGTGATTCAGTTTTAGAAGAGAAATAAAGTGTCAGAAAAAGTAACAAAGTGTCATTTGTAAGAATATATTTGTTTCCTTCTCCCTTGGTTTTAATTTCAAATATTTTGTTACAAGTTTCACCAAATGGTTCCTGATTAAACAAGAATTTATAAAATGTCTTTAATAAGTACCTTAAAATCAATTTATAATTTTAAAACATTCATTGAGGACTTTAATTTTTCCACTTTAATTGCAATAAATGTTCCATTTTCGACGGAGCAATTGAAAATAAATACAGTATACAACTAATATGTAGTCTCTAAACTTGTAATTCTTATAACGATGAAAGATGAAAAACTCATTTCTTTAGATTCGTTTCAAAAACCGTATTTTTACTTTCTGAATCACGTACGTTAGGTGGAGATGGTATTGCACTTCACCCAAAATTTTGATACCAAGATTTCACTAGGAATACGGTTTTGCGATTCCTGAATTTAAAACAAAAGGCAGTTTTACCACAAAAAAAAAAGAAAAAAAAAAAGAAACCGCACATTGGTATAGAAATTCAGCCTTCCAAGAATGCGACACTAACTTCCAGGAAAATTCCACGGCTCCAAACTGCTATTTACACGGAGAACATTTAAAAAGATTTGATTTTCTCAATGACGGCTCTAACGATTTTGATTAAAATATTGTATTTTTTGGTGGCGTTTAGCGCCCACATTTACTGCATGCGTCATCGCAGGCGGTGACACTGATGATACATGGGATGAAGATGGAGCACCGCCGGTGGAATGAAATGGCGGGGGAAACCAGAGACCCCGGAGGAAACCCGCTCCTGCGCCGCTTCGTCCATTACAAAATACTATATGCTTAAGATATTTTCATGATAAATAAAATGTATGTTTTGAATTTTTTGGAAATGCCCTCAGAAGTTCTCTTCATTCAGGATGATCTCTGCATAACTAGTAGAACTATAAGAGCTAGACGAAATTCTACTGCACAAAAATGTAGATCTCAATAAGACACACAATTTATACAATTCTTGTAGAGTGAACTATTTCCGAGGTATTCCTTGCTCTTTGAATTTTCCAGTACTTACACTTTGAGAAGGAATGCATTATACTTTTCCTTTTTATCTCTTGGTTAAGCAAAGAATTTGAAAGGTATCACAAAGCGACCAGCTCTTAAAACGTTTGACTATCTCTTAAAGCCTCGGGCACCTACAAGAAAATTAGCAACAAGCTACTTTCTATGTTCTAATGTTTATTTTGATTAAAATGAAGTAAATAAAGGAATAAATGTCAGTAAGAACAGTTTTTGAAAGGTTAGAGAAAGTCATGAGAGTAAAACAGCAAAGATTGTTTCAAATTACCTTTGACCTCCACTGATGTTCCACTTCTTAAGTTGGTGACGTTGAGTATCCCGAGTGCAAGCATCACACATTACTCTGGAACCAGCTTGTTCGGTAGGCTTTGTCAGTTCTGGTGATAACGTTCATGTTAATCACTGTGAATGGTCCCATAAAATAACTGGTTGCAAACTTCCGTGTTAGCGTTGCGTTTGCGTTACCTTTCATTGTGAACAGCCCCTGGGTATCATGACGATTACGTGCGTGCTATTTAATTGCAGCAAAAATTGCGTGAGCCTTGGAACAAGATGAATATATCAAAGTCGCTTAAGGCAAAACCCCTCACATACATTATTTTCATATATTGAGATTTTGTGGTCGTAAGGGACTTTAAATGTAAACTGTTGATTTTACACAGAACACACTTTTACTTCCGGGTACGACGTCTGATTGCCTTGTTTCATCCAGCCTAGAACAGGATTCCTATTCTAGGGAATACTGCTAATCGTTAAATATATGCCAAGCTTTTTGTAATCTCTTTACTTTGAAGAAATAATTAAGGTTAAGTGTATAATAGAAACAAACTGTTTTAAGAATATATGCTGCAATTTGCCGTATCTCAAAATGAAGATCTAAGAAATAAAATTAATAGATTTAATCAGATGTGTGGTACCACAAAAAAGAAAACTGAAAACTCTGATGTGTCGCACTCACATGACTTTCTCTGTTCTGGTACTAACTATTCTTAAAAACTCTTATTCCTCTATTTTCTTCATATTAGTTGAGATAAAATTTGCAGAAATTATCTTATTGCATGTTTCCTGTTGGTGCAAGGGGAATATGGGAATACAGTAGGCTTTGAGGGATAGTCAAATCTTTTAAAGGTGGTCGCTATATGAAAGCTGTGAAATTCCGTTCTCTTTGTACGGCCAAAAGATAAAAAGGTGAAGAAAGATCTTCCATTTGAGAAAAGTATAAGTATTGCAAAGCTCACACAAATAGCAAGGAATATCTCCGAAATGGTTCATGGTCTATCTCTTACGGTGTACCAGTTATGGAAAAGTCATAAAGAGTGAACAGGACTACATGAGCTATAGCCAGAAAATTCAAAATACATATTTCATTTGCCATAAACATATCTAAAATATGTGGCATTTTTATCATAATTGTTAGAGCCATTTTTGAGAAAATCAAAATTTGTCTTTAAAGATATTAAACTTAAATACCAACTGTGGTTTTTAACCAACTTTTCGTCTTTGAGTTATGCTGTTCACAGACAGAGACACAGATGGACCTTTTTCTAAAAATGGGGCCTCAAAACGAATATTTCCAGTGAAACCTCGACATCGAATTTTTGGATCAAAAACAATACTTCACTTACTTACTATACTTAGTAGAGAAAGTAAAAATACAAGACGAGAAACAACATTAACATTTTATAAACTAATGGTGGTCCCAACGCTTCCACATGGATGCGAATTTTGGACAATGACGAAACAAAAAGAACGAAAAACTGAGGCAGGAAAGATGCGGGTTTTGAGACATGCAGTTTTAAGATATAGAAATGAAGAAATAGTAAGCAATTAAACATGTTCAGTTTAATAAAAAATAATCACCAATATCGGAAACAATGGATAATTAGCGTATTCCCAGATTAATTATGGTCTATAAATCTACAGGAAAAAGAAATATAGGTAGGCCGAGAAGATGAACAGAACAGTTTTGATATATAAGACCGGGACTAAATGGCTTAAACCCTGTTGTTGTTGATGGTGGTGATCATGATGATGATGATGTGTATAATACGCTATAGCTGAAGTAAACAAGTTAAATTTTATAAACTTTTGCTTGGACATGTCTATGTATCCTTAAAAAAAAAAAAAAAAAAAAAAAAGCGACTGCAATCAAATTTGATCTATAACGTACATAGGGCTGCATACCTTATTAATCACTTTTCAAAGAATGGCATTTTAACGGGTCACGAAGTAAAAATATTTTAATATCTTTCATATTTTGTAGTTTTTGAAAACTATGAGAAAACTAGTTAATATAACGCTTTCGACAAGTTTTGACACTTAGAGATGATGATGATTAAAATAATAATAATAATAATAATAATAATAATAATAATAATAATAATAATAATAATAATAATAATAATAATAATAATAACAATAATAATAATAATAACAACAATAACAATAACAATAACAATAACAATAACAATAACAATAACAATAACAATAACAATAATAATAATAATAATAATAATAATAATAATAATAATAATAATAATAATAATAATAATAATAATAATAATAATAATAATAATAATAATAATAATAATAATAATAATAATAAATACCATGTTTTTCCGGTTCCCTGCCACAGGATGCACTTTATTCCCACCAAGATACTGTTTGTAATAATGTGTAACACATACTCAGCATTGATATAAAATTAGTTCTAAAGAGTTTTTGATATATACTTTCCTCTTGCTGGTAGAACCAGAAACATTTTACAGCCAGTATTGATACGCTGCACACCACAGAAAAGAAGCATATGAATTGGGAAGGTAGAATGAGACTGAAAAATTCAATGCCATTGCGGGGATGCAAACTGCGAACCTTCCACTCTCCGTCCGTTGCTCTAATCAATAATCCATCTCGGCACGACATTAAATTCCAACTGTTTGCATTTTCTCCGGTAAACCACAAGGAGGTCCGATATTCATATGAATATTCATATGACAATGACAATAATTGTTCTTTCACACTAGGCGTGTGTAGGGCAAAGATTGGAAAGGCAGAATCGCACTGAAAAATTCAATGTCAAAGCCGGTTTGAATCACAAATTTTACTGCCTTGATTGCCATTGTGGACCTTATAGTTGATTAAAACTATGAAATCCGGGACGTAAAGTATTTACACATTGCAAGTTGCCATTGGTATGCTTTCTTATATGAGTTTGAGATCTCGTTGTGGTTCACTGGACGGAGACCCCAAGTTCCATGGTTCAAATCCCGGCTATGGCATTGAATTTTTCAATCTGATTCCACCTTTCTAATCTTCCCCCTACACACGGCTAGTGTAATTAATTGCCAACGGTATATGAAGTTAGACGTGACATGCAATTATGTAAATCAACCCTCATCCATATATGGTACACTATGCGGTGTTCACAAGGTATTTCTGACACTGAGGACAGCAGATCACGTGGAGTTGAAGTGCTCAGGCCTAGTAAAGCATCATTACGGTTGGGGAAGCGTGGTGCTGACTACATTATCTTCTTGCAGTGGAGAGACTCTACCATGGGTATGAGGCTGGCAGTCAGGTTGGCCGACCATTAACCAAGCTTTAGAAAATCCACATCATTTTAGTTATCATCTAAATAAATGTAATGCGCACTATTTTGGTGTTATATGTAGTCATTATTCAAGAGGGGGCTTCGTTTATGAGGCAGAAGATTGAAGATAGCAAGTGCAATCTAGTACTGCTGAAGAGTTTTTATCTGCATCCAAAAATACGTTAAAATAGATGTCCGAGAGGTATATTATAGAACATGAAAAGGAGTCCAAAACTATTTTTTTTTTTTTCAACATCTATTTCTGTTCTGCATGTCATTTCACATTCGAGGTTTTCAATAATATAATCTCGTATAGAGATTTTTGCACTTACTACTAAGGACTGCCTGAAGCAAACTATATTTCGTGTAAATGAACTGGCTATAAACGTAAACAAATGCACGTTACTACCTAACGGCAAGCACATATATGGCTGGATGACACGAGTAATGCAAGAACTTCTGGAAGATTCATTGCTGCAGCCTATTCATTCTAAGCAGGAAAAACAATTTACGAGGCGTTTAACTTATTTCTCCTGTCTCATTCTTCTTTCCTTTCTTTTAAATTTCATAAAAGGAGAGGGATCTGTCAAATTCTCACATTTAGCAGATTTAAAGCCTTTGTTTTGAACATTTCTGAAAAACATTATGCATGGAATGCGTATTCAAAGCTTGAAGCATCCAGACAACTTCCAAGTTGTCCTGTTCTTATAGGGTCAGAGCACGAGTGAAATGCTAACATGCGTGTTTCACAGACCTTATAAAACTGCCAGTTTTCTAAATTTTAGCATAACATCTGTACAAGCTTTATTTTTCAGAAGTTTACTTCATTTCACACATGTGAAAACACATTACTACAATTTTGAAATAATCTTTCCATAATTAGGGAGACACTTGGGACATTTTGACTAAAAACTTAAGAACTGTATTTTTTTTTATTTCATGCTTTTAAAGAACTCTTAACTTCAACTTGTATGTTCCATACAACTCTGCTGACATGATGCTTTAAACCACTGTGTGGACAGTATTTGAATGAAACGTATAACTCCAAACTTGATTTTCTTGCATTTAAGATGTTTCACAGTTTTGAAGTTCATGCTCTGAACGATTACGAGTAAATTTTCAATCAAAAGAACTTGAGCATTCTAAATGAGAATATTTAAAACATATTGTAGATATTTGAGTGCAAATCTTGCTTTCAAAATGGGTTCAACTAAGTTTTAGTGCAGTATTATACCTACCCATATTAAGAGCTAATAATTTCATGTGAAGGGAAAAAAGCACTAATTCATCACATTGTATCTTTGTATCTTGAAGATAAAATCCTGTACCAGTCTCGTTACCGAGATGCTTTGCGGTGGCCTGTGAGGCACATATTCGCTAGGTTTTGGGTTCGATTTTGTTGGGCCGGGCATCTGACCATGGTTTCTTTAGTGGTTCCTCCAAGTCGGTAGGCGAATGCTGGGGTGGTTCCTCGTCTACCACAAATTTCCTGCTCATCATTCCCTGTTTCAATCACTATTGTAGAATCAGACGGTGGCATTCTGTGTGACGGAATTTGGAGAGGGTTCTCATTGGATTCAAATTGCCTTAGATTACGTTGTCACCCGTTATAAATAACTGAAGGTTTTCTTCTGGTGGTTTCGCTGATCTCCGTATCTCCAAAATAATAGCACGTGCACTACTTGACACTCGGATGTCAACTGTAATATTGAGCTCTTCTTAGTGAGTGCCACCCCCAAACCATTACCTGCCAGTCACGCACTCCAACCCTCCCTCGAGTCAAAGTTCTAAAATATGCATTAGACCGGGATTATACTGGTCAGCACCAGATTAGTCTCCATACAACTGTAACTTTCTTATTTTTTCATGCTTGGCCATTTTCGGAAATATTTTGGGCTCCGTATAAAGTCAATAAATTTCATCTCCGCACAAGTGTCACTCTGTACCGCTGCCACAACCTTTTAGGGAGATAACCTAATTTTTAACGACCTTTGTACCTGTATATGCAACGACTTTTTTATCATCTCCTGTGACATTTAAGACTGCAGATTTGTATAACATAAAACATATGGTGTGGCTAGTGAACTTCTTCTAGCAATTTATTTCAGGTTGTTTTTGCTGAGATGCAGTAAACATTCTAATAATTAGTCCTAGCATCACCTTTACTATATTGTGAAACTGTCTGTAAATAATTACATGTGTCCACATTATTTTCAGAGACAGGTGCTAACTGGAAAACCAATAAAACTACATCGCTGCATTTTATACATTAAATCAAAGAGACAAATGTCAGATAAGGAAATATTTTCGTAATAGCATGAAAGCGAGATAGGCTTCTGGTAACAGATACAAATGACAGAGATAAAGCTAGAGATACCTTTCTTGGGAAAGGTGCTATTAACACCAAATCTACTGGCTACTGGATTGGTTGGATTCCTCAGTGTACCTAGCTCTTGCCCAAGACTACGTAAAGACTAATGCCACTGTTCTGCTAGAAAGAGGGTCAGAAAGAGGTATTTGCTAACAATATCATCGCCATCTACTAAATTCGTTGCGGAAAGTTGTTTGCAAAATGAGCCGCTGTGTGCAATGCAAGTGCTATTAGTGGCCCGACCCACATTATTAATATTATTAATGCTCATATACTGCACAAGACCCCAGCAGCGTAAGATTTGGTGGCATGCTATTAGTTGTTTGAATATCTCAGCAGGAGTTCAATGACCACGATTGTTGTGATAAAATGTACCTGTACTCCCTTGTACCTACTCGTATATAAAGAGGCTGGAGAACTTAAAGTAGAGGAAATGTATGTATGTCTTCCCAAACAGCTGGGAAATTAAAACAAAAATGAAAGCCAAAGTTGGGGTAAGTATATTACTTTCATTTATAGTGTTAAACATACCAATTTTAGAGGATGCTCTGGAATACTAGCAAGGGAAAAATCGAAACCTTAATGGATAACCCTATCTCAATGTATCGTTTACAGTATCCATGTACTAAGAAAAACAGATTAAAATCGTACTTTATTTATCGATTTCCAAAATCGATATGTACAGATCACCTATAGAACAGTAATGCTTGACCTAATTGACTGGTTTTGGACACTGAGTTCTGCGAAAGGGGACCTCAAAGCAGTTGGGATCTGCACATGCAAGGCATACGTCATTACTATTGCAGGATTACTGCTTCGATTTTGGAACATTTTAACATTTTAATCTTATCCCAAACAAATTCTTCCTTGGCAACATATTTCGGCACGAGAAGCCTGATAGTATTTTCCATAAAAGAACAGAACTTTATTTTAGCAACTGAAGTGGTGCATTTCCTGATATTTATTTTCATTTTAGTTTAAAGTATATTACAAAGACGCAGAGAGTGGGAATATGTGCTAATGTTTACTGGAAAATTAATATTTTTGCAATACCTTTTTGTTAAACTCTATGTTAATGTTTGAAATAATCACAAAGCAAGCCCCCGTTTGAGAAAAATATGCACCAGTATACTTGAGCAATAGCAGTGTTTACTAAGCAGAATATTTCAAAAGGAAACGAAATGTAGCCGACAGTCCAAGAAAATATTAAGGCAATTAATTACGTATTTTAAAAAGGCTGAGGAATAACAGCAATGGCAACTGGTTGCTACTGAGGAAAAAAGTTGCCATGAAGTAACAGTATCAGTAACAACAACTTTCAGAAATCCCGGAAGAAATGTTTCGGCCTTCTGTGCTGGACAATGAAATATATACCACTGCTTTTGCAACTTCAAGTGAAATAAATTTAAAGGCACATAAAAATCGGAAAGTGGAGAGAACTGGTTTTCGTTATGATAAGCAGAGCTAGAAATGCAAATTTGCCAATTAAAATGTTTTCTTACCTTGTTTGTTTTTGCACGTCTCTTTCGGCAGGATTGTGTAACTCTCACCAAATAGGACATGGATCACTTATGTCAACTTACCTGCAAAGAACAAGAAGAACATAATTAGGCAAAATATGGACATAGAGATTTCACCGGAAATACATGTTTTAAGCCTCCTGAAACCAAGGAAAAAGAGTGTATTTTGGAAAAGGTCTGCGGGTGTGTGTGTTGTGTGTTTAATTTATGCCTGGTTGTTTCATATGTGTAGCATTTTTATATGTATATCTAAGTTTTAGACTGGTGATATTTTGAATACATTTTAATCAAACCTATAAGAGCCATTTTTGAGATTACAAAATACAGCAACTTTCTGTGCAGTGTGTTATTTGGAGTTGGAAAATTTCACACAAATCTTCGCCTAGCATAGAATGGTGTCTGATTCACACATGACATGTTTCCAGGCATTTTAGTCTCTAATTATGTCTGTCGCTGCATCTCCCTCCCTCCCTCCCTCCCTCTCCATCTCTCTCTCTCTCACACACGTCTCTCTCTCTCTCTTGCACATATACACGCACGGACTTCCTCTAACAATTGTTTTTCTATTCTTTCATGCCAGGAACGTGTATTTTCATTTAAAACTCAATATCAAATTTTTCAATCAAATCCAATAATCCCTTTGCTTAGGGAAAAGTGATAGACAAAATAATCCTGTATGCATATAAAACAGTCTCTAGCGAATAATATATCACTTCAGGAGCAAATGAAAAACCAGAAGGGCATAAATAATCATGTCTGTCAAGAGCTAAAGTTCATATCCACTTAAACTGTACCAACAACGTAGTAAAGTAGTATTAAACACTACCTGGCAGCATATAAGAAATATTACTGCCAAATTAGCACAAGTAGGACCAGGAAGTTGAGCTTGGAATAATGATGTAACATGTTTTCCATTTCACTTACAAATCAAGGATAGTGTTCCCTCCACTCGGCTATAAATCTGTTGTGTTGCACTCATATGACTTTCTCTACTCGAGCTTCTGTGTTCTTCGTGTTAGTCGAGATAAAAGTTTACAGAAATTATCTTATTACTAATTTTCTTGTAGGTGGAAGGGGAATATGGGAATACATCGGGCTTTGAGCGATTGTCAAATCTTTTAAAGCTGATGACCATATGAAGGCTTGGAAAGTCCGATCTCTTTACACGTCCAAGAGATAAAAGATTCAAGAACGACCTTCCATTTGAGAACAGTTCAAGTATTGCAAAATTCACACAAATAACAAGAAATATCTCCGAAATGGTTCACCCGACCAAAAAAAAAAAAAAAAAAAAAAAAAAAAAAAAAAAAAAAAAAATCTTTTGGACATATTGAGCGTTTTAACGAGATCTACATGTTTTTTACAGTAATATTCGTTCTATCTTTTGCGGTTTACCAGAATATGCAAAAGTCATGTAGTAAACAGATTGGATTGGCTATAGCCAGAAAATTCAGAATATACATTTCATTTGCCATAAATGTATCTTAAACATGTGACATTTTAATCAAAATCGTTAGATCCATTTTCGAGACAAGTTTTCAAAAAATTTTCCATGCAAAAGTTACTTTAGGGTGGAGAAATTTCCTCAAAATCTTCTTGTCGCATCGTTAAAAGATATTAAACTTGTACCAACTTTGGCTTTTAACCGACTTTTCGTTTTTGAGTTCTCTCTCTCTCTCTCTCTCTCTCTCTCTCTCTCTCTCTCTCTCTCTCTCTCTCACACACACACACACACACACACACACAATTGTTTTTTTTCTAAAAATGCCTTTTTTAATTTAGGGTCCTCAAAACATATTTCCGAGAAATCTCGACGTCGAATTTTTGGGTCGAATACAATACTTCCCCTACTTACTATACGTAGTAGACAAAATAGCTCTACGCTAATGTACTAGCATCAGCCAAAGAAATGCACATCAATTGGACAGTTTCCGCTGTCCTTGATGAAGTTTGATACCTAATGATACAATATAAGAAGTTCTGAAAATGGTTTCATCTTAAAGAGCTCGGGACTGCGCCATAAAATTGTAGTAGACTTTCAGTTACTTTAGCAGCAAGCGTTTTCTATATATGGGTATAAAAGACACCGACGCGAATCCGCAGAGGGCCGTGTTGATATATTTTTTACTTACTTTGTTCTCGGTCGATTAATTTGGATGGCGCCTTATGAAGGGTCTGGTGTACAAACCCAAACATGTTGTGGTTAACTCTCAGTGCACAAAATGAAATGAACCGCAAAATGTACGCTTTTGCTGAGCATGGAATCACAACATAACATTAACTTATCTCAACAGCTGAAGGTGGAAATAAACCGTTGTTTTTAGTTTACTTGTATCAATGAAACTGCTTGCCTTGTCTTCGTAGTGTTTCATCAGAAGACAAACATATGAACTTTGGGCCCTATTCGAGCTTATTGAGAGAGAGAGAGAGAGAGAGAGAGAGAGGGGGGGGGGGAGTATTCCGCATACTATGCAACTTATCTAAATTCAATTTGTTAAAAAATTCTGATGTTACATTCACATGGCTTTTTCTATCCACTAGCATTTATTTTGTAAATAGCTTTTACAAATTACTTAAACAAGCGTTTTTTTTTCACTTACTAATGATAATCTAGACAAGCATTTGCAGAAATAGCTTCATTACAACATTTCGTTGTACATGCATGAGGGATAGAGAAAACCAGATCAATAGTCAGATGTTTAAAGGAGGCTAGTTATATGCTAAGCTTAAAATCCCATACCTGTTCCACGACATCGACAGAAATAAGGGAGAAGCTACAGCAGTTCAAAGAAAATTACAAAGGATTAAAACGTACAACCCAGTCATAGCGCAGATCTATTTCGGAAATGGCTAACGCCACAAAAAAGTTATGTTAAATAAATTGTGCGCTTTAAAAAGATCCATTTTTATGTGAAGTAAGTTTTTGTTTATATCTTATGGTTTACCTGTTATATGAAATTTATCATGTAAAATTCATGTAAAATCGAATGTAGAGGACTTCATAGGCTATTTCTAAAGAATTCGAGATAAACATTTTATTTGTTATGTAAATATCTCAAATAAACCACAATTCAATCAAAATCGTATGATCCGCTTTCGAGAAAATTTAAAATTTCGGAAATATTTCCACGTGAAGGTTCATTTGAAGAATTTCTTTGGTCAACATTAAACTGAAATACCAAGTTTCCTAATTATCTGGCATTTCAGTTCTGGGTTTTGGAGTTCACAGACACACATACAACGCACACAAACCACAGAACAATTTGCAAAAATGCTGTGTTTTGGGCTCAGGGGATTTGAAAACGTATTTATAATGAAATCTTGACCTTGTCATTTTAGGTGGTACGGAATACTTCCTCTGCCTACTATGGATGGGTGGTAGAGATAACAAAAATAATAAACAAGCAGAAAAAGCCAAGTATATGTTTTGTTTGAAGTTAGTGGCCTTTAATCGGGTAGGTCAAATTGGACAGTGAATAAACGAAATGACTGAAATGATGCTCAAATGGGCCCGGAGTCCCTAGAGCTTAGAGTTACTAACATTCGTCTTCTAGAACAAGGGAACACTCGAGAAAATCCTTTTCCAGGTAACTCTCTTTAACCAAAGTTCGAATTCTGAACCTGCTGATTGTGAGGCAGATACGCTACTCCCTCAACATGGAGGTGGGCAAAGTATATGTTAGGGTTCCGAAATTTTCTTAAGTGTATGTCCATGTTGGGTTAAAACTTGTCCTCAAATAGTGTCAGCTTTTCTGTGTATAACAAGTGCAATATCTACATTAATGACCACTAAATCTTGCATTTTACATCAAGATATATGCATTGACGGACTGAAAGGATGTGCTCGTAACTGGATGAAATTCACGGCTCTTGAGGGAAGTTAGGCATGCGGATATTCGACAGTGTACCAGATGTACAGATGTCTCTAGCAAGGTTTAAAAGGTGAGAGCTGCGGATATAGTAAGAAGAAATCTTTTTAAATGTTCCATTTATGTGCCCGACTTTAACATTTAAGGTCTATCGTAGACTTTTTACCTTTGCTCGTCAGCAATGAAGTTCACTCACAGTGTGTTACACAAATCATCAGACCTTAGAGGCAATCGAAACTTAAATGCTTTCATTGTTGTATTTTAAAGTCTGATTGGCTCAGTTGGTTAGATGCCGGCCTATTGATCCCAAGGTCGTGGGCTCAGATCCGGTCCAGACCACCAGTGTGCTTAAAAACGACAGTTCCATGCCAATATATTTACTGACATGTAAAAGAACTCCTGCGGGACGAGATTCCGGAACACCGGTGACGCTAATATGATCCTGGCAATTAGCTGCACGTTAAACAAGATAGTTTTTAAAAGTTTGTTTTAAATAGGTCATATTAGTATGAATCTGTTTAATATTTACATATTTAATCTTCACATTCATGTGTGTATATGCATCGCCGATGATGAATAAATTCAATAATTGTTGTAATTATGTATCATTGTGAGTTTTAATTTTTAAGTTAATTTACAAATATTATAATTCGTCGTTTAGTTTGTTAAATTGGTATGCTGCGTTTAATGCGATCTCGTCTCATTGCTGTCGTAAGTGCAATGAACCAAATCGATTTTGAATAGTCCCTTGTATCCTTCTTCCTGGGTCAGTTAAACTTTGAAAAGATTGCTCTGTTATCCCTTTTCTGAAAGTAGCTTGACTCCTGGGAACAATATATATTAATAAAACATTTAAGACACATGTATGAATGAAATGTGAAATACCAATCTTTAAACATAACATTCATCTTTCCATAGTGTCTTGATGATTGATCTTAAATAGCATATATTAACTACAGCATCTTTCGTATCTCTCTTTACATTCTTCAGGTATGAGATGTATAGCATATTTTCCATATTTATTCAATTTCAGAACCAACATACTTGTTCAAATTAGCCGCCTTGATTACTATGGGTAATTACTGATTTACTGATTACTGCTCTGTTTATCTCGCGGAACGCTTATTAAGAGTCAGTGACTTTATGCATAATACCTTTGATCATTACAACTAAAGTTGGACTGATGCTGTGCTTTATTATATTAAATTATAACGTGTACAATACAAATAAGTAAGAGGACAATTATTGAGGCGGTGAAAATCAACAATTAGATTTGAATATATAATGTATGTCTATATTAGGTAATCAAAATATTGTTAAGTTTAAGGGTGTGAAAATGTCAGCGGCCTAGGCCTTAAAAGTACGTAATATAAGAGGGTAGGTTAAGTTGGTAGATCTGAGTACGCAATAATTCATTTACCTGCAATGTCAACATAACCGGGAAGGCCATGAAATCGCACTATCTCCGAAAAATATCCAACGGTGCCATAAATTCCAAGCCATCTGGAATGTGACTGCGAAACTTCGAATCAAAATGGAGTGAAGAGCATCACTAATTTTCATGACATGATACAAGTGAGACCCTTACTAAATATGGTCTCAATGAGCTTACGCTAAATGAAATTAAATTTAACTAAAGCAAACTTCAGGGTGGGGAAAGCTCACTAAAATAAAGAATTTGCGTAACAGTTTTTGTACACTACAATAGAACGATTCACAATAACCAGCATAGCTCTGAAGACAAGCAAACCCAATAGCTCTGAGTTAGGAACATACTATCACGTAACTGTGAGAAGAAATGTATTAGATTCATACAAAAGGATGAGCTCTCCTTGCCAAATGCAATGTTTGCTGTAGGGGGGCGAAGAACCAGCATCTGCTGTATTCTTTACACATTAATGGATGGATTCTTACGCCCCACAGCTTCCACAGAAATCGAAGTTAAAATCCGACTAACTACATACTGACGATAGATTAAGATTAGAGGCAGATAACATATTCCTTTTCTGCGATCCCCTCATGGCAGTGGAGAGAGGAAAAGGGGGCCGAAGCCACAAAATTCAATATCACTGAGTTTCAAATTATCTTTTGTGGTTTTATCCGCGCAGGTGCATGCTGCTGCAGTTGGTGGTTTTATTTCTGTGGAAAAGAGATACGGGGCTGCCCACTAGACACATACAGAGACAGAGTGAATTTGTAGGAACCATTTGGACAGTCGCTCCCTTAAATAATTGTCCATCCTTATTTAACTTCTTTTATTTTCCATTGCAGTTTTACTGTTTCTTGCTTCTTGTTGTTTTCTTAAACAGACCTACTTCACTCCAAAATAACACTTACGTAATGTTGTTAATTCTATTTCGAATAGCAATGTCATGAAATAAGTACAGTATAACCTCTCATGTGTACCAAAATTTACATCCTCTTAGTAAGGCTTTAATTTGTTACTTTACAGCCTTATACCGAACATATAATTAGTATTAATAATAATAATAATAATAATAATAATAATAATAATAATAATAATAATAATAATAATAATAATAATAATAATAATAATAATAATAATAATAATAATAATAATAATAATAATAATAATAATAATAATAATAATAATAATAATAATAATAATAATAATAATAGGTCAATTACTTTTTACTTCCCTTAAAATTCAATCACAACTCACAGCTTGTGACATTGTAATTCACAGCTGTTCTGTTCTATCCCCATCTTGACACGAAACAAACTCTGACGATACACTCATTAAACTCATTAAAAGCTAAGTTTATGATAATGCCAGGTATGAGGACTGAGAAAAAAGCTCAAAAAACCTCACTCAGGAAAGAGGATTCTGGTAGACTTGGACCATGGACCTCCCGAATACTAGGCTCACACGTTACCACGGAGCTATCTGCGATTCAGATATGCTAATCGCTTTATTGATGTTACGCAATGAGTAAAGTGCTAAAAATATTTGGCCGAGTTAAAATTCAAATCGATACTTAATCATGGACGGTACCTCTTTTCGGATTATTACCTAGAGGTGCAGCTCGGTTACAGAATTTGAAGAATTAGATAATATTTGCAGGACGATACATCTGCATTAGTTGAAGGTATATTGTCACTTGGTCAAACTGCAATGATCCTAACTCCTGTCAGAACTTCAGTATTTTAAGTATCTATTTTATTGTTTATAAACATCTATATCGGAAAGCTCTTGTCTTTTTAGGACCCTTATATTTTCCTTCTATACGATTTATCACTTCAGTCTGGAAATGTCGTGAGACAACGACGAGTTGCCAATGTCCTTATCTGACAGTTCCATCTGCATCCTTAGAACTTGTGAATGGGTATCATTGGATGATCGACCTGTAACGGAACCTGACTTGCTACCGCTTATATCGGTTCCCACATTTGCCCCCCTTAGGCAGATCAACAGTTCTAACGAATTCCATTCATAAAATTATATCCTTGAATAGTTTTTAATCAGTGGCGGCTTTACCACTGAGTTTTCTATAAAAAAAACCCTATGAATTCATACGACTTTCTCTATCCGATATCATTTATTGTTGTATAGCGCCTACAAATAATTCTTAGACAATCTTATTTTTATCGATCGAGATAAACATTTGCGGGTATGGTTTCTTGTAGATACAAAATGGATAAAGGAAAACGAATCGATAGTCAGGTGCCCAA
This sequence comes from Tenodera sinensis, assembly GCA_030765045.1. Lineage (NCBI taxonomy): Eukaryota > Metazoa > Arthropoda > Insecta > Mantodea > Mantidae > Tenodera > Tenodera sinensis. The sequence goes on from CM060963.1 coordinate 80,038,005, forward strand.
AAGCGCCTCGCCATGGCTTTAGAATTCCATAGTCTTTCCATGACATTGCAAGAAATTTGTTAAGAGCGACAAGCAGTGACAATAATAATAAAATTAAAAAAAAAAAAAACATTAATAGATATCTCGAAAATGGCTGACGTCTCAAAAAAGCTATTCGAAATAAATTGTGTTTTAAAGAGATCTACAAGTTTTGAGTTGTGTTTTATATGCATCTTAACATTTACCAGCAATGCAAACATACAAAATTGCTTTAAAATAAAATGGACTACACAGGCTATTTTCAGAAAATTTAAGATATGCATAGTGCCACTTAAACACTTTAAATGTATGGTATCTTAATAAAAATCATGACATCCATTTTAAGAAAATATAAAATTTTGAAAAATGATCTATGTAAAGGGTAGTTTGCCTCTTTGGAAAATACGAACATATAGGACATTTGTTTTTGGGTTATTTATACACACACAGAGGTAGAGTAACACGGGACTTTTTTCTAAAAGTATACTTTTTTTGTTCAAGGGGCCTCAAAGTATATATTTCTGTTGAAATCTCAATATCAAAATTTTAAATGGAATGTAATATTCTCTACCTGTTAGGCATGCGGTAGAAAAAGCAGAAAAGTAAAAAGGAGAAGAGGATGTATTATTATACTCATTAGTACGGAGCGAACCTTGATACAGGGAACGGAAAGTTGCGGGTGGGGGGGGGGGGTTGTAGTGTTTAACGCCCGCTTTTACTACTACGGCACCGCAGGCGGTGACACTGATGATACATGAAGATGGAGCACCGGTGGAATGAGATGAAAGTTGCGGGCTATGGACTTTAGGAAGTAGCAGTCAGCCTGTCACGTGAACAGAGCACAGAAGAGGCGAAGTACAGTCAACGTAGGAACGTTGTAGATAACGTTGTTGCATAATTAACATTGAATGCTGTCACCATCTGCAGTAAAACATTCACTCCCAAGTTCTTGTACAAGTTCAGAAATACGTGAATATTTAGATTTTCTTGCTGGAGGCATTTTACTCTCTGTGGAACTAGTGAACACATTCGAGAGACATTATGCACTGTAGACAGTGTTTTGTGTTGCTAATGTACTCGTACTCACACAATGACGTCACACTCTGCCCATGTGGAGGGTAAGTTGTGATCGCCTCATTTTGCGATAGCTGTATAAAGGTTCGAACCCTACTCATTACTCTTTTCCAGATCTCATGTAGTAGGTATTCATAAAATTATGTTTTCTATCTCGTTTACCTTAATCACAGTAAACAGTTTGTCTAGAAGTGTTTTTTTTTTTTTTTTTTTTCAGATTAGGTTATACGGTGCACAAGCATTAATAATTATACCGCCATGCAATGGCGAAACTGCAGTTGGTTTTTTATATATAGAGGGTGGGTAAGTGTGCAAAAAGCCGCAAATTTAGTGCACATGGATTCTACTACTGCTCTCTCACAGGTACACAACTGCAGGCGTCTGCCGATGCGCGTGCACATACGACGGCTGCGCAGTACCGGTTACATCATTCATTCTCCGTGTCCAACTAACCTGTATCGCGTGTGAATGTACACGGCTCCGTGCTCTACTTATACTCATAAATCAATAGTACAGCTTGTGTTAAACGTGACAATCTATATGCGTAAGAGAGGAGAAATGAGAAGTGGTAAGTGTGGTGGGGAAGCAAGGGACTAGAAGTGTTATTAGAACTCGGAGAGAGTCACATATACAATGCATTATACTGTAACAAAACGACGAAATTGTGAAGTTCGTTTACTTTTCTAACACTTTATTTCCTCTAAATCTTACTACAAATGCACAATTTCCTTCTCGTTGCTAACACAGTTATTCCAATTCACAAATGTTCTTCTGAATAATCTTTCTCAGTCTTTCACTGTCTCTTATATCTATATTATTGCGATACGATCACTAGACGACACGTACACACTCGCTGACAGGCTGGCCGATGCACTCTCGTAACTAAAACTAACTGTATACGACGACTTAAAACTACTCTGACACCAAAAACTGACTCTAAATCTAAAATTCAACTACTACTCAACTGCTATCTGCCCTATGTATACTGGAGCCGGCGTGACGTAACCTCCTTCGAGTGCTTTCAATGTGCACGTGTGCATGACTCAGCAAAGAAGTAGCCAGAAGTTTCTGGTGTTATCGCTGTTCGATCACATACACTCGGTCGCTAGTTGTCCGGTAGCCCCGGACTTCTTTCACGCCTCACCGTCATTATTACGGTCACGCACTTACAGAAACTCGTCGTATCCAAGGTCACCCGGCCTCCTCTTGCACATATATTATTGAACGATCCAATGTCACAATACTTATCATTTTCACAGCAGGTGGAACACTATCCCCCACTTCTCTTATTATTAGTAGGTAGCTAAGTAGAAGCTAAGTTGCGCTTTGGAACAGAATGGTATTTCACCCAATAATAAAGTTGCCAAGTGTTTTCATCTTGTTTGCTTTATTAGGAAGCTAATTTTGTACTTAGGTATCCTATTGAACTAAACTAAACTAACAGAATAAAAAGGTTTTTTTTATAGCTTCACCTTCGTTATTAATTATTACACAAATTTTGCTTTTAAGATTAGAATCTGCATTTGCCATTATTCAGGAAATACTGAACAACGTGTGAAGTTGCAGTACAGGTTAACTAAATTAAAGGCTTTTTATGCTTTGACATTTTGAGTACTTACACAGCACACATTACCATATTATGAGAGTCTATTCTAAATTGAATTAAACGAGGACGAGAGGGCGAGAGAAACCAGGAAATATCGACCAATGTACACGGTTACAGTTCAGGAAATAGTTCGAATTTAGCAAGCGCCGAGGTTGTAGAAGAAAATATCATAAAATTCAGCACAAATATTCACTGCCTAACTCAGATCTAAAGAATTTATGTTTTTAAAAGGTGGAAAAATGGGGAGAAATGTGAGAAAACTAAATTAGATATAAATAGGAAAGACTGATTTTAAAAGCGACTTCCCTAAAGCCTTGAACTTTCTCTATTCCAGACTGAGAAAAAGTTGACATTGAGACACACAGAAGAGGAATGCAGGAAAGGTCTGCGGAAACAAACTACCGCAGCTTTATCAGTATTAGTAGAAATTAACTCAAGTGAATCAGTTTGAAAATTTTCCTGGTTTGTGTAATGAGGAAATCCTCTACCCTTTACCACAAATCTATTAAATTTGTACATGCACATCGCAGATTAGAGTATGGATGATGGTTTGCAATTTAGTTCAATGAGTATTTGACAAAAAATAATTACAATTATTACCATGCTACTTTTATACCAAAATGAGATTTCTCACAGATTAGCTTTTTATTCTCACCTGGAAGCACTGATCGTATTTAATGGAATATTTAGGTATTAGGGGTTTCTTGCAGAGATATAAACCGCACTCATGTTTAACCAGAGTGCCAAATTTTAACTAATACAATCAAATAGTGTATGAGATAAGGCTGCATGATTGAGTGAATGAGTGAGTGTGTAGAATTTAAGGGTTCGTCGACAACAAGGTTGTTGGGGCCTTGCATGATTGATGAAAAATAGAGGTTAAGGAAAATGATCGTTGCACTGCTTGATAATTATACACATTATTGAGTAATATTTATTTATTTATTTATTCATTCATTCATTTATTTATTCATTCATTTATTTATTTTGTGTTTTCATACACTGAAAATACATGAAAGCCATACATAAAAACAGTTCTAATATTATGCATGCAAGGAATATACTTAATCTTCGTATAAAAAAAAAAAAAAAAAAAAAAAAAAAAAAAGAAGTAGGTCCCTCTGGGTGGCTCAGTTGGTTAGACGCTGACCTACTGACCCTGAAGTCGTGGTTTAAATCCGGCCCAGACCGATGGTTTTTAAGTATGCTTAAAAATGATGGCCCCATATCAGTAGATTTACTGGCATACAAAATAACTCCTGCACGAAAAAATTCCGGCAAACTGGCGGTTCTGATGTGATCAGAGCATTTGACAGCGTCGTTAACAAGGAAAATAATTTTTAATTTATCTAAAGAAAAAGGAATTGTGGCCCAAATGGCGGACTTTTAAATAATTTCCCGTGAGTTTTTAAACAATATCTAATGGTGGGTGGCTGTACAGTGGAAGAAGCTTGTCACACCTTGCGGTGTTGTACATTTAAACCGCTGTGAAATCACGTTGTGAAACCGGTGATATAAATATCTTTCACATTTGATTCTCCTAGAATTGTTACACATCAAAAGGGAAACAGTTACGTAACCTGGTAAGGAGCGTTTTAAAATAGAATATTTATTTAAGGACACCTGTAATGTTGGTACAAAATTACACGAACTCTAAATCCGTTATTTTTGAAAGTTTCCTTAAACTTATGTAACGGAAGCCCAAAGAACCCATGACAACAGGTTGCTGATTCGTCAATCGTTGTTAAACCACGTTAGAGATCGGTATCTGCGATAATAAATTATTAAAAGTGCTGGAAATTCAAACAACATTACCACGCACGTGCACACAAAATCTTCAACTTGAGTGGTTCATGCATCAGCCGCCACTGGTTTAAAAGTCACAGAAGCGGACGATATTTATCTCAAAGTAACATCAGCTTATTTTTTTTTTTTTTCCCTCAGCTCACTCGATTTTCAGGAAACCAATCTGGATTTTCTACGGTACTTGGCCGATGAAACGCATCTGCTTTCTGCAAAAATTTCCAATAAAAGAAAAACGAAAAACAAGAGAACTGGTTTTTTAAGATATTTAAGTCCTGATTTCACAGTGAGTGTCCGAGACGTTTTAGGCCACGCTAATGACGCATTCCTCCACAGCATTGATATGCAAAGGACGCCTCCACCAGCTCATTAGTCTTAATGGAATGCAAGAAACTTGTCCATGATCGCGGAAATAACATACACAAGTTTTAGTAACATGCTGGCTTACGATTTTTGGAACTGCTTCAGCTTCCATTTAGCGGATATCTTTCAGCTAAGCAAGTAGCTGACATAACTGTCATCGAGGTGTTTCGTGGAAAACTCTATAATGTTTATACGTGTTGGCAACTCATATAGTACCACTCAAATCTGACCTTTTTAACCCTGCGAATTGGCACTTATTTTCATATTTTAGGTAAAGGTTTCCCAAAGTGTCGTGACATTTCCTCTCACAGTTTTTACCGCTGCTTATTGTAGGCAATAAGGGTTCAGATGTGCTCGGAATAACTTGTAACTTTTTAATTGTATATAAAACTCGAAACTTACATATTTTTTTACTTTCTCTACTATGTATAGTAAGTAGGGGAAGTATTGTATTCGACTCAAAGATTCGATGTTGAGATTTCATCGGAAATACATGTTTTGAGGCCCCCTGAATCCAGAAAAACATCTTTAGGAAAAGGTCCGCACGCGCGTGTGTGTTTTGTGTGTTTGTGTGTTTCGACATTTGATTTTCTCAAAAATGGCTCTAACGATTTTGATTTAAATGCCATATGTTTAAGATATTTTTATGACAAATGAAGTGTATATTTTGAATTTTCTGACAGTAGCCTATGTAATCCTGTTTATTCTTTACGACTTAACTGGTAAACTGTAAGATAGACCAAATCTTACTATATAAAAAAGTAGTTCTCGTTAAATGTCCAAATGCATTTTTTGTGGACTGAACCATTTCGGACATATTCCTTCTTAAATGAGTGAGTTTTGCAAACTTAAACTTTTCTCAAACTTAAGACCGCTATTCACCTTTTTATTTCTTGACCGTGCAAAGAGAATTAATTTCAAAGCCTTCATACAGCGACCAGCTTTAAAAGATTTGGCTATCGCTCAAAGCCTATTGTATTCCCATATTTCCCTTGCAGCTGCAAGAAAATTAGCAGTAAGATAATTTCTGCAAATGTTTACCTCGACTAACATGAAGAAGATAGAGGAATTGTAAGAATAGTAAGTACAGGAGTAGAGAAAGTCATGTGAGTGTAACACATCAGATTTTTATTTACATTTTACATTAAAAATATGACGTGTACATTTCCTGACTTTCCATATCAATCACAATTTCACGGGCACTATTCATATAAAACGGGATTCTTCCATTGGCTTATCTTCAATATGATAATGAAATTAATTATTCCTACATGTTTATAGTAAGCTATTGTTTGTCTTGAGGTCATGGTGATTCAAGAAAACAATCGGAAATTTTCGGACTATTTCTGTGAAATGCATGTTCTTAAAGTTGGCAGAATGTAAGTAATATATAAGATGAAATATTTCGAAAATGGCTGGCCCTAGATTGCGTACTTTAATGAGCTTTATGTTTCTTCGTAACGAAAACATTTCCATGGTAAAAAAAAAATGTATTTTAGAAAAAGGTATTTCAGTTAACATTGGGTGCTACCCAGAAGTCCAGACGGGGAAAGAGCCTAATGGATGTGATGTTTAGAAGAAAACACCCCCTTCCCCCTGCATCCAGCCACCGGATTCGGCGAACTCATTAGCAATAGGGACCAGTTTTTAGGAAACAGGTAAAGGACCAAACTATGTGGAAATGTCACAAATTTCTATCTGTGCCAGTATGTCACTGCGGAATATTTACTGCGATGCGTTATTTTGTTGCGTAAATCAAAGGGGTGCTTTGGAACTCCTAGAATTACAAATTATACCATCAAGAAAGCCTGTAAAATGCATTTTATGCAACCAAGCAATATAGACAGGTTGTAAATATATTCATTATCGTGCATAATTGACCCATTATGGCACACGTGCCAGCAACAATGCCATAATACCAGTAATCCAAGTTCCTGTGACTTATAGAAAGTATATGCAACTTAGGTTAAAATTAATGCTTAGTTTTAATCATTTTTATATAAACCGAAGTAACTGTTCAAGTTAGCATCATTTATATGCAAACATGTATCCGCATTCGTGGGCTACATTAGTCATAGGTAGCGCTTTCAGTAGTCCTCGTGTTAATTGTTGCTTTCCCTTGTACATTGCAATCATAAAGTTTCTCACCCAATATATTACACGTAGTACATCACGGAATGTATAATTTAGCTGTCGTCGTTGCTTAGCTACAGTATGTTTTATAAATTACGAGACAAGAGCAATTTAATCCCTGCAGTTTGTTATCAGCGAACATAAGAGCAAGGCCAACTCGAGAATATTAGCATAATATCAATGCAAAATACCAAAAGCAGTAACACACCTGATGACAGCGTCTTAGATTAACAACATTATATCAAGGATGCTTTACACCACCTTGTAGTAGTGAATCAGAAATTTAAATGATCGCAGCAAAGCAAGAAAGATGTTCACAGAACTATCTCTTCCACTTACCAATTCACATATGTAAGTGACTTGTATATGACAAGATTCATTAAAGAGTGATTCTTCTCCTCAGATTGTTATTCAGGACAGACCTTGGCCCATTTGGTTTCGACTTCAGCAATAAATACTTAATGCAACATGCAGAAACAAACCCTCCATAGCTTACACACTAAAGATAGAGGGATCAATAAGAGAGGTCATACCAACGACCTCTTGCAAAGGAAAGATCTGATATGTTACAGTGACATGACCATCTCTTCTCTTTTACTAGCTATTCTTACAAACACGTATTCCTCTATCTTCATATCAGTCGAGATAAGCATTTGCAGAGACTATCCAATTGCCAATTTTTTGTGTGTGCAAAAGAAACATGGGAATACAGTAGGCTTTGAGCGATAGTAAAGTCTTTCAAAGCTGGTTCTCTTGGCACGGCTAAACGTTAAAAAAGTGAATAACGACCTTATATTTGAGAAAAATATAAGTATTGCAAAGCTCACTCAAGTAACAAGGAATATCTCCGAAATGGTTCACTCCACAAAAAGTGCATTTAGAAATAAATGTGTTTTAACGAGATTTACATGATTTGCACAGTAAGATTTGGTGTATCTCTCAGGGTTTACCAGTTATGCAAAAGTCATCATCAAGAGTACACAGGACTACATTGGCTACAGCCAGAAAATTCAGAGTATACATTTCATTTGTCATAAAAATACGTTAAACATGACATTTTAATCAAAATTGTTAGAGCCATTTTTGAGAAAATAAAAATAGTTTAGGGTGGGTGAATTATCTTTTAAAATCATCGTGTCGCATTCTTGAAGGACATTAAACTTAAATATCAACTTTGATTTTTAACCAACTTTTCGTTTTTGAGTTATACGGTTCACAGATACACACACACACACACACGCACACACACACACACACACACACACACACACACACACACGTGCGCGGACCTTTTTCTAAAAATGCTTTTTTCGGATTCAGGACCTCAAAACACATATTTTTGGGGAAATGTCGACATTACATTTTTGGATCGAATAAAATACTTCCCCTACTTACTATACGTAGTAAAGAAAATAAAAAAGTAAGGGGTAAAAAGACAAAAGTTCAACATTTCCAGCTTATTTCATTCAAGCACTCTGATTTGGGAATGCGTCAACATTCAGCATTCAGTATTTCCAAAACGACTAAAGTTACGACAAAGTATTTGACATAAGTTTTTGATGGGCCCTATATTTTGCTTAAGGTAAGTTTCTACTTGTCTCCTGTGGTTTTGCAGTATTAACAGGTATAGACAATTTAATAGATGTTTAGAATATTTCATACTAACTTTCTGTCAAAAAATCACAATATATCACAATATATCATGCTGTATTAATTTATTGAAAATCATTAAATACATTTTGAAAAAAATAATAGACAATGATACACCTTGCATGGCAATTTGGGGAGACAAGAACTTAGCGAAAATGTTTGTTTTGCATCCTTGAAAAAAGCTGGATTTATTAGCGAAATTTATAGTTGTTCGACAAACAAAAACAAAAAAGACATGGGTACAATACGGATATTTTTTTTTTAACAAAATCGTTGATTTCGGGAGAAATCTCAATACCGAATTTTGGATATATTATTTCCAGAGGGCTTAAATTATTGCTACATCAGTTTTAAAAACCACTGAAGATAACCGAATAATCTCTTTCTATTCCAAATATTTACTGGTGTATTAATTTTAATCTCTGCATCTTGTAACGTTCCCAAACAGTGACGATTTACACTGCTGTACTGTATAGCCTCATGGAGTGCGCTAAGAAGTTTCAGATTTTAAAGCCACAATTTACGACAGGAAAAATCTCTGTCAAACTCATTTTACACAAGTCACACAGAAGTCATAGGGATAACAATAAAATGGTGCAGAGATACTACAACCAAAACCAAGAAGAGTCTCCAGTGATAGTCGTTGAGGACTGAATGCTAGAAAATCATCAAACGAAATACAGAAATTTAAAAAAAAAAAATTATCCACAGGAGAACCAAGATATCCAGGTTTCAAAAGAGAAGAGAGGAATAAGTGAAATGGTTTATGTAAGCGTAAGAATCATTTACCGAGGATATTGAAAAACAGATTCTTCAGTGAGTGAGTCAATGAGTGGTGGGTGGAGTTTAAGGGTCCATCGACAGCTAGGCCATTAGGGGCCAGACTCTTCAGTGATGCATATTTATAATTAGAGAGACGGTATCTGACTTTCTTTAAGATTTTGCGACACAGCCTATAGGAAGAAAATGGTGAATTCGTGAAGGAAGTGAATGGGAGAGCAGGAGAAAACTCTTCAGGTTACATAGCTATAGATCTTCTTTGCTATCTTGTATTAACAACACATCGGCCAGTTAAAATTTTTAAGCAAACTACCTACCTGGAGCTGAGTGTTCGTCAAGAAACCTTGGCCTAATATACCAGCGGGTCGTAAACACAGAACTTTGCCTTGCCTAGAACCATTACATAGTCATATCCTGACCATTCCACAATGTAAATCTTGAACCATCAAATTGAGCCTCCAGGCTTTTAAATTCTTCGGCAGCTCGTCAAAATGCCGCATAATCAGAGTTCAATCTACAACTAGTGCCTCTGGGTAAAATATATATTTCTAGTAGGTTGTACACTTTAGGAATGGAGATGAGAATGAAATATCCTACATTCCTGCGAAATGATTCAACTGCAACCAGAACGAGGGCAAATATCATACACAGTTCATTCAACTGATAAAACGCACTTCTGGTACTGATGATTTTGTGGCAGTGGTTAAAAGTTATAAAGAAAATCGATATGTTTTTGAAGGACCTAATTTCTGCACTCTGCAACAGTGAAACTAATCCTATTTGAAAACCGAGTAATCTCCACGCCTGTTGTTGTTCTCGAAATTTTTACTCTTCATATTAGTTATATTTCAGAATTATATGGAATACATGAGAGCTTTTAAAATGCACAGTAATATTGCATATTGAGACGGGAACTTCTACGTATATATTTGTAATTTTAGATTAAGAATGTACATAAATATAAGATTTTAGATATAAGTATAACTTGGTATTGTGCAAAGAAATTGCCTTTTGAAAGTAGGTTGACCTGAACAAGTTTCTAAAGGCCTCTAGAACTAAAGAAATCAAATCTATGTCCTTAATTTAGTCACATTAGAGTTCATTAAACAGTTAAATAATGTATCGAATGGACAGTATGGGAAATCGAGGTGCAAAGTGCAACGGTCTGACAGTTGGGTCTGGATGGCGATGTGCCCAGGAGTGTAAACCTCGTAGCGCTAAATAAGTATAGCTTCGCGCCAAAAAGGAACGTCGAGGTGCAAAGTGCAACGGTCTGACAGTTGGGTCTGGATGGCGATGTGCCCAGGAGTGTAAACCTCGTAGCGCTAAATAAGTATAGCTTCGCGCCAAAAAGGAACGTCGAGGTGGAAAGTGTAACGGTCTGACAGTTTTGAGTCTGGGTGGCGATGTGACTAGACGTGTGTAAACCTGGTATCGCTAAATGAGTATAGCTCTCGCGCCAAAAAGAAACGTCGAGGTATGAAGTGCAACGGTGATTAGTGAACGTAAAGCAGTTAGCAACCTAAGAGAGAAGCACCAGAAACTTGCTCAGGTCGGAAATTCGAGGCAAATGAAGTGTTGAAGAATAAACTTAGTAAAAGCCTGTGTTGTGTTGTCATCTAACCTCGCGCCCGAGAAACATCCTCTCATGCCTACCTAAATCCGGCACCCAACGTCCAGAAACCGCTACTAACGGCGCTCCAAGTCACGATCCCGTTACAAATGGCATCCCAACGTGGTGGCTCGACAAAGAATGACAACCAGAGGATCACCGAGGGAAGCAGTTGACTCGGCGAGAATAAATCGACGCGTAGGAAGAAGGCGAACTTCAACCCAGGGACAGCAGTAGAAGCCGTGGACGCGAAAAGGAGCCGACGACCAAGTAACATCACGAGCGACAGGAAACAGCCTCAAGACCTCGGAGGAAAGGCGCACGAGGTGCTGTTTCAACAAGCGAGACAATCAACATCAGAGGACGACCACATCAACCCAGCAACGCAAGTCGCCGAAAGGTTAGAGTTAAACAAAACAATCATATGTAAAGACAATATATATCACAGTTAAAATAGTAGATGCATGGAAACAAATGTGTGGAAGAATGAGAGGACATTATATACTGTATGACTGAATGGGGAAGATTAGAATAAGGTAATTTTAAATAGATGCTCCTTCGTAGCGGAAAGCTAAGTAGAAATACCAAAATGGAGTCGTTAGAACAGAGTAAAGAAAACAGTGCTGAGAGCAGCGACGCAGTAGGGAATACTTCGGGAGATTGCTTTAAGATACTCTTGAAAAAAATAAACGAAATGAGTAGTAGAATAGAGAATATGGGTGAGAAATTGGAAAGTAAAATTAGTGGTCAGGGTAAGGAACTAAACGAAATGAGTAGTAGAATAGAGAATATGGGTGGTCAGGTTAACGAAATGGGTGAGAAATTGGAAAGTAAAATTAGTGGTCAGGGTAAAGAACTAAACGAAATGAGTAGTAGATTAGAGAATATGGGTGGTCAAGTTAAAGAACTCTTAGACGAAGGATTTAGGACCCAAGAATCAAAGCTCAAAGAACATTTAGACCACAAGCACCAGGAATTTGAGGAGAGAATGAGGGAGCAATTAAATACACAGCAGGGGAGCATTTCCGAAATCCAGGAAGGGTTAAATTCCTTTAGAATTAACGTAGACGAAAATTTAGAACGTATGAAAGAGATGTGTGAAAGAAAAAATGTAGAAACTAGGAAAATGCTGACGGATGAGCTAACAGCTATTAAGAACGCAGTGCATGGGGAGGTAAATGAAACTTTGCAGGTAGTGCACGCTGAATTAGAAGCTGAGGGACAAGAAATTAATAAACTTAAGGAAAACACGGAGAGACAGCTATTAGCTCATCTAGAGGTAGATAACCGTTCAAAAAAGAACGAGAGTAGAATAGTGGAAATCCAGGGATCTGTAGAGAGAATAGAGATACAATTAAGAAGTATTAATGATGGTAATGCGACAAGCGCAGTTGACAGTAATGGAAATAACTCAATTGTAAATAGCGCACAGCATGAGGCTGTAGCTATAGAAAATGTGACACCTAGCTCCTTCCACGTGAACCCGTCTAATACAGGAAATAGTCTTAGTCAATATGGCCAATTACTGAATGAAGTGTCTGTTCCCATTTTTGAAGAGTCTGAGGACATAAATCCTAAGCAATTCCTTATCGACTTAGACCGCTATTTCGAGATAAAGGATATACCGGAACAGCTCAAAATGTTTGTTGTGCGTAAGGCTCTGAAAAATAGATCTCTGACGTGGTTAAAGCTTGTTTTGGGAGAAAATTGCTTTTACGAGCATTCCAAGCAAATGTTTATCAATATGTACTGGGATGCGACTACACAAAGTAAGATAAAATTAATGCTTAGGAAATTGGCCGCGGAACGAGTGAAAAAGAAAGACGAAAAAGGCAAAAGGAATCATAAGATCAGAAAGAAAACGAAAGGGGAAATCCATATTGATACACGAAACCAACAGTCATTTGTGAAACGCGTAGTAAAGATCTTTACAATAGATAAGGGGCAGGCGGATAGCCACGGTCCTCATTGTGACCACACCAAGGCGAAAAGGGACGACAGACGACCGAACCAGCTGTATTTACGGCCAATGAACCGAGTTACGGGATTGAAAACAGTAGAGAGTAACAAGGAAAGATTTATTTACCTACTTTACTAAATAGCTTGAAAAAAAAAAAAAAATTGACTTAAGTACCCGGCGTGAAAAGAGACTGAGAAAAAAAAAATGAATAAATAAAGTTGACAGTGGAATAGATGAAACAAAAGGGGATTCGAACCGATAGAATAGTGGAGATCCAATTCATTAACAGAGTGGGCGCGAACATATAAAAGAACAATTGATGTAGAAGCGGCGAAAAGTAAACTGAGATACGCGAACTTATGAAAGAATAATTTATGTAGATGCTGCCGAAAAGTGAACTGAGATGCGCGAACTTATGAAAGAATAATTGAAGTAGAAGCTGCCGAAAAGTATTTTGAGATGCGCGAACTTATAAAAGAACAATTGAAGTAGAAGCTGCCGAAAAGTATGTTGAGATAAAAATGATAAAGTTGACCGTGAAAATAAATAACTAAATAAAAACAAAAGTAGACCAATGCAAAGCCATGCACAAGGCGAGAAAGGTAGAAAAATGCTAAAACCGGATTAGAGTCCTAATTGCTGGAACGTTATAACTCGTTGTAGTACTTATTAAATGAAAAATGGAAGGAAATCACAGATTGATTACGGCTATGACAGAAATTACATAAATGATATTAAAAGTGTAAATTGTATCATACAGTAATTGTAAATTTGATCTAATTACTTATCAAAGGGAGACCGAAGATGCGGGAAACACTAACAAGCAACAATTGAAATGAAAATGATGGTTTAAAATACGCGCGAAGCGGTAAATAAGTTTAAAAAGACAGATGAAGGAACAATGGTAAACTTGGAAGGATATAGGTGAAAATAGGTAGAAATAAGTGTACAATTAGTAGCTCGTAAGTGTGATTAGATTAGCAGTGCAGAATGTCATTATATGAAACACTGGTTTAAGAATTTAAAAAAAAAAAAAAAAAAAAAAAAAAAAAAAAAAAAAAATGTAAAATTAGTAGCTTGTAAATGTGAGTAGATTAGAAGTACACAATGTCATTATGTGAAACTCTGGTTATGAACTAAGGAACCCTGGAAGACATTGAACCCTTGTGTTTACATGGGCCAGGTAGACAAGGAGAACCTGTGTCAGTGACCTATATGTGTGATATTGTAAAGGAAGAAGGTGAAAGTCCAAGACAGGTAGATAATTGAAAGCAAAGGTATACTACGAGGAAGTGGACATTTTCATGTGTAGGTTAAGCTGAAGTCAGGACTTCGGAGGAAAATAGAATTTGGTAACCAAAAAAAAAAAGGAGAAATCTCTCAAAGATCTTCCTGTTTTTCTTGTTACAAAATCCGGCGCATTTGAGACGGGAACTTCTACGTATATATTTGTAATTTTAGATTAAGAATGTACATAAATATAAGATTTTAGATATAAGTATAACTTGGTATTGTGCAAAGAAATTGCCTTTTGAAAGTAGGTTGACCTGAACAAGTTTCTAAAGGCCTCTAGAACTAAAGAAATCAAATCTATGTCCTTAATTTAGTCACATTAGAGTTCATTAAACAGTTAAATAATGTATCGAATGGACAGTATGGGAAATCGAGGTGCAAAGTGCAACGGTCTGACAGTTGGGTCTGGATGGCGATGTGCCCAGGAGTGTAAACCTCGTAGCGCTAAATAAGTATAGCTTCGCGCCAAAAAGGAACGTCGAGGTGAAAAGTGTAACGGTCTGACAGTTTGAGTCTGGGTGGCGATGTGACTAGAAGTGTAAACCTGGTATCGCTAAATGAGTATAGCTCTCGCGCCAAAAAGGAACGTCGAGGTGCAAAGTGCAACGGTCTGACAGTTGGGTCTGGATGGCGATGTGCCCAGGAGTGTAAACCTCGTAGCGCTAAATAAGTATAGCTTCGCGCCAAAAAGGAACGTCGAGGTGCAAAGTGCAACGGTCTGACAGTTGGGTCTGGATGGCGATGTGCCCAGGAGTGTAAACCTCGTAGCGCTAAATAAGTATAGCTTCGCGCCAAAAAGGAACGTCGAGGTGGAAAGTGTAACGGTCTGACAGTTTTGAGTCTGGGTGGCGATGTGACTAGACGTGTGTAAACCTGGTATCGCTAAATGAGTATAACTCTCGCGCCAAAAAGAAACGTCGAGGTATGAAGTGCAACGGTGATTAGTGAACGTAAAGCAGTTAGCAACCTAAGAGAGAAGCACCAGAAACTTGCTCAGGTCGGAAATTCGAGGCAAATGAAGTGTTGAAGAATAAACTTAGTAAAAGCCTGTGTTGTGTTGTCATCTAACCTCGCGCCCGAGAAACATCCTCTCATGCCTACCTAAATCCGGCACCCAACGTCCAGAAACCGCTACTAACGGCGCTCCAAGTCACGATCCCGTTACAATATACTGATGTAAAATCGCGTAATATTCATGAGAAACGTTGTGAAACGTCGGCGCAACTTCTGACTTTCTCAACCTCCTCCGCGGTCGTTTTAAGTTCTGTAATTACTGCCAAGGAGGTATCTTAAACTTAGGTCTGGAACATTTCGTTCTAAAAATTTGCATTCCCAATAATAATTTCACATAGTGTATCATCAATCTCACGACCTGTGGTGCCATATACAGTAAGAATGAGTGCTAAACATTACCAAAAAGTTCTCTCTGAACTCAATATCACCAAGGTTTCAAAAATAAAGTTATATTTACGTTCGTGCTGAATTCTTGTAACTGTATGCAAAAGTTTCACTTGTCAAAACATGTAAGCAAAACAAATTTTTAGCAAGGTTTTTCCTTAAAGGTCTGTAGCTGTCGCACGTGTATGCATTGAGAATTCCTTTAGAATATGCAAAAAATTTTACATAGTCATATTTTTTCAAAAATAAATGTTTCTATTTGTCATATTTTCCACTGCGTTATTCCTGACGTCAGACTATCACATATAGCTTGTCATTAATTGCCCTTTTTGCTTTTTAGTTGTTGCACAGTATCCCAGAGTATTTATATTTCTCTAGATAAAAATTAAAAACAAATTTTTATATTTCCAGTTCCGGTTAGCTCAAAGATGCAAAAGCAATAATTAAACATCGCTATTATAACTGCTAAGACAACCTTAGTTCCCGAGAATAACCGGTTAATTTTTACTTTCTCTACCGTTTACCTAAAGTTGAGGTAGTAAATTCAACTTAAATTTTAATACCACATTTACAAAATGCGTTAAGGTTACATGAATAAAAAATAAAAGCATTTTAGACTATTTGCTGTATGTCTCTCTGTCTATCTGTCTGTCTGTCAGAACAGAAAGGAACATTTGGAATACCTCTCTTTTCAATCATTCATCCACGTGGAGGTACGTGCACGAATAATAAAATAAATACCTTAATTTTATGGGAATAACTTGTAATTTCCTCTGCATTTCTACAAACGCTTGCTGCAGAGGAAGGAACAGCTGATTGAAATATATCATTTATTTCAAGTTTTTTTTCCATAGCATTAGCTGCTTCCCAGGTTTAAATTTCCCTTGACTTGGCAACTGTGATGCATGTTACATAAGTAGGATTAGTTTTATTCGTTTAACTTGAAAATGTATACGTATGCGTATAATACATAAAATGTAATTTAATGTCGGTCATAGAGAAAAATTGATCTCGCAAATAACCAAATCCATATCATGTAGTTTGATATAAATTCCATTCAAATATTTATCGTTCATGTAACCAAATACGTATAAGGTATGTTGATGTAGATTCTAGTCAAACATTTATGTACATATGACCAAATTCGTATCTAATTAAATGTAGATTTTAATTAAATATTTATCGTACATGTAGCCATATTCGTATCACATAATTTAATGCAGATTCAAGTAAAACATTTATCGTGCGTTTAGGTAAATAAAAACATTAACGTGTTTTAATTTACAGAGGTATATTTTAGATGTGGTGAATGATCTTGGTAGGTTCTGTACGAGTGACGACATGCAAATTGATGGTGGGGTAACGTCTCGCTTTTATAAACAAGAGACTACTGATAATGTAAGCGAGCACTGCACTTAAACACTCATTCCTGCGATGTTGACTGCACGGAAGTTGGAGAGATATTAACCTGACACACCTATGGTCTTATAAATACAAAAGGGAACTCGACAAACAAACAATTCCATGTAAAAAAAACAGTAAAATACTTAGGAGTACACATACACAATAAACTCAGAATAAAACCACACTATACACAACTACTCAATAAAGCACGTCTCATACACTCAACACTAAACTATCTAGCCAGACTCAACAAAAGAGGACTCACACCACAAATATTACACAAACTCTACATCAGACTAGTACGGCCACAACGCACATATGCAGCCGTACCCACAATGCCCCTAATCACAACTATGATGAACAAAATAAAAGCATATGAAAGGAAATGCCTACGGACTACTCACAAACTTTCACCATCATTTAAATCCAACACTGTACATCAATACACAAACACAACACCCATAGACACACACATAGCAAAACAATTCATAAAATACATACACAACGCACACACAAGAAGCTACAGAAGAACACTCATAAACACTGCACAAAAGATGAAGACTATACAAGAAACACCAACAGACAAAAACCCTCCCCTTATCACACTCATACATGTATACGATAAATATCAAGAACAAGAAGAACAGAAATTACGAGACCATCTACAACACTTTCAAAACATTTAGACACACAATAAACACAAACACACACTAAAAACCCCTAACATACAAAAATACACTATACATACAAAAAATACCTATGAGCCAAGCAGCGACATCAAAATAAAACAAAAACAAGCAATAAAACATAGGATCTTCTTTGTGCAGAAGCACATAAATGGAGCCATGGATGTGGAACACGGGAACTGACACAGATACACAAAATACACAAATTACAACACACTACACTACACAATGTCAACAAAAACACAATTAACGCAAATACGCACCAAAGCCGAGGGAAATCCCAACCCGAAAACGAAACAAATACCACACTAGGCTGAAGAGGGATTTCCCTAAACAGCCCGGGTATGTTGTAAACATGCCCAAATAAACATTTTTCATTCATTCATTCACCATAAACCACTATGCAACTTTCCTCCATTCCCGAGGTCTAAAAATATATCTGTAAATGTTTCTTTTGTACTGCAGTGCAGATATAAATCCTTTGTTATGATTAAAATGTAAGGTCTAGTCATTTAATTTAGTGATATTAGGGTTATCGAGAAGTCGCGTCTCGTTTAACCAAAATTCCCCTAGAGGCAGCACTGGCTGCCGTGAGCTTATGGTTATTTATAACGATCCACGAAGTAAAGTATATGATAGATTCACTATGTAATTCATGAAAGGTAACGTAGATAAACAGGATAACAAGTTATCTGGAGCGGCACGCACCGGCACGGTGCGGAGGAACTTGTTGAAATATATAATAGAATAAATGTTTGGAAATGTGGATAAATGGCGTAACACTGTTAATAGTATTCCATTCGCGTCTGGATCTTTATTAAGGAGTATGTTCCCTTTGCAGTCCTTTTAAAATGCAGCTTGTAGTAGAAATCCTCGTGATAAGACACTGTACTGACCATAATGTCATCCCAAACTTTTAAGGCCCTGTCAGGTGCAGCTTTTCGATAAATGTCTTTCTTTATCTCGGCAGTGTTACGTGAGGAAACGCCTTTATGCGTTACCTTCGTAGTGTTTAAATGCAATATCTTGTTTTAAAGGAGCTAAATGTTGTGGTAAAAAGTTTTATCTGTTCCCAAAAGGCTAAAGTTGTCATGTTGTAAGCCAACACTCGCAAGGATAGAAATCTTTCAGTGGAATCTTTGAGCTTAGAAACATCAGTTTCAGTACCTTGGTTACTGCAGCTGTGCAATTTGCAATTCTATACACCCTTGACCTCAGCAAACTTGAGGAAAAGGTACCATATGGTATTAGATTACTGTATCCTGTATGTCTGATTTCATTAAATTAAAGTATACACCACAACCTTCTGGTAATTCAGTCAATAATCTATATTTTTTGCTTTCGTATGTGCTATATTACAAATCTTATTACAGATGTACCTACATCTCTACAGTATATTTACTTTTAAACGCTTTCACAGACACATGCTTGCTTTCTCTACCCCTCATCTCAGAAAGAAGTGGCTTTATTTCCTACTCCTTCCTGTCTTTTAACTTCCTTTAACCGGGTAGATCATAAATATGGGGATCGAAATAAAAGTTGACTGCAGTGCGGTATATAAAGCAGCGCAATGCCATTACGGTCTGACATGCAAAGAGAATGAATGTTAAAAATTTGACTATCGCTTGAGTCTAATGTATTCTTATATTCCCATTGTACCCATTAGCAAATATTTAATAAGATCATTTCTACAAATTCTATCTCGATCAAGATGAAGTAGATAGAAGAATAATGTTTTTAGGATCATTGTGTGTAAGAGTAAGTAGAGAAAGTCTTTTCTAAGCACCCAATGAATTGCAGAAAGAGGCATTGAGAAGTCATGCTTAAGATGTTATACCTATAAACAGTAACAACTTTTACAAGATTGAGCGATTTAGTATTACGTATAATGATCTAGTTAAGTTATCGTCTAACTCGTGAATAGTGTCTTGAGAAAATAAATCTCATTATAACACATTAAAAATACGAATTATTAATAAACTTCACATCGATCCATCACTGTGACACCTTGAAGATCAAATAGGAAGGAGCCTTACAGCTTGACGACAGTAGCTACACCGAGGTCTTGAAACATCAAATCTGCTATAAATTGAGCCTCAACACGGGTCAATATCAACATAAATAAGAAGATGAAGTAAAACATTAATACACTTTTAAAATAATTTGTAAAACCCGCTTCAAACATCACCTGAACACGTGGCTAGCTCAATAGTGGTATAAAAATAATTAGAAAACCAGTTTTAAAGTCATGACCAGAATTTTTCACTAATGTAAACATTCAACTCTATATTCACAAGAATGTTACTCCTTTCCTTTTTCATAAATACCAGAACTCAGGAAAAGTTAGTTTTATTTCCCCTACTACGTATAGTAAGTAGGGGAAGTACTATGCTCCATCCCCCCAAAAAAAATTGACGGCTTGATTTCACTGGAAATATATGTTTTAAGGCTCCCTTGAATTTAAAAAAAAAGGTGTGTTTGTATGAGTGGCAAATCTCAAAAATGAAAATTCGGCTAAAACCAAAGTTGGTATTTAAGTCTTTCAAGGATGAAGCACAAAGAGTTTTAAGAAAATTCCCTCCCCTAAACTACTCTTTACATGGAAACTTTTGATTTTCTCCAAAAAGGCTCTAACGATTTTGATTACATCATATGTCCAACATATTTTTATGGTAAATGAAATGTATGTTATATTTATAATTTTCTGGCTGTAACCCATATAGTCCTATTCACTCTTAGTGACTTTTGCATAACTGGTAAATCGTAAGAGATGGACCAAATCTTACTATACAAAAAGTGTAGATCTCATTAAAACACAAGTTATGTCCAAATGCATTTTTTGTGGAGTGAAACATTTTGGAGATATTCCTGTGTGAGTTTTGCAATACTTACACTTTTCTCAGATGGAAGAACATTATTTAACTTTTATCGCTTGGCTGTACAAAGAGAACGGAATTTCAAAGACTTCATATAGCGACCATTTTTAAAATATTTGACTATCACTCAAAGTCTACTGTATTCCTCTTGCACCTAAAAGGACATTAGCAATAATATAATTTCTACAAATGGTTATCTCGACTAACATGAAGATACGGGAAATAAGAGTTTGTAGCAATAGTTAGTACAAGAGTAGAGAAAGTCGTGTGAGTGCAACACATCAGATTTCATTTTATGTGTGGATCTACCTTCTTGCCTTTGTTGTAAGCACATGATTTGATTGAGACCAGGAGAATCGGACCATTCGGAAGAGCAGCTGAAGAACTTAAAAAGTTGTACTCATTGGCATAATAAATTCAGAATGGCCCTACTCCCGCAATACTGCACCTTGTACAGTTTCCCTGACAGCTTTCAAAGCCCAGGGTAAAAGAATTTTTGTCTTGAAGGAATAACTTCCCAGGGGGAAGTGGCCAGTGTTTAAGGTGAGTCCTTTATATTAAAGTTAAGGGATAGCAATGGCCATCAACCCTTTTTCTTTGTAAGCAACCCTTTAGAGAAAGCTTTTTGTGTGCGCTATACTGTCTTACTGATAGCCGTAATGGTGATTTGCAAAAACTGGTTAGAGGGTTGATAAAAGGGGATTCTACCAAGGGTCAGTCGGTGTAAATCACAAGCGAGGCGCCAAAGAGAACCTAAACCTTGAGTAAGACTCCATCTGTCCCAGGGAAATTGTATTTGTATATATGTTTTTACCGCAACAATTTAATGCAATATCAAAGCCGTTCGTTAGTCGATTACATTTTGTCATTTCTTTCTTGCCAGTGAGAGTAGGTGAACTACCAAAAGAATGAAGTTGTGTCTGTAGAGCAGACGGACAGAGCCGGTTCCCCACATTATGCTGCCACATACCGTACGAATACGAAGAACTTGATTCCTCTTTATTGTAGCTGGACTACTAAGCCTAGTCATTAGAGTTTCTTTCTGACATTGCTTCTATGAGTATAACTTCTTTACACGCATTTAGGGTATCACTGAGAGTTTGCCACTTTAACGTTTGTCATATCGTAGCAACTTTACAGTGATGTTAAATGTTTGCCTAACAATTTCCTTTAGAAATTTGTTTACTGAGTCAGTAATGGTACAAAAATATAACTTATTTTACTATGCAGATGATATCCATGTACTTCTGCTTCCTTTGGATTTTATCTGCTGTCACTGGTATTTGCTGCCTTCCTCTATAACAAATTCTATATTAGTGTCCATAGTTTCCCTACAGCTAGAACGCAATACTTTATAATACTTGATATACTCTGTTTTGATTCGATAACAATGGTTTGTTCTCTACTGGATGTCGTTTGCAGTTAAAGAGTTACGTGTTGTGGTGACTTGTCTGTTGTACTTTGTGCCATTTCTGTATTGAGATCTTAAATGTTTATCTTTGGGTTTGTAGTTTAGCTGTTTTTGCATGTCTTTATGATTAATTTTCTTTAGAAGACTTTTTTGGCTGCTGTTTAATCCTATTTAAAGTGTATTTCTAAACTGTAGATTTTTCGTTGTATTTATTAACTATTATTCACTATTTAATAAACTGTGCAAAACATTTTGGAGAACACGTAATGTTAATAGACGTTTTCTGTTCATGTTATTCCTGTTTCAAATTTCCCATCAGAAAAAAAATGATTATAATAGGCGTGTACATAGCGTGTACAAAGGATGCAAATCTCTCTGAAGCTTATATACTCGGTGGTAGGTAAATACAGACAAAATACTCTGCGTTGCATCTTCTCAAGTTGGCACAAGTGCATAAGGGGATGAATGTCTTACTGGAAAATCGCTTCTTTGTTGAGCATAAATGACCTATGACTTATTTATTTATTCTTCTTGTTTAACGACGCTGTCAATTGCCAGGATCACATCAGCGTCGTCGGTGTGCCGGAATTTCGTCCCGCAGGAGTTCTTTTACATGCCAGTAAATCTACTGACATGGAGCTGTCGTTTTTAAGCACACTTAAAAACCATCGGCCTGGGCCGGGATTGAACCCGCGACCTTGGGATCCGTAGGCCAGCGTCTAACCAACTGAGCCACCCAGACCGACGACCTATGACTTCACACTCATTTACCAACAAATGACTTAAATTTGCCTAATCCTGAACATCTGTAATTTATCGATTTGTTATACGGGGAGGATTTTCTTTGTCTTTTAGACATCGATGAACCATCAAATGAATTGTATAAGCTAAGAATTTAATGCAAACTGGAAAAAAAAAAACACCGTGTGAGTAATTTTGTTAAGGATATTTAATGCATAAGTGAACAATTTATGCTCGAAGGAGGGAGGCAAACTAAAATATTTAGACTACCTCATTGTAATATACTTGTTTTTTCTAGCCTAGGACGCTAGTCCAGGTATTTGGAGAGCAAATTTCAATGAACCATGAGTATAATCCATAACTTGGGTAACTTAGGAGGCCCATAATGGCAACTGCTGCACATTAAGCTCGCAATGGCAATCAAAGAAAATTAGGCCCCGCCAAATTATTCTGTATAATGAAAACGCCTATATGCAAATGGCGTATCATGCACCATGCAAACATTTGAATAGGGAATATCAGTAATTTATTTGTCATTAAAACTGGGACCGCTTTTCTTTTATTATCCCGCTAGTTCACATATACCCCCATGTTCTGAAAGTGCTGCGTATGAGAATAAGACAAACATACTTTCTTTGAATTGAAATAGAATATTTTATGAATTATAATGGCAATTACTCATGTTAGGAATGTGTCGACAAGAACTTTGATGAGTGGATCGGAGTGATTGCTTCCCAAGTGCATATGATCTAACACTATGCGACTGTTTAGAGTGGAGAATTTTGAGAAACGTTGCTTTACAAAGGTTAAACATTTGCAACATTGAAAGCAATCTTTTAAGAACTATGCAAATTTTGGACAGTGCGCAATACTTTCACTACACACCATAAGTAATGTTAGAGAAAGTAACAATAGTTAGGTAAGTTTTAGGTAGAGTTGTAGCCTGCTTTGTAATATAATGTAAACAAATGGTCAATACAAATAAATCATGGCCAAAAATAGAGTAACATTGAAGTAAATGGGAGGATTTTTGAGGAACTTTTATAAGTTATAAGGTTTCAAGAATTTAAGTCATAGTGAAGTTAATTGTACAAACGTTTGCCGTCTTTCAATTTCACTGTTAAGTGACTTTTAGGATACTGCATACATTCTCAGATTAGCACAGAAGAGAAAATAACACTGAAGATAGGTGATTATAACCTAAGTAAACAATGAGATATGTTACATTCATATCTTCCTGCAGCTTATATTAATTATTAACATATTGGTACCAAAAAATTCTGTACTGAACCAACTATTGAATATAATATCTGTAGTTCTTATTGACGAAGTTTTAGAATTAGAACTCAAGATTCAAGAAAACACGCTTAAGGCAAGGCTTTATTACAAATATGTGAATCATCGGAAATGTTCAACAACGAAGACAGAGTCTATTTACTCTGCCCAACCCTCCTTGGCCATCTGTTGCGTACTGTAGATACAGCAAGGGTTAGACAAAGACGCTCCCACTGGCGTCAAAAATGCACAGGGGAAGATTAGCATGTGAATAAACCCTCGTCTTGGAAATAAAACCAAATGACCGGTAGAACTGATGGTCAAACCTTTTTCACCCGTCCCAATATCGCCATCTTCTTCTTGTTCTTGTCCATACAATGGCATTACACGTGTGTAGACCCCTACAGGAATATGCAAAGTAGTGGTCAAGACTTAGGAGGGAGCTATTCCTTTGGTGCCTGACAAAGGATCCCCTCTTCTTCGCTGTCTCTGATAACCCTCGTCCATTTTCTAAGCCACAGGTGAAATTCTCCAAACCTACCTTCTGAAATTAATTTACTATATACGCGTTATTTTACAGCGGAACTTCAGCTAGCAAGGTAATTCGGCTTTGTATTTTTTCATGCTTAAGATGAAGACAGGAAATAATTGTATAGGCGGTATGGAAGAGACAAAAATCTGGTTTGTAACAAACACAAGACTTCTTTTAACCGTTTGAGAATTATTTTCATATCCATTGTATTGATCATTTATCCAAAAAAGTATTTTTATATTTTATTTAATAAAGAAGAATATTATATATGTATACTATAAAACAGTTTGCTGAAACAATAGTTAATGTCACGAATATTGATCGATATTTTGCAGCAATTATTTAAATTAACTCTATATGAACTCGTGAGAAATAAAATAACAATTAGCACTTCACAGATTAATACTCAAATTCTGGAAAAAATCAAAAGAAGAAGCGGATATTTTGGTTGGTTCAATAACATTTTTGTGTAAAGCAATTGATGTATAATCTAGAAGTTGATACTTAATGAGTAAACTATCTAAGAATTTGAATTTATTTAACATTCAAACAGAATAAAGAAGGCTTCAGAAAGCTGTTTGTCTCCTAATTTGTTCTGCAAGTAATTTAAGGTTTGCTGAAGCAAAAGAACATTTTTTTTTCCATTTACTGTCCACACAAGACCTATTCAGTTTTTACGATATAGCACTACGTATGCTGTCTTGAGAATATATCTAGTAAATATAATCAAATAATTTTTAATACTTTTCTTCTTGTACGTTCGAGTACGTTTCGTAAAAGTCAGTTACATCAGTTGTTCCTGTACTTACACGTTTTCTGCTAAACAGCCATATCTCAGTTCCGTATAAATTATCGGGAACAGTCAGTGCCTTATAAAAGTACCAGCTAGAATAATTATAAATAATTGGAAATCTAAAGCAATACAAAACCAGTATTTTAATTATGACAAAAACACAGAAAGAATTCAATAGAATAAAAGACATACACAAGTAAATAGTCTGCACATATGTATCCAAGTTGTTGTTTGTGAAATTGATTCTTATATTATCGTCAATTTTAAAACCCTCTCAAATATTTCGCATAATTGTTAAACGTTAAGGAATAGCCAAAAGTGTACCGTACAAAAAATGCATTCTATAAAACAAAAAATATTTCAAATGTTTTTTGACATCAGCTATTTCAATTGGCTTAAATTTCTTTTAAATGCTGTCATTATTCAACTGTTTCTCGTAATGTCATGGGGAGATATGGCATTTCAAGACCAATTCTATCGATTCTACCTTCTCTATCTCCTTTGTACCTACAACGAAATGTCTAAATGAAACTTGAAACTATTCCTGCAAAGGTTTGTTTCATTAACATGAAGATAAAAATATGTATAACATTTCGAAAGAATACCTGGTCTGTAGTATCAATATCAAAACAAACGATGCAGTGTAGTAAAATTATATTATATTTTTTATAACTAGAAAGCCATGGATTTGTTTATGGCAAAAATTGACCTTTTTTAGATAGATAAACTTATTTTACATTTATTTTCATATATGTAGATGCTTACCTATTTATTTTTACTTATATCTAGGTATAAATTACAGCCTTTTTCATTTCCTCCTTATCTAGCACCTTGGCCTTCCGGTTTCTCTAGAGGATTTTCCTCCCAACTTCCCTCCTCACTTTTTCCTTCTCTCTTTCTTCTAACCTTTCTGATTCGTCTTTCTTTTGCATTTCTTAGAAAATTTCCCACACTTTTGTTTTTCTTTTCATTATTTTTTGTCAGCTTTAAAAAACGGCAACAGATGTTATTCTTGTTAAATACATGCATATTCAAAGAGCACAAAACGATTTTCCTCTGGCAAGTTAATGCAGAATTTGTTTCTGCATTCCACAGTCTCTCTTGTATAACAAATTAAACTCTGACCAATCATTTTTGAATGAACTTTCATTTTCTCTTCAGTTTAAGCGTTTCATTTGGATACACCGAATTTTCTCCACTTCTGAAGAGAGAGTTTGCAGTTTAATGCAAATTCCAAAGCGCTTAAGGGACCTTGCATTTGCAGATACCTAATTCCCATTCCTTGCCCATAGCAAAGCTTTATTTAGAGTGTTCCAAAACCACAGCATTCTAATTATTGGTTGGAGATCAGTTAGAAGTATTGTGGCTGGTCTGTGCTTGGTAAAATAAGGGCCGTTCTGGACTATGTTGCCAGTGAATCTTCTAGAAATGTATGAGTAAGTCACCGTTTTAAGAACTATGAAACAGATTAGTGAATAATGCTCGCGTCTTCCCCAGCATAAAGGGCAATTGTAATCTTGGTGGACGTAAATGCTGCTGCAGTAAATTTCTAGCTGAAGGCGTCAGAACAGCTCCGTGCCCGTGATTTATTTGCGCATGCGCCGTGGCAGTTTACACGCATCGCGGCGCGAGGATTGTTAAAAACAATTGCCACTCTGAAAATGAAATCATTCCACTTACGGCGTTGCTCCCCTTCATCAAACTGACACCGGGATATCTGCGGTGTAAATCGCCTGTCACTGCCACATGGACCGTATATAATTTATCCCCCAGGGATACCAACACAAGGGCGGTAATGATATACACCGAGACAACTGCATGGAGTCACACCTATATCGGACATTGTCCATTGTTTGACGCGTATTTATTGCTCACTTGCAACAGTCTCGCTTTCTATACTTCGTTAGTTTCACTTGCAGGCAGGCAGAACCTTACTAAACTTTATAGACATCCGAAAGCCTGCGGGACATTCCCGAAATTCGTTCACACTAAGCTCCAAGCATTCTTGCACCCTTTTGCGACACTGGTATGCGTATACTTTGCACAATGATAATATCCCTTCATTTGATGACCTTTAACGGTCTAATCTTATTTGGTGGAGTAAATTCCTTGCAAGCCACACAGGGCATTAGGTTATTTTGAAATACGCGAGCAATTTATAAAGTAAGGTCCGATATTTTATACAAATCAAACCACCATACATAGTTGCAAAACGATTGTTATATTTAGTTTCTTATATCTTTCTGCATTTTTCTATACAGTTGTCATGTTTGTCTGAACATTTGTCATAATTTTCTACAAGCCTTTGTATGCCGACGTCATAGAAGTCTGCTGCCTGTGAGGATAACCAGTCATTGGATAACAGTAGATAACCACTGGATAACAGTGAAAATTGCCAATCGCCGACCTTCAGGGATCCTTTCATCCACAATATTAACCAGATCTTCTCCGATCATTGAGAGTCGGCCTGATCGCGGTTCATTATGGACAGAGTTCCGTCCGGGGCTTTGAAAGCTCTCAGACATTCACGCACCTTGTTGTCACTTCACTGATATTTCGATGAATGTCCGCTGCTCAAACGTTCCTAACTGATACAAACCGAATTACAGACCATATTTCACAGTCGGCTGGCCGATCGATTGTTTTAAAAATTTTAACCGAACTGTGAACAGCACACTGCAACACTACCAATGCAAATGACGTCGTTCACGCGCAAGGCATATCGGGAGGCGGTGCTAGCGCATTTCAGTGTTGGCGTGAAGTCGATGAGCTACAGCGATTCGGATCTTTCTTTATGAATTGCCTTCGTATCTCACTCACAAAGGGGAAGCGCTTTGCTCTGTCAGCCTCTTCTATTCTTCCTTCATCTCTTCGTTTCCGCATTTGTACCACTTATTGCACATCATCTAGTGAAGTCACCATTAGTTGCCCTCTGTTTCGAAAGAATGCAACTTGAAAATACTACCGCATTAGAACATTTAAAGAAAAATCATCCTAGAAGAGTGGAGTGAGTGTGTTTCGCGGTAACATGTGAATCTCGCATTCGGGAGGTTTCGTTTCGATTCCCATCAATTGCCCATGTTGGCCTTGGTTTTTTTCGGGTTTTCCCTAGCTGGAAGGCAAATGGGGTGGTTTCTCTTCAACCATGATTTTCCTTTTCTCATTTTTCTTTCATTCCTTTTCCTTTCGTGTTCCAGGTGCGGTTGTAGGTTTCTAGTGTGAGGTGATGCTGGACAAATAGCACGGATGCTTGCTCCAGGAAAAAAAATATTCCCAGTGGACACCAGGGGGCTGTCTGGTTACAAGGGTCGTTCATCGCTCTTTTTGAGCAGATCAATAGTGGGCCAGCTCTTCGAACCAGGACTTGTTAGGATTTTTGTGGCTGTAGTTCCTTCACTTCACCTGTCTTCCTGAGAGACGATAGCCGCAATTGGTCGTAGTGTGCGAGGTGTCCCCCTCCTTGTATATCTTATCATCTTTTAGACAAGTAGTTGCTGAATGCAATATAATTAAGAACCTTATTAAACCCTCTTTGAGCTCCAGTTGTCAGGATTTTGGGACTGTACATTTTCATTTGATTACAATAATAGTAATTATTATTCCCTACTCTCCGCAGTCTGGAAGTAGCACGTGCATGTTTCAGAAATAACTAAACTCCAACGCTCGAAAAACTGCAATTATAATACTTGTTTCTCAAGTAAAGACTATGGAAATTAACCGGGCCTGTACAAATTGGGTAAATACTGTTCCAAATTTGGCACAACCCCGCATTTGAGACTTTTAAAATTGCCACACATGGGTTAGCATTTTCCCGAATTTACATTAATCAGTTTTTATTTCGGCAATCGATAATAATGCTGTCCACCAACCAATGCTTTTTCCTGAACTTATAGCCAGGTGTAAGTTTCGTTTAGACACACTTAAAGTACAACTTCAAGTAAACATTAATTCGCATTCGAAGTAGCAGACATAAATAATACAATTCAGACTTTTTATGTACTTCCAAAAATAAATTCATAGGCCAACAAATATAACAGATTTGATTTTTGCAGCTTTTATTACAGAAACATTGTAGTATTTTTTTTTTTCAGTAATTGTGAAATATTTTTGTATGCATGGCAGGAGTTTTTGTCTTTTATAAGTATTATTACAACAATACATTCTCATTGGTGCCTTCTAATGTGATAATATATCATTAAGCTGTGTGATAAAACAAGCTAACCCGCCTTCGTGACATTCGGGTAGCGTGTCTATCCACAAAGAAACACTCAGAAATAAGTTCTATAGGTCGCTGGGAATGCCCATGTTGTTCTATAGAAGTGAATGGAGAGGGAAAAAAAAAAAAAAAAAAAAAAAAAAAAAAAAAAAAAATCAAATATGTAACCTAAAAAGAGACTTGTGTATTCAGTTCCTGAACTTCCCTTACTGAACTAGAAAAGAAATATAGATTGAGAAAAAAACAATGAAAAACTGTTGAAAAATGTGGAAGAATGATCAGAGGGCTCCAAATTGTCTAATTCAGTTATAATTCAGTTAGAAAGGGATAATCTGGAAGACCAATACCATAGTTGGACAATTCCAATTGAGCGGGGAAACCAAACTTTCCAAATTATAATCACCATTTATCATCTAATACTATGTATAGGCTACTGTCCCGTACATTTGTGTCACGCACAATAGCTTTCTAAGCATCTTTTAGCAAGCAATTTCTTCGCATCGGATTTACTCACAATTTTCTCCCCTCTTTCTAATGAGTTATATTACTTACTTTCTCTGTGCATTTCATACATTCCGTTATTTTAATTATTTTTCCTCACTTCGTTGCAACGATGATTTCCTCCGCGAGTAGCATTTATATCCTTCTCTGTTCTTTCTTCAAAACGTAAAACATTTGGTTTTTACTTCACCTACCACTTATCCATAGTAATTTGATATCGGCGAATATTTTCGGAAACTAATTAGTGTGTGTTAGTGTGTGTGTATGAATGTGTGTGTGTGTGTGTGTGTGTGTGTGTGTGTGTGTGTGTGTGTGTGTGTGTGTGTGTGTGTGTCTGTACGTGGACAACAGATAACTAAAAAGGAAAGATCGATTTATTCGGTATTTAAGTTCAGCATGTTGTAAGGAAGCAACATGAAGTTTTCCAAGAAAAACTAAGTCCTAAAATACCCTTTACATGGAACTTTTTTCTTCTTTTATTTTTTCAAAAGTGACACTACATATTTAGCTTTATTACATTTGCAAATGATCCTACCAAATATTTGTTGGTATTATTAATTCAGCCATAATCATAAAGGTCGAGCATGTGTATATATCAGAGTATGATACACAGGAAGGGAGAAGGGGAGAGAGAGAAAGAGAGAGGAAGAGAGTGAAAGAATATCTTTCTGAAAGTGGCAGGACATTTCAATCCACCACGAGTAAAATTTTATTATTGATGCACATGTTTGCGAATGATGTACGTCGACCTGTAGTTTTAATTTGCATTATTTTCTCTTTTTATAATACTTTACATTTCATTGCATTTTTGCAAGGTTGTACTCAATACCCATTCCTCTCAAGTATGAAACTAATAGTTTCCTTTAACAGGTGCGTTACTTGGGCAAGAACAACTTCGTAAGTGAAGAATTTCTCTGCAAGTTGGGTCTCGAACCCTTGGCTGTAACAATGCATGTAGTGGTCTATGAGGTCAGGCACGGCGCCGCAAGAAATAGGCCACAAGTCGGCCAGCCACCATTAATTTTTGATGATGACACAACGAAGTGTAACGTTGGAACGCTACCCGAGGCACGTCGGATTCTTTGCGGAAACAGACAGTCCCGCATTTTGCCTCAAGGCTTCTCAGGTGATTGATGACTGCCTGGATTCTACCAGCCTACTTTCTTTGTCCTCTGCTTTCTACCGATACAATCGTTTCATTATTTGAAATCTCTATCACAGCTGGAAATGGAGAAATTATGAAACATTATGCACGATGAAAGACTCCACAGCATCCAATTAAAATTATACAAGAATCAGGGACACGCATAGAAACTGGGAGAAAACGACGATGCTTGGGTAAAAATCTGATGTGTTGCACTCACATGACTTTCTCTACTCTTGTACTAAACATTCTTACAAACTCTTATTCCTATATCTTCTTCATGTTAGTTGAGATAAACATTTGTACAACTTCTCCAAGTGCTAATTTCCTTGAAGGTACAAGGAGGAATACAGTAGGCTTTGTGCGATAGTCAAATGTTTTAAAGCTTTGAGATTCTGTTGTCTTTGCACACTTAACATATAAAAAAATGAACAACGATGACCCATTTCATGAAAGTTCTAAGTTTTCCGAAACTCACACACATAACAAGGAATATCTCCGAAATGGTTCACCCTACAAGAAAATTTATTGAGAAATAAATTGTGTATTTTAGCAAGATCTACATTTTTTGTATAGTATGATTTGGTCTATCTCTAACGGTTTACGAGTTATGAAAACGTCGTCCAGAGTAAATACGACTACAGGGGCTATAGCCAGAAAATTAAAGATATACATTTCATTTGTCATAAAAATATCTCAAACATATGACATTTTAATCAAAATCGTTAGAGCCATTTTCAAGAAAATCAAAATTTTCGAAAAATTTTCCATGTAAAAGGTAGTTTAAGGTGGGGCTATTTTCTTTAAAATCTTCGTGTCACATCCTTGAAATACAATAAACTTAAATACCAACTTTGGTTTTTAACCGACTTTTCGTTTTTGAGTTATGCTGTCCACAGACTGATAGATGACTGACACACAGACACACACACGGACCTTTTTTCTAAAAATGCTTTTTTTGGATTCAGGGGGCCTCAAAACATGTATTTCCGGTGAAATATCGGCATCGAATTTTTGGGTGGAATACAATACTTCTCCTACTTACCAGTAGAGAAAGTAAAAAAGCATGGGGCAAGATAAGAGTATAAGGTCTGTCTATATTAGAATTTCGATTATTTATGAGACCTTTTCAATTGTAAATCAAGTATAGTTCTGCTCTATGTATGTACTGAAACGTATTAAACATTTTTCTGGCTTCTATTTTGGAACCATGTTAGCCTAATGTCTGAACTAGAATTCAGATCTCACTTAGAGCATATTTTAATAAAAAATCTAATAAAAGTAGATTTATAATGGACTATTAAATCCAAGCTCCAAAGTCACGAACTGAGATATTTTTGTAAACCTTTTCTCTATAAAAGCTGTTTAATACTATTTTTAAAACTGCTGTTAGATGACATCACAATGGTTCTATTCCTTGGGTCTTTTCTGCTGGACACTTGTCTGAAACCAGTGAAGTGATAATCTCACTGTTTCCGTTTTGGCGCTTGGATTATTGTTGCAAATCACAGTCCAATTGATTTTGTGAAAAATGTTGTACAGTAAAAGCCTTTAACCATACATCGGGTGGAAGGTACTACTTCCGCCATACATTAACCAGGGATTCTATACGCGTGTAATAACTGTACCCTATACAACTATTGTCAAAAAGAGTCGTTTCTCCGAAAAAAAAAATAATTTGTGTCAATTATTTGGAGCCGTCTAGCTTCTTGATGAATGGATATAAATAGTGTATTATTTCATTAACTGTCGCGTAAACATTGTGTGAACAAGCTGTAATGCATTTCTACCTTGATTTGAATGAATTTAGTCACAATTTAATGTTAAAATTGTCATGCAAAGTTTAACTCTAAGAGGGATTTGGCAACGTCACGTTAACATTGTAGTAGTATGGTAGTGGTTAGTGGTAATAGTAGAATAGAGGAGTAGCAGTAGAATAGAAACAACAATAATAATGATAATAATAATAATAATGGTGGTGGTGGGGGTGGTGGCGGCGGCGGCGGCGGTGGTGGTAGTGGTAGTAGTAGTAGTAGTAGTAATAGTAGTAGTAATAGTATTAGTATTAGTAGTAGTAATAGTAGTAGTAGCAGTAGTATTAATAGTAGTAGTGTGCACGTGTAACGAATGGGGACACCTCGACCCACCGCTACTCCAACATAGATTATTGCAGGCTACCATCCCCAGGGGGGAAGGGATGAGGCGAAGTGAGACCGTAGGCTTGTCAGAGAGCGGAGACAGCGAAGCCCAGAGGCATAGAAATCCCTAACAGTTACAGATATTGACAGCTGGCGCACAACCAAAGTGTTTCCTTTACCCAGGGAGAGAGCGACGAGGCGCCACTTGCGGCCTGGACAGAAACTTCCAGACAGGGCCAGGGAAGAAGTTCCAGAGTGCAAGCAACTATACCATCTATCCGCATTCGCCGGAACGTATCGCGCTAACAACCAAATCTGAAAGATGACAAGGGAGGGAAATGAGAAATGAAGCGAAAGGAATCCATGCAGAAGGGATTACTGCACTCTAGAATTCTAATGGGGAAACTACGGAAAAACACATGTCAGAATGTGCGGTCACGAAGACCGAAGTAGTGGCGGTAGTGGTAGTGGTAGTAGTGGTGGTGGTCGTGGTGGTGGTAGTGGTAATGGTAGGAGTAGCAGAAGTATTGGTGGTAGTAGTTATCAACAAAGGTTTGGTTGAACTGTTTATCCCATTCCTCAGCAAGACTTGCTCGTGCAGGAAATATATGTTTAACTCAATTTTAAGAAGTATAGGTCTTAATCATAATGTAAGGCAAATGTTATTCTCAACTACTTAACTAAATCTAATATCGAACTTATGTAATATGTCGTTTCAATATTAAAGAAATTCATTAACTCAGAACTGAAGTTCTGAGTTCATTAATGATATTCAACATTACTCTTACAAAGTTCCACGTAATTAGGATTTATTTGTGCAAAACCAGGAAGCAACTGTTTCTAGCAACTTTCAACATTTCGTGCACATAAATTGTACTCGAGGTCGAAGTATACCGGATGGTGACTACACATACATATGTACAATAATAAATAAGTGTTTATAGAATACAGCCATTTAATTAAGATTGTCATAAGCCGAATTATGACGATTTATTATGCCTGGAATGGCTTTGGGTAATTTCTTATCTCCGGAGCAATCAACCGACAGGGACATTTGGGAGCCTTGCTTATGAAAAGTGCCAAAGCTAAATCGGACCTAGTTTTTCGAGGGCAAAAGAAAAAGTTACTAAAGGATGATATAATTAATACGTTAAAGCACTAGTTACCTCACCCGACTTTGGAAGGTTAGCTTTTGAAATTCCGATGATGATTTAATTAATTTCATTTATCCCCCGCCGTTTTTATGGAATGTTGTATAATGATCTAGACTAGCAATTGCAAAACAGGGGAGGTTGGATTTACCTCCCTACACTTTATGCGGCTATGCCATTCAGACATGCATTGTGCTTCAGTGGCGGTTTGATTATATGTTCGTGACGTTTGATTTAGGAAAGCACTTTTAAACCTTATGCAATGAACGTCTGTTCATTAGTTACTTCTTTGGTACTGCCTATGTTTAAGAAGTCTATTACTATTTGGCGAGAAAGCCGAAGTACATAACCTTAGAAGATACACCAAGTGATCTTAGACTTGTTAATTTGTAGATATATATTTTTTAAATTTACCGTCCTCCTCGTAGGTCATATCAGACAATGAATGAATGAAATGGAGGAAATTGCACTCAAATGAGTCCGGAACCCATAGAGCTTAAAGGTACCAGACATTAATTTTCTCAAAATGAGGCAAAAAAAAAAAAAAAAAAAAAAAAGAAAGAAAAGAAACCGAGATAAATCTTATTTATCCGGCTAACTTAACCTAAAATAGATTTGCTACACCCACACCTGAGAGGCGCGATGTTAATGTTCCTTAATTTTTATATTACGACAGTTCTAATTCTATTTAATTTTGGATTTCGTACATTCTGAAATAAAATCACAAGAAATCTCCCTGTAAAGCGGCCATTGCGATGTTAACCGTTAACATATTATTAGAAACTTTTGTAGTCAGTGCAGCAATTTAGAGAGAAAGTGATCGTTTAAAGCAAAGCGATCTTATTTTCTGATATATTATTTATTTATGGATCTTCAGTGAAGAAATATATTCTGTGATACTCAAGATACTCCATGACTTCTATGTTACTAATCAGGATACGTCAAATATCAGGCTGCTTTTATTGCTCTCTGAAAATAGATTTCTATCCTGTCAGATAACATTTTTGAGGTTATATTTTCTTACTGATAGATGGGTCATTTTAGGTTGCAAATGGCACAACATTTAATACAGATTATGTAGCCTCAAGCTTCCCTGGAGGAAAATCTGGCAAAGCTAGAGGAATAAACAAAAAAGCAACTGTAACTGCACTAGAAAGAGAAAACCAGGAGATTATTCACTGGAAAAAAGAATTCAACACATTTTCTGTCAGCAGTGGTACTTAGTGAAAAGCACTACCGCTCCTTGACCTAGATCTGCGTTTAAATCCTGCATTTAAACTATTCTTAATGTAGACTATAGCTATTGAAAAATGAACTTAATTGAGATATAATATAATTCCATGTAATTATCAATTGTCACATGCAACTTCGTATATCTTATCTGCATTACATGTAACCACTCTAACCATAATTATAGCTCTTTATAATGCAAATAAATCTTGTTGGGTCAATAATTCTTCATAATTATTAAGGCTATGTAAGCACGCTTTAAAGTTGTTGAAAATTGAATATCGACTTGTTCAAGTTACAACCTACAATTTTCGCCTCAACTGCCTTTAATATGGAAATATCTAAAGTTAAAAACTTTTTCAACCCTGAAATATGTGAAATTAGCCTTTTTTAATGCAGTACTGTAGTAAGAGTCTCTAATTAATCATATGTCTCGTAACGGATAATGCCATCAAATGCAATACCCTAAACTTTGTTGGTGCAGTTCCTTGGAAGTGAAAGTTAAAAGTAGCCTTGTTTTTTAAGTACTGCTAAATTCCTGCTCTGGATGACGGGTTAATGATAGCAGCTACCTTCCTCGAAAGATTTGTGGAATGATTAGAATTAATTAAAGTGTAAGTGCACTTTTGTATACAGCTTTAAAGTGATATGAAAATTAGCCAATTTTGGCCTATAATTTAAGTTGCGTCCTTCAGGCCGGAATACCACAGAATGGGAGACCTGTGTTCATTAGCTTGTATATTATGCGTCCAGTTTACCTTGCGTATATTGAAAGAGCAACTTTAGAAAACTGGAAATTGCTTCCGCATTAAAGGCTGATGTAAATGTACATTTGTAAGCTTTTTGAATGATCACCTGTTTGTGAAGAATGCAGTAGAGCGACCAAGCGTTTTATGTGAAAATAAATAAATCTTAATTAACTCGCATTGTGTTAACAGAACAACTTTTTCTGAATTATGACGTTGAGCTTCCTCATTCTGCAATTCATATTTGAAAGTAGAATATAAATTAAATTTTTTTAATAAACGAGACGAGAGTGAAATTGATTTAACCTAATCATGGAGCTGGTCATAGGAAAATTTTGGCCATTCATTGATAATGAAAATACTTCAATGTGCGCTTTGAAATACCTACGTTTAACATCGTGGATTTAAAGAAGTTGTGAAATTTCCGAAGAAAATTGGTGCCGACTTGAACGAGAGAAGCATCGTAAGGTACATCTTCACGTTGTAAATAGTGATATTTTATTTTTAAAAAATTCAACCGTTTGATTTTTGTGTATATAGTAGCCCTGACTTTCTAGTTTTCAAAAATGTATAGTTTGCATGCTTACTGTTACCAAAAATGTGCTCAATTTAAAATTTTGTACAATGGGGCACATATCGTTGTAGAAACTTCTTTTCAATTTATCCCGAAATTAAAACTTTCAATGTTTTACATTTTTTAATCCCAAGGAAGCACTCTTTAAATTGTGCTGTACACTTCATTTAAACATAATTTTGAAGCTTATTAGGCAGGAAACGCAGCAATAACTATGCTATTAACTTAAATCACAAAAGCTCTGTAGCCAACTAAAAATTCAGTTGGTAAAAATAGGAATTTAGAATTTCAAAATTAATAACTTTTTAATTAGACAGTTTGCTTGATATAATTGAGCTTCCAATCATTGCACATGTTCGGAGAAAAAAAAAGTGTGTATTAAAGAATAATATACTTATATTTTTATAGAAGCTACCGAATTAGAAAAAAAGAATGTGAAATTTCCAATTTTGAATTTTTTATGGTTACCTAAAAATATTTTTAAGTGTTCGTAGTGTAACTATTTCTAGCTAATTATGCCAATTATGGGAGGTCAGCCTCGTTAGGTCCCGGGGGGACCAATTGAGGAGCTACTTGATGGAGAAGTAGCGACCCCAGGTCGAGAAGCCCGTATAACTGGCCGGAGGGCTCGGGGTACTGACCACGTCCCACCCTCCAGTACTACACCCCACCAATGTAGTGGGCAGAGATTCGGGACACAGCGGCTGGGCGGCAAGCCTTGACCTTTCATGGACTGTTGCGCTGGAGTTTAGTTTAGTTAGTATGTTCCTCAAGGCAACCCTATTGTGAACTTTCAAATTTCCATAACTGCTTGCTTTATGGAATTGCACACTATGTCACACTAAGATGAATTTTGGTCCAAAAACAAATGATAGTTCACGTAGCAAGCGTGAGAAATAGACATGACACACGAAAATATTAATATTAACTATATTAGATATATGTCTGGAGCATATTTCAATGACTCTCGATAGGAATAAAAGATGAAGTAGGAGTAAAAGATGTCAGTGGACACGGCCTTGGTTACAAAGTAGACACCAGGAAATAGGACTCAGGTATATTGAGTCTACTACAAAATGATTTGAGGTTAGAGGACCCAGAAAACTATTGCTGTTTTCTAGAACTGACAAAGATTAAGTCAACTTTTACATTGGTTGAAGGCAAACTTGTACATACACTTCAGCTGACTACATGTTGCATATTGTTAATTACTGACGCTGATTGGCTGTCGTTGGATGAAAAAAAATTAGATGCAACTCATTCGTGTTGGATACAAAAAGTAGGATAGAAATTATATGCAACAAAATTGAGTGCCCTACTTTTGCTCTACATAATGTTTTTGACCAAGAAGTTGGACCGTGTGACATAGGCATAAATGATTTGTAGTTTAAGGCAATGATTGTTTAGAATTCTTTCCTTGTATTTAAATTTCAGTAACATAAGTGGAAATGTATTAACGAACTTCCTTAATAGCCAGTGCAAGTTCAAGTCTTTATGATTGTATTACCAAATGTATTTTTGCATTTTTCGGCAAAATTCCCGTTGAAACATATTTACTCTATTGAAGAAAGAACCAATATCTAAAACAATCCAAAAAGAAACATTCTGCCCCTTTGCTCCATTCTACTTTTTGCAGTTTTCGTGCTTCAGGAACGCTATTCCGTTCGTTCTGTTAAACTGGAATGCTTCATAACGCATTATGGTACGCTTGTTGTAGATAAAAAATTGTCCTCAGTGGCAAGTCAATATAGCCATATAAAGAAAGTGGGTCTAACTGAGGAAGAGATTTATTTCATTGACCCCGAATAAATCCGGAACCTATTAATACTACTTTCGTACACTTAATTTTTAAACGACGTTAAGTTTTTCTCACGAAAGGCATCTAAAGAAAACAACGCATGTTCTGTGGAGGAAAAAAAAAATGTTTTTGTGGTAATTTCACAGTATTTGTGAGCCCAATGGTTGCGCACACGATTGTTCTGCTTATCCTTTTTTTCTTTACTTTTTTTATAAATGCCTATAGTGTGTTTTAACTATTGTATTACTGTTTTATTGCATTCGGCACCACATATGATTGAAACTGATAATACATGAAATGAAATAGTCATTCCGAAATATAATTTACCCAAGAGATCTTCCAGACCTTAATTAGACTACCTCCCCGTGCCAGTTATTAGTAAACAAATAATAATAATAATAATAATAATAATAATAATAATAATAATAATAATAATAATAATAATAATAATAATAATAATAATAATAATAATAATAATAATAATAATAATAATAATAATAAAAACTTAAAAAGTAAAAAAATTAAAAACCCTCAGGGGCATTAGAAAAAATATGCAATAAGGAATTATAATGGTTTTAATAAAGTGCACAAGATAAGGGCGTTCTCTCTTACATGACTGCAAACTCCACGTCCTCTCGTATCAGTGGTTAAGCCCTGACAAGGGCAGGTACACATGACACGCCTCGGGCTGTCCTTATCCTACCAACACTCCTCACCAAGCTTAGGCTTAGACCACCACATACAGTTGTGTTTAATTTAAATAACAGAAATAGAATAGATAATTGATACTTAAACATTTAGTTGCTGTTCGAATTCATAACAAATATTTTTTATTGTCTACTTGTATGATAATTAACATGAATAAAGTGTATATCTTGTATCTTCGGTAAAAAGCCTGTGAAAAGTCCTTGATTCTGACTACTTCTACACAGTGATAAAACTCTAAGTGTCTTCTTTTCTCATCAGGTCAGGGAAGGAGTGTACAAAGTATGGAGTCCCGTATACACTCAAAATAACTATTTATGATACAAGGGTTAAAATGAAGATTTTATTTTGTGAGTGGGTGAGATTCCGAAACGAGGCCACAGACTGAGTTGAGGAAACCTACGAACAAAATAAAATCCTTTTAACAGTGCGTCATACACTATTTTTTAGACAGCCTGAATATTTATAGATATACCCATTATAGAGTATATATATATATATATATATATATATATATATATATATATATAAATATATGGTATTGTTTTACCTTTCTCATGACCATGACAGGTTGCGATGTTCATTTGCCTTGCGTAGCATCAGTGTTGGCAACATGACTTTTACAAAACCATAATATTCTACGTAATGCAGGCAGTGGAAATAATAAGGCGACGAAAATAACGTAACGAAATTTAATTAATTAATATTACAATTTTTTCTAAAATTACCCATATTCAAATTCAAACGACCCTCCATTTTAAACAAGCATTGTGTAACTCAGATTCACGACCTATTGGAATGAGGCGATGGTCATATTCCACAAGAAAACAAAGTTGGCATTATCAAAGTGTTAAAAACTGTTGAGCACTGAGTGGTAGAATTTTATACTTTTAACACTGTCGTGCAGTGCCAAAAGTCCGACTTTTACTATCAACTGTCTAAAAAGATTCTTTCTAAACATTTGACTGCCTGTGTAGTTCATCTATTAGCTGTGTATTGAAACCATTTCAGGAAACATGAATTAGGATTAAAAAGGAGTGGGAAAATAAGCTTTCTTTACGAATATTTTGCAGAATACGTAAGCAGGTTTAGCGAGGTTGGACCAAGATTCTGGCATTTTACATTTTCCCTCTTTATTTTCTTTTCGCCATATCAAAATGTAGCGAACTATACAACTTAGCAGAAAGAGCGTTGTTTATAAAATTCCGTTATAGACATTTTGACAGAAGTTAATAGGCAAGAACTTGGAATTTTTTACTTGATTTTCTATTATAACTCCCATTGGGGGAAACTAAATAAAATGCTACATATTCTCTCTAAGTGATATTTAGAGCATGCTATACTCCAAGAATCACAGCTGTCAGCCCAA
Organism: Tenodera sinensis; assembly: GCA_030765045.1. Classification (NCBI taxonomy): domain Eukaryota; kingdom Metazoa; phylum Arthropoda; class Insecta; order Mantodea; family Mantidae; genus Tenodera; species Tenodera sinensis. The sequence continues at coordinate 80,078,985 of CM060963.1, forward strand.
CTATTCTTGAGTTGTCATAATAAACAAGAATTAAATTTTGACCTCAAAGTAGCTTATTTTTAACGTTAACATCACATAGTTATTCAGTATATCATCATCATCGTCATCGTCATCATCACCATTATTATTATTATTATTATTATTATTATTATTATTATTATTATTATTATTATTATTATTATTATTATTATTATTATTATTATTATTATTATTATTATTATTATTATTATTTAGACACTAATAAATGCTTAAATGTCTTAAAATATTTGACAATAGGTGCTAAGGTGTCCTTGCTTAACAATATTATTTTCGTACTAGGAGACTGGAAAAGTTTGCTTGTTAGAAGCCATGATAAAATTCAATAATTATTAGCGCAATATCCACATACAATAGAGTGAGTTAGGCGGCCTACCCTAAGGGTCCTCAGAGGGCAATGCACCTGCCAGAGAAAATTGATACCCCAGCCACCGGCCACAGTAACAGTACCTACCTAACGTGTCTTGGATTCGATACCCGCTGGCATCATCACGCGCGAAGAGATTGTTATCATGTCGGTAATAACAATAGGCACCCAGTTCACACCCAAGTGACGAGGATGGTCACGCATTATGGAGAGCTATAAAATTTAAGCACTTGCACATTATGAAACATCTCATCAAAGATACATGCCCTTGTTACTTTGGGTGTATCACTGACAAACTAGCGGGAGTAGTTATTTCCACCTTTCATTTATCAACAACTCCATGTAGACGTTAAGATAATCATAGCTTTTGTTGTCAAAAGTTATACAAGTACAAAAGGATTTGTAATATGGTGTTCAGATGCTTTATTTGCACACAGTATTTACAATATACAATTCAAACATTGAAATATTCATAGACTCCTAAAATGTTGATTAAGAAAGAACAATTTAAACTCTTTTTACTTTCTGTATTACGCACGTAATAGATACAGAAGGTATTGCATTCCAACTAAAATTCTATACCGAGGTTCTAATGGAAAAGTACGTTTTGAGGGCCTCTTAGTCCGAAAAAAAGTATTTTTAGCAAACTATCCGTGTAAGTGTGGATCCTTGTATGTGTTAAATACCAAAGTTGATTTTTAACTATTCCACGGTTCTAAGATGCGACACGATGATTTTCAAGAAAGTCCCCACTTCAAGCTACGCTTTACATAAAACATTTATCGAAAAATTATGATTTACTTAAAATGGCTCTAAAGATTGGTATTAAAATACCACATGTTTGAGATATTTTCATGACAAAAGAAATTTATATCTTAAGTTTTTTGGTAGTCCTTGAAATCTTCATTCTGGATAACTTTTCCGTAACTGGTAAACCGTAACAGATACACAAACATAGACTGCACAAAAAGTAGATCTGTTAAAACACACAATTTATGTCAAATATATTTTGTAGAATTAACCATTTACTGGTAATTTGTTATTGGTTTGCATTTTCTCAATTAGGAGGTCGTTATTGTTTTTAATAAAAGCTTACTTTTCTACTTAATTTAAACTGAGATAAAATATTTTGAAGGATAGCTTCCTTATGGCTTGTGTTGTAGGTACAGATGGAATACGGGTGACAAGCTAAACTCATAATATTTATGCATTTGAAATTACATACCCTTAGCATGCCACTACGAGAAATAAGGCACAGTAATAGAACTTAAAAAAATCTCGGAAATGCTCATTCCCAATGTTCCCACAAACATTTCTTGAAATAAATTGTATATTTTAAGCAGATCTATACCTACCTATTTTTGTGTAGCATCTTTTTACCTATCCATTAGACTAATGATTTACCATTTATACAAAAATTATACAACATACATTCCGGGACAAGGTATTTCCAGAAAATTCAAATTTAAATTTTATTATTATTATTATTATTATTATTATTATTATTATTATTATTATTATTATTATTATTATTATTATTATTATTATTATTATTATTATTATTATTATTATTATTATTATTATTATTATTATTATTATTATTATTATTATTATTATTATTATTATTATTATTATTATTATTATTATTATTATTATTATTATTATTATTATTATGACTATTATTAATATTATTATTATTAATGTAATAATTAAAAATAGTGAAAATTTTTCTTGCAAAGCGTGGTCTGAGGTCAGGAACTTTTTTTAACACATTCGTGTCGCAACCTTCGAAGTTGCTGGGCTTAAAACACCTAGTTTGGTATTTATGCGATTTTCTTAGTAATGCTGTTCACATACACGCAGACACACAGTACACACACGGACGTTTTTCTAAAGATAATTTTTCTTTCCTTTTCAAGAGATCTCAATTATACAGCTACGCATTTCTAGTGAAATTTCAATATCGACTTTTTGGGTGGAATGCAAAACTTCGTTTATCTAAAGTATGTGCTAGAGATCGAGAGAGAGAAAGAAAGGAGCAGAGAGCGAAAGAGAGAGAGAGAGGGGGGGGGGAGAGAAAGTGAGAGTGAGAGAAGACAATAAATCGCTGTCTTTGTACATGTAGGTATATACATGCTTTTGAAATTTCGTTATTCAATAAAAATTTCAAATTTTACAGATACACTGCCTCAAATAAAAGATTGCAAGATTTATTCTACATGTCTCGATTGCCATGGGCCTTCGGGTTGTTAGTGGTTTATGCAGAGCAACCGGGCGTGAGGATTGGTGCCATGTTATAATCGTTAGGGACCCCGATTATTAGATTGCTAGGCAACATCGGCGTTCGGATCTGGTTTTTCTTCGGATCTTCCCTTAATCGTTCCTCCCATGGATAGCGCTAGAAGCAAAAATAGCTCTCCAGGGCCTACGTGTGGTGCTATGTCGCAGTTAATGGAAGCACTTGTGTCTGCCTGCTCCTAACTTCTAGAAGGGTAATATTCATTAGTTACTTCAACTCAATCTGAACTGAACCTTTCGACACAAGGCAGTATACATTGTAGCCGTTGTTTAAATATCTAGAACAAAAATAAAAAGCACCTGGTATACAAGAGCACATTACAAAGAGGAAGGTAGGTTGAAAATGACCACCACCGCACGTGAAGTACCAAGCAGGGCTGAACAATTAGTTGACGGTGAAGCAAGAGCAATAAAACCTTTTTTCTGGCATTTCACATCCGCGAACTGGCTCTTAACCTTATTTCTCGAAAGTCACAACGGCTCTTGTTCCATTTTTTTATTTCTGCTCGTAAAGAAATGCCCAAATTATCCTGAAGCAATGTGGCCTGAGCAGTTAAGAGAGAAAGTTAAATCTTTTGTCACGGGGTTTTAAAACCGCTTTATGAGCATAAAGCAGTTCGTGGAAGGAACCTTCCCTATGAGGTTTATTGCCTCTAATATACCTCTGGGAGTCGCTGGTGCAGTGAACTGACAGCACTGCACAGTTCGTCATTAGCTTCATAATTACCTCACCCCAAGAGCGATTCATGCACAGACGAAGAAAGAAAAATAGAACGGCAAGGATGGAACAAAGCGGAAGCGAAAACGTAACGGCGATTAAAATAAATACCCAGTAGCATTTTAACCATTTCACCACATGACTTTCTCTACTCTTGTACACACCATTCTTACAAACTCTTATTCTGTATCTTCTTCATGTTAGTCGAGATAAACATTTACAGAAATTGTGTTGATAATTTCCTTTTGTGAAAGGGGAATGTGGGAATACACTAGGCTTTGAGCGATAGTCAAATCTAGCTGGTCGCTGTATGATGACTTTGAAATACCGTTCTCTTTGTTCGGCCAAGAGGCAAAAACGTAAATAACGACCCTTCATTTGAGAAAAGTGTTGCAAAACTCATACAAAAAACAAGGAATATCTCCCAAACGGTTCACCACCCCCAAATAATAATAATAATAATAATAATAATAATAATAATAATAATAATAATAATAATAATAATAATAATAATAATAATAATAATAATAATAATAATAATAATAATAATAATAATAAATACTTTGGACATAAATTCTGTGTTTTAACTAGATCTATATCATCTGTATATTAAGATTTGGTCTATCTCTTACGGTTTAGCAGTTATGAAAAGTCTTCAAGAATAAAGAAGACTAAACGGGCTATAGACAGAAAATTCAAAATACACATTTCAGTGCTATAAACATATCAAAATTGTTAGTCATCTTAGAGAAAATAATAATTTCCTAAACATTTCCATATAAAGGGTAGTTTAGGGTGGAGGGATTTTCTTAAAAATTTTCGTCTCGTAGCCTTGAAAGGTATTAAACTTAAATACAACTTTGGTTTGTAACTGACTTTTCGTTTTTGAGTTATACTGATTACAGACAGACACACAAGTCCTCATGTCGCATCCTTGGAAGATACTAAATTTAGATAACGTCTGGGTATTTAAACACACACACACACACACACACACACACACACACACACACACACACACACACACACACACACACACACACACACACACAAACGCACACACACAGGAACCTTTTTCTAAGAATGCTTTTCTTTTTGGATTCAGAAATATATTTGCGGTGAAATCTCGACATCCAATTTTTGGGTCGAATACAATATGGGAGTAGTTTAAAGAAATTTTTATTTTGTTGGACTGTAATTTAAGTTTAAGAATAATTTACTTTAAATTAATGTACTGAAATAGTTTTGGAATGAGTGCGTAGTATAAGATTATTTTTGGATCATATCATAGATGAGAAAAAAATAACAGAATTTAAAAATCTTTTTTGAGAATAACGATAACGAGGTAATGTTCTACGAACTTAAATATACATAAAAGTAATAAAAATTAATTTCAAATAAAAAGTGGCACGATTGGTTAGACACTGGCCTACTGATCCAAGGTCACGGGATCAAATCCGGTCCATACCGATGGTTTTTAAGTGTGCTTAAAGACGACACCTCCATCTCAGTAGATTTACTGGCATGTAAAAGAACTCTAGCGGGACAAAATTCCGGCACACCGGTGACGCTGATGTGATTCTGGCAATTGACAGCCTCGTTAAACAAGACAATAATTTTAGGCATCACAATGTTTTAGTGGTTATGCTGTAGAGAAAACAATAGATTGCCTTAAATGAAATTGTGTTTAAAATCTTCTAAAAATTCCTATTCGTTCGCATCTTATGGAGGCATGGATCATTTTCGTTGTGATTATCCTTCAACAGCCCTTCAGAAATGCCAGAGGTTGACTGCATTGTGACCGGACACAGTCCATGAAAATAATCGTACATCTTGAGAGAATATTCATCTTCATAATATGCAAGCACATATTCATTACAGCTGTTAAAACGCCACGATGCTTTTGCACTTTTTCTTGGCCCATCTCTTCTACAAGCACACATTACCCTGTCCCTTCTTGATAGCTCTGAAGATAAATTTTCGAAATAGCTTTCATCATCCCAGCTGTCATACCCTGTTATATTTATCGTCAAGATTTATTACTGCCTGTGCAATTTACCGCTTCTTGCCCACATCATTCTAGTTTCTGGCCTTTAAAGCAGGCATGCGATTAATGACGATTTTAATTCCCGCTTTTGCTTATCCCGGATCAGAAAAAATAATTAAGGCATGAATGTTTGCGAATGTAACCGACGGTAATTTAATTTTATCCTAGTTGTTTAGTGTGCAGTAAATGCAGTTATGCTACTAGTTAAATGAAGTCAGGGTGTTATTAGTACGAACGTTAACAAAGTTAACAATCGGTTAGACAAAAAATGTTCGTTGAATAACCTTCGTTGGTATCACGTGGTAAATCTTAATGGCGTTATACCTTCCCCTTCCAAAATTATTTTGTAAGGATACTTCCGTCTTTGTTTCAACTCTCTTCGAAACGGCTGCACGCCAACAATACATGTTTAACCCAGAATAAGTTGCCTTTTAATTTTATATATAATAATAAGAAGGTCCTCTGCTTAGTGTAATGATAGCGCTGCTCCTTACCAAGCAAGAGACCCGCATTCGATTCCCAGTAACGGCGTGGGGATTTTCTTCCCCTGGGAAACCTGGTCCGGGGTGCACTCAGCCTTGTTAGGTCCTTGAGGGACAAGTTAGAAGCGTGCAAAGCGGGCAAAGACCGCAAAACCGGCCGAGAGGAACCGGAGCGCTGATCACGTCCCACCCTAGAGTGCTGCATCCCGTTCATGAGCCTGTGGCGGACAGACGTGGTGAACGCAGCAGCTAGACCGTAGGCCTTGACTGCTGCGCCGCAGGGTTAGTTATAATAATAAGAAAGCTAATTTATGGTCCAACTAAAGGAGTGGACAAAAACTGGAGAATTAAAGCAAATGCAAAAATAAATAAACTATTTAGAAACCAAAGTACAATCAATTTTGTGACAGAAAGTTGACTGTTGAGAGAATAACAGTTTTAATACGATTTTTAAGGGAATGGTGCAGAGAAAATGTGAGTTGCTAAAGTTTAAACCTATTTAGCTCAAGGTTTATGCTCTAAGTACCTTATATAAACAATGGACAATTTTTAATTTCAGTGTGATATCCCTATGAGTTTTAGAGTTATTAAATGTTCAGACTGACTTTCATTATTTTATTTGATGATCCCTAGTTAAAAGAAAAAAAATAAAGTTCTGTCAGTTGATGGTTCCACCTTTTTTATGAAATTTATACTGCTCAAAAAACAGAAATTGCTAAAAAGAAAAACTATATGAACGATTTATTTTATTTAGTTTTGGTAATTTACATGAGAAATTTCAGACAAATTTGATGATTTGCATCATGTGAACATTTTAAAAACTGAATGTAATGGAAAAAAAAAAAAAATAATTTTCAAAAAGGTCTAATTTCAAAAGAAAAAAAATATTCTGGATTTTTAAGCTGCATCATTAATATAACATTGCTATAATTAATATAGGCAAACTAACGTGGTACAAAAGCTCATCCGAGCCAAAGCCTACCACTCCCACCTCTGCCCACCACAGGCGTCATGAGCGGGGTGCAGTACTGGAGATGGGGCGTGCGCTCCAGTCCCTCCCACAAGTCTTCTCGCCCAGGAGGCGCTACTTTTCAATCAAGTAGCACCTCAATTGGCCCCTCAGGGACCTGACGAGGCTGAGTGAATCCCAGAGCAGCTATTCCAGCAGGAGAAAATACCCACGCCGTACCGGGAATCGAACCCGGATCCTCTGCTTAGCAAAACAGCAGCGCTACCATTGTGCTAAGGAAACGACCATAAATATAGGTACTCTACTTAGGTTATAAACAGTCTAAAGAGATTTTAAATTTATTGCCCTTAAGTATTATTTATACTAAGTTTCAGAGGTGCATATAACGTCATCATTTGCTCTCCCTTGGCAAGTAGGACGTTTTAAGACTTTTAAAGGATAGCAGTAATGCAGTTTAATATACAAGAGTATTTTTATCTCGTAGTTCAGATAACATACGTGTTCATCCGGCCAATCCGAGGTTGTTGTGTGAACTGAAGTAAATAATTATAATAAAAAAGTAAAATAAACGCTCGATTACTCTTGTACGAAACATTAGCAAGACCTTCACTTTGCTATTTCAGCGAGTCATGAACTTTACGGACAAGAGAGGAAAGCAAAATAATTGCTGTGAAACGAGGTTCATGAGATACACAGCAGGATACGCCAAGTGGAATTACGAACTCAAAGATGAAGTGATGAACGAACTATAGAACACTCATCAAGTACATACAACAATACCAGAATAACTGGATAAATCATTTGCAACGAATGAGTTTGGATAGAGTTCGCAAAGCCAAGCTTTGTTATTGCCCAACAGGGATGAGATCTCTGGGCAGCTCGAAGACAGGCCATTAGGTCTAATACTTGTAAGGAGGAAGAAGAAGAAGAAGAAGAAGAAGACGAAGAAGAAGAAGATATTTAAGAACCTACCCACTATCTCTGCAATTTGGAGTCTAACAGAGCATTGAGATTTTGTGGAAAGCCTAAAAACGATTCAACTGAAGCCCTTCTGTTTAGGACAGGAAACAGTTGATTAGTTGTTTTTTAATCTCCGTCTAAATAAAATATATTAATTTTATTAATGATCTTCTCTTTATGTTAGACGTAATTACCTGTTTCATACATGAATCAATGCTTTTGTCCATTCCCTTTTTGGTCGTCGCAAACTTCTTCTTCCTTCCAAATTTTCTCTCTCCCTATTTTCACTAATTGTTCATGACACCTTGGATGTATGTGCATTCCTTTCCTCCTTCCTTCTTTGCACCATTTAGTCACTAGTTGGGCTTTGCATATCTCTTTGATTCCTTCATTTGTTACTTTATCGTACATTGTCTTTCGAGCTATGTTCCTTAACACTTTCATTTCCGTGTTTCCACAATTAGTCGTGTTCTTATAGTGTCTACTCTTGTTTCTAATGCATCAGTTATCAGTTGGATTACTTCTTTATAAATTTTGACTTTTGTTTCTTTTCTCATATGTTTATTTCTCTATACTAACTCATTAATACTTCCAAATATTTTTTTTTGCCTTTAAAATTTGACTGTTAATTTCTTAGGCTAGATTTCCTCCACTAGTAACATTGACAGCCCTGAAATTGAAATGCATTACCTTTCTATATGTTGTTTTCAATTTCCAGTTTCATCTAACGGTTGTTAACAATGCTGTCAATAATTGCCAAGATCATATCAGGGCCGCTGTCCTGCTGGAGTTCTTTTACATGCCACTAAATCTTGTAACATGGAGCTATACCTTTAAGCACACTAAAAAAAACCGTCAGTCTCAGCCTGACTTGAACCCACAACCTTGGATAAGTAGACCAGCACCTAACCAATTGAACCATTCGGATCGACTAATCTCTGATTAAATAATAAGCGATAGCCACTGCTACTGGCATAGATTCCCAGAAAATCTTGCCGCAGAACTAAAGGGGTTTTCTAGATTCTTCGTGAATCTTCTGACTGCCAGCAAGTTCCAGATTTGTCGGTATAAAAACTGGTGGAACGCCCGAATGAATTTGTTTTTATTCAGTGGGTATGGAAACGAGATAGCTGCGTGAGTACAGTCATTGTGAGAGAAACGTCACATCGAAACGAAGATAATGGAGCAGTTTATTGAGTGTTGAGCGATCGTATCGTCACAGTTAGTGTTTGAGAGACAAAGAGAGAACTGAAAGTCAGAAAATTGGGTGTTAAGTTATGAGAAGACAAAGCTGTGAGTTGTAATATCACGAGGGACTGTAGACTGTGTTAATGTCACTAAAGACAACTGTTTGTTATGCATTCAGTTAGAAGAAAATAGAGCGAAAAAAACAAAAAATAAGTGGACTATACTTCTGTCATTTTGTCACAATAAGCATTCAACATCTTTCACAAGGAGAAATTGTCTGCATAAATAAGATTTTCTTTGAATGAGACATCTAATTTAATCCCATATTTTTTTGCAAATCGAAATGATAATAGCAGTTCCATTGGTTTTCCTAAATTTTAATTGCCTTTCGGCTGCTTTCATTTGTGTAGCTGTTAACAAGCGCTAAAAAGTTTTCATGCAATGTGATGTGCTTGAAGTCGTATCGTAGTTAGGATTCACTGTATAGATTTATTTCCTTGCAATAATCGTAAAACAGTGATAGCGACTGATTTATTCTTCTCAGACAGCTAAAACAGTTTTCGTTAGCCAACTATGTGTGCCATTTTCCACCATATTGCAGCTTTGTTTATTCACACGGTTTATTCACTCTGCTGCAAAGTAATGCATAAATACGCATGATGCACGACTAACAAAAGAGTGAAAAGTGTGTTTTAATTTTTGTTTTAAACATTGTCATGGCTAGTCGTGATAACATGTATTCTTAATACCCTCTTTCTGTACTATATATGTAGAATAAGTTTTATCGTAGTAAAATAGCAACCACTTCGATTCTTAAGCTGTCAGTTCATTTCTTGAAGCATTCATGCCTCATAATGCAGAAACGGCTAGTTACTATCTTTATAGCCTAAACAACTTCATGCTTCACATAGCATGAAAAGTAATAAGAAGGTTTACGATGATTTAATAGGTAGAGAAATATAGCCCTGAAAATAATTCAAGTTTTAAAGTAATACAAAACGTGTACAGAGATAAATGAAAACAGCTTTACTACTCACATTTTATATTTCAATAAAACAATGCTTTCAGCAAATTATAGAAATATACAGGACTTATACTATGACTCTATGAGTAGATTCGGGGGGTTTAGCACATCCATCTATGATGACCTGTTGTACCTATGCTCCAGACGGGGCAACATCCGGCATGCTAAGGGCGGCCGGACCTGAGGAAGGACGACAGCAGAGGGCATGGTCCTAACAACTACAGATTTAAACTCCCTGGAGGTGACTCGTACAAATGGCACCTCTCCCGGCTTACACATCCCCGAGAGAGGGGCAGTTGAGTTGCAACAATATATGGCTCAAAAATAGTATACAGCCCAGCATCTTTTAGGTTTTATTTTCCTTTTCACAGTAAGGGTAAAAACCTTTCTCATGCTAAAAACATCAACTTATCATAACAAAAATTAAATTAAATTATTTTATTGTTTAACGACGCTCTCAATTGCCGGGATCACATCAGCGTCACCGTGTGCCGGAATTTTGTCACGCAGGAGTTCTTTTACATGCCAGTAAATATACTGACATGGAGCTGTCGTTTTTAAGCACACTTAAAATCATCGGTCTGGGCCGCATTTGAACCCTCGACCTTGAGGTCAGTAGGCCAGCATCTAACCAACTGCGCCACCCAGACCAACAAAACTTATCATAACGATATCATGGTAAGGTACTCAAATATACATGGTAATGAATTGATATAACTTTAGGAGGGTTTGCAACATTAAATCGATTTCATTTTGTACTATCTTTATTGCTGCAGCAGCAGCAGCAGCAGCAATCGCACCTGGAGACTTTCCCCGATTCGCAGGATGAGAATTTACAGAGCGTAAATGTCCTGCCATGCACGCCAAAATCCCCGTCGACACTTAGAAACCTAAAATAGTAAACCAGGATGAAAGGTGAAGTGTAATGAGAAGTAAGATGAAGTTGAGGGACACGAAATTCGGGGGATGTAATTATCCTTCCCAGAATTCGTCTAGTGATGAGGTGAAAACTCGAAAAAATTCATGGTTTCAGAAAGGTGGTGTCTATCTTTAATTAAATTCAATATCTTTGTACGAGAGGACCAAATATTAAAAATAATTTTTATTAGAATTGAATATTATTAATTGAACTATTTTGGCAGAATCGAACGCAGGACCTCCCGAATGCGGGTCACCTGAGCCATCCCACTCGGTGGTTTTATACTAAACCGTACTTTAATATTTTGTGTTATTTACTTCATCCATAAAATTAAAATGTTACCATATGAATTTTAATTTATCTACTTGTCGAAACCTTTTAAACCGATTTCGCAGAAAATAAACTAATAAAATACTCTATATAATAAAGCCCCCCTTAACGAAACTGTGCGTAAACAAAACCCTACTTCACCGAAACGACGGAAGGAGGGAAAAAAGGTAAGAAATAATGAATGCAAAGATACGAGGAGCTTAAACTTGCAATAGCAAAGTTGCTGTGAAATTAGCGATGTTATTCTTCCCAATCCTAAATTCCAACACAGGCACCTGGTATTTTATGCACTTATGCCGTTATAAAAAGTGTAAACTGCTTTCACGTGGAGGACCGCTCTTATTACAGTTAGTGTTGGTCAGTGTGGTTTAAGATACCGGCGAAAAGAAAGTGTTTATAAGAGGCACTGAACAGAAACTCAGATCTCTTTGTATACTGTAATGCAACAATTAAGAAAGACATATGACTGTAAAGGTTACCTAATATATCATACTGATAAAATATATCCATAAATTTGTCACAAATTTCAGTTGCTAAGCTATTTTCAAGATTCGAAAGCTTTGAAGTCTTTTCCTATTTACAGTAGTAGTGAGTAAATTGTTTAATAGGAACAGTAAAACTAATGTTTGAAGTGTTATTATTCCTGATCATACTCAGGAAATAATATCAAAAGCCAGACGTTGTAGTAAGTACTCATAGTTTACAAATAAATGTTATGCTAGTAAGCGAGCCGGCTCCACGGTAACGTATGAGGCGCACATTCAGGAGGTTCTGGGTTCGAGCCGGGTAGGTGACTGACCGTGGGTTATTTTGTGGTTTCCCCGAGTCAGTAGGAGTTTGCTGGTCTGTCCCTCATTTCCAGTTCCCATTCTTTGTTCTTATCTGTTTGAGGGTTGTACGACAGGCGATTAGTGCCTCAAGGTAGAAAGGTGGAATTTGAAAATATTTATTCCTGGCGCTTGGCGGAACTGACGGTGTTCCCTTCTTTCTTGGGAGTGTCTCGTATATTTTTGATAGAGGATGGCTAAGGTACAGCTGGCTGACGTTAAGCTTGGTGTCATGTGGGAATCGCTAGGGACACCGTCCTTGCTAGCGCACATCGTCGTCTGGATCTGGTCCCCTTCATCGCTTTCTCCTGGGAGTCACGTTGTAAGCACAAAGGACCCATGTGCGGTACTGTACGTCAGTTACTGGAGGCCCCTAATCAGACTAATTCCAACTCCTAACCATGCCGCGCCCCAATGATCTAGTTGTCCACGGGCCCTTGAACAACACTCATTCACTCCCCCTAACCATGCAGCACCCCATACTCCTATACACAGTAGAATACTACGTTGTTTGATATAGTTAGCCATGTGTAACAAATAGGTATGTGTATGTAATTCCAAAGCTCAGCAACCACAAGAACAAGTGCAAATTAGTTAAATTACAGCTTTCCTTTGCGTGCTGAGAGCAGTAACAGTCACATAACTTCTATTTATAACATCTAATTACCTTAAATATGGAAAACAAAATTATCTTCAAAGACCGTGACTGCAGGGAGAATGATGCCTCCATGCTTCATTTTAATTATAATTTTATGTGTAGAATTACTACTTTTAGCTGCATGCTATTTTAATTTTTCCAAAAAATATAAAATAATAAAGACAGGAAGTCATTAAGAGACATTTATTTTCATATACTGAACTATTATATTCCTGTATTAACTGCCAATGTTCTAGCGTGGAAAAAAGGCATTAATGTTTGGACAAAAAGAGTATTTAAGAAAAATAAACCAAAATTCCGGCTTTAGTTTACGAAGTCATGGTTTTGCACTGTGAGGTACAAGGTAAGTCTACACCGAAAATTTGGTCAAAATGTGTAAAATCCTATATGTTTCTGGCATTTTTTGGTAGCTTAGATTGTGTAGAAATAGATGATATGCTATTTTTATCATCTGTACCACTTTAGGTCATTAATGACCATTTAAAGATAAACATACAGATGCTCGACGTTTAAATGACCTGTAAGGCTACGCTGAAGATTCCAATTTCTTTAATAATCAACCTATCACTATGAAAATGTAACCACAGAATAAGAACTTTAGTTTAAACTAACAGTCAAGTTTTCATGCTGGTATACCAAATACTTCATTAATTATTATTTTATGTGAGAATATTGTAAAAAATTGTTTGCTACATAAAATGTTCTATGTGATAAAAGGTTTTAAATTTTTAAAGGTGAATTTCTGTTTTAGACTTATGCACTGTATTATAAAAATACACACATTCGTATGTTTGAGAGTATTCTTTTTCTTATGTAATCTCAAAAATGCCGAAAATAGTAAGTTTTTAATGCTTTAACATCATATAATTTTCAAAACATGAGCATTTATAAGAAAAGGGGAATGTGAAGCTTCTTAATTACGTATTAAGAACCTAAGCTGCAACTTTCACTAAACTAAATGAAACGCTTTGACAGATGCCACATATTGCATACTAATTGTGCAATTGCCAAATTGTCGAAGCAAGACAACACACGTATGAATACAGAGGTTATCAAGAAAGTGCTGCTATTGTACATTGGTTTAGCTTCTGATGAGCTGCTGGAAAGTTGTACAGCAAGGATAACACAGAATACAAATGAATTAATGAATTAGGGATAAAGATCAGTGAGCGGAGAGATAGTCGTCGACTTCAGCGGAGTGCCACTTCTGGTCAGTGTGATAGAAGTCATCCTGTGGGATGCTGAAATATATTAAACTTGCTGCACAGCAGAAGAAATATCAGAAAGAAGGTCCCATGTATGAATAGTAAAGCTGTGATTAACTGTAAATAATAAGATGTTAGTGTTTTGTTTATGTGTTCTGTGTTTGTTCCTTGTGTTAAGATTGTATGCCTTACTAAGATAAATGCAATACTAATTTGCATTGTTGATTTTGCCGTACATACTTAAACTGAGTGGGAGGCAGTAATCTATGACATTAACTCGTCTAGCGCTTAAACGAAGCACCGCAGCAAACACTTTCCTTTACAAAAAGTGTTTAAAATAATGTTATCTATCAGCTCCCAACGTTTGTGGGTCTAATTTTGGGACATTCTGTATATACTAAATAAACTGGACATCCCTGCCGTACTCCGACATTAGTTATTACCTCCTTTCCGTTTAGTTTAATGCATATTTTTATATTTGTATACAGTTCTTCAATTGTTTTAACCAAGTGTTGTGCGAACAAGCTTTATAACTTAACCTTGAAATGATGATGAAGAAGAAGAAGAAGAAGAAGAAGAAGAAAGGCAATACTTCCTTTACCTACGCCCCCTCCCATTTTAGAGGTCCGGGTTCAAATCTGGTTGGCCGACAAACTGATTGGGTTTTCTTTCGTGGTTTCTCTAATCGCCAAGAGTACAGAGTATGTAGGAGCGAGAGAAATTAAGGAACATTTATCAGAATGCTTAAAATTGTAGCGAAACTACGGTCAACCGAAATCAAAGACATTGTCCTCGTAATTTTGATCATTTGGTCTAGCAAGCAATTGAGTGATATTAAAAAAAGAAGCTCTCCTAGAGAAGGTTCATGAACAAAAGGTTATCGATTTCTTAAAAATGTTATAAGTTTCAGAGTTAAAAGTAATTAATTCTGCTTAGAACATTGAGGAAATGTGTAAACATCTGCTCCTGGTAATTGCTATGTTACAGCTGAAATCACTACTTAATTGGAAAAACTGCTTCTTAAAACCACATTAAGATTGTAAAGATTAGCGTTCTCTAATCACTCTGTATACTTCATGGCGTCCTTGACAGTTGTTACATTACATTCTAGCGACACGTGCAAAATTGTGACAGAATATAGTCAGAATGTGGAGAATTACAATATTTAATGCTTTCTTTTCTTATTTCTTTACTGAGTAGGTAGCTCAGGAATTCTGCAGACCTACAATAAGTATCAGTAAATTGCACACAAACTAACATTTTAGTACTGCATTTATATGTCAGGCTTTAATTCGAGAGATCCTTGATTCGTTCCCTGTCGACAGCCGAATTTTAGCTGCTTTTTGTTTTTCCTGGCCAGTAGTCGAATGCTGGAATGGCTTCTCATCTGCGACGATTTTCTTCATATAATTTTCCTTTAATTATATTTCATTCTCATCTTTCCTTCTCTTCTAGGTTTCGAGACGTGTGGCGGTACCAAAGAGATGACGCAGTTATTTGTTCAAAGGAAACAACCCTTCCCGTAGGCACAAGAGTGCTGTTTGGTTGAAGGGTTGTTCATCTCTCTCATTAGGTAGCTTCAGCATTGGACGGTTAGGGACTTCCGCGCGACCCTGCGGCCTGCAGTCTCCTATGGTTCCTTCAATTCCTCCATCCTACTTTCCTCTTAGG
Organism: Tenodera sinensis; assembly: GCA_030765045.1. Taxonomy (NCBI): domain Eukaryota; kingdom Metazoa; phylum Arthropoda; class Insecta; order Mantodea; family Mantidae; genus Tenodera; species Tenodera sinensis. The sequence continues at coordinate 80,094,685 of CM060963.1, forward strand.
GAGTGATAGCCGCAATGGTTCTATGTAGACCTAAGTGTGGCGCGTCCCCATGCAATATATAACCCTAACCGTACTTATGTGCTTGTGATAAGTTCTCATTTGCCAAATAAAAAAAGGCACTGTCTTCTGCGATGGGTATCATACCTTAAAACTCTGAGGTTTTACAATCACACGACTTTGTCTATTCACTATAATTTCAATTTTATTGTAGTGCTGCATTTGTTCATAAGCAATATATTGTTTATATTTACTGCACGATAAATATTAACAGAACTTATTTTAATGCCCTTTTTCCTGCTTCTACTTAGCTATTTTGTTTAAAAGACGGTTAATAGGTTCACTTGCTTTGCGAAAATATCTACTGATCATTTAAGATTTCAAAGTAGAGATGACATAAACTATTAATTTGAGAGTTTCTGTTTTAATAAGATTTGGAACTAACCACATACGCTATTGTACTGTTTATAGCGTTTCATGTGGCCTCAAAACTTAGCCCATTAGGACTGTCATGTCAGAAATGTACGTTTAAGAATAACTATTTAAAAGATAAGCGTTTAAAATACCTGAGAACAAAAGGAAAAATCTGGATTTCAGATGCAATGCTTTTAGACCCAAGATGGCACAGGTAAAACATTTTGAATACTGATATAGCAAAGCAAAACCTGATGGTACGTTCAAATGATGTTCTCTGCTCTCTAGCGTTTATTTTTCTACTGCGTACTTACACTAACTAGAGGAGATTTAGTATTCCAACCAAAAATTCGGTGTTGAAATTTCACCGGAAAAGCATGTTTTGAACTCTCTGAGTAAAAAGAGCTCATTTTTAGAAAAGGTATTGTCACGTGCATATGCGCACGCAAACATAGAAGAAGATAAAGTAAAGCATCGAAAAATTCAAACCCATAACAATGGATAGGTATCTCGTAATGGTTGATACCGCAAGAACAGTTCTTGGAAATAATTAAATGTTTTTACAGAGTCTACATTTCTCTTATGGTTTACCAATTATAATAAAAGGTATAGACAATTCACTGGGAATAAAGTGGACTTCACAGTTAATTCATTAAATATATATAATACACTTATACTACATACACACTTACACTAACCAAAAAAATCTCTAATAATGTCGTGTACAACATTAATAATGCTTTAATTAATTAATTAATAAATTCTAATTTGATTTAATTTGATGTAATTATATATAAGGGAGGATATTTTAAGGAATCGGAAGTGTAGAAAATAACCAAAGTGAAAATTTCAGCTGTATCTTTGCAAGATAAGATTTTACTATAACGTTTCATATCATGGAATGATGCTACATGTTTGGATTAAATTATTTTCATGTATTTGTTATGATTAATTATGAAATATATAACTAAATCCTGTGTGAACGGGAACCTTTCAGGGGTGTGTGTAATACATTCCTTTTACTAGCTGTATTTTTTCCTTTACCTGATTACCCTCCTCTTACGTAGGACTTACAAGCCAGTGCCTAGGGTGAGACGCCTGTCGTGGAGCACAGAAACCTATGGGCCGGACAGAGTGAAGACCTGGAAGCGGGAGAGCAGCCTAGCACTAGGAATGATAGTGAGGAAGAGGATGCTATGAAATGCAGACGAAACCGATTATTGGAAAGGTGATACGTGGAACGAGTGGCGGGGGAAGCCGGAGAACCCGGAGAAAACCCACCCTGACGCCGCTTCGAATACCACATGCGAGTCCCTGGAATGGAACCCGCCGCCTGTTGTAGGCGAACGCTCTAACCGCTCGGCCACGGCGCCGCCTACTAGTTTTATAACTATCTTAAATACAGAAAATCGTTACTTCTACTTTGAAAGCACAATGATAAAACTTTCATGAAAAGAGTATTTTGAGGTGGGAAATTTTTTTTGGAAATCTTCGAGTCGCATCCTTGGGTGAACCCAACTTGAATACCAAGTTTGATCTTTATCCGACCAAATGCGTTTTGTTTCTTTTTTCTTTTCCTTTATCCTGGAATCTCAAAACTTGTGCACACGGTAAAATTTTGATATCGAAATTTTGGGTGGAACGCAATATTTTCACTACATACCACAAGTAAATGTTAGAGAAAGAAACTACAGTTAGTAAAGTTTTAGGTAACTGTACACATTGTGCTGTAGTATGCTTTGTAATATAAGTAGTATTACATATACAAATGGTCAGTACAACTAGAGCATGGCGGAAATATGAGCCATAGAATCAGAAAGATTATCAAGTAGTTTGTAGACTACAAGCTCCGAAAGCACGTTAGGCTTGAAGCAGTAGTTAAGGAATTGAGGGAAGCAAGCACCTTTCCAACGAGGGAATTGCGTGAGAAGCAAGAGAGGGGTGGTGTTTGTTTAGGACACTGGTTCCCCTTCTACCTTGTGCGTGTAATGAACATCATTCATCTTCAAGATTGATGACCCGCTACAAAAGCCTTCCCGATAGCTCAACAACCGCGTTCTTACACTCCCCTTCATCAACATTCGCAAGGCAGTTTGCAACTCTGGCTTTGCCAAAAATGTTTACCTCTATGGCGGCTTATTTTACTGTAAGCAAAAGTTCTCAACCTATAAAAAACTCAAAGAAGAAAAAAAAAAAAAACAAAAAAACAAAAAAAAAAAAAAAAAAAACATACATTAAGTTTGTCGAATTGTACCGAGAGTTAAGTAATTAAATATGAAATTCAAGAAATCCTTTTAGAATATGTCCATCTGGTGTTAGTTTGTGAGTTTTTAAAGTGATATGGGTTAATTCATTTTATTTACCTCCGCAAGTTTTTATGAAATTGTTGTATGATATAAAAGACGTGATTTGGTTCAGCCCCAAATATTCCTAATAACAGATCAATAATTTCCTGATATTCACGCATCAACATATTGGTGGAATGTCTGACTTTCTTAACCTCTCTCCCAAATTGTAGAAGTGTGACAGTCTATAAGTACCCTTTGGTAGTTGAACAATCCGGTGCAAACTAGTTAGGAACAAAACTCGAAGACATATACTTAGTAGGTGCATACCTCCACTATTTACCAGATATCCGAGTTGCATGGGTACCTCCTTGAATTATGAGATATCCGAGTTGTGTATCACACATTTTCCTCCCTACTTAACCAGTCTGGCCACCAAGTGTACTACGACTTGACAGGTTAGGTTAAAAATGTGACTGGGTGTTACAACATCTACAGCAAAAGTTTGTTTGCTATGGTTTCTTGTTATGGCAGACATTCGGAAGCTTTGGAGCCTCCTTATTTCGCCTTCTCCAAATTAGATCACTTTCTGTTGTACAAATTGCCCTTTTCCACTGTTTTCTTGATTGTTTTTTTAGATTCATACTGTTAATGTTCACATAAGTGGTGGTTTGTACCTCGTTGACGGTTTCCAATAATTGAAATATGTTTGGGTGTGGGTGATAGAACGTATCGTTCAGCTTCGTACGTTATTCAACTGTTCAACGTTTCAAAGAGTTGCTTCCTTCTGCCTTAGCATATAGAGTGAACATTGTTAGGCTAATGATCATGAGAGCTATTCTTCACGAGTTGTATCTGTTACATCGATCTTCAGATTTGCTTTGTAAGTCTTTTTTCAGTATTTCTATCGTTGAATTTCACCACTTTCACCTAGAGTTCGAGGAAACGAAACGTGTACCCCTCTGTCATACGTTAGTTCCTTTCCTTTCCCATTGAACATAATTGAAGGCCTTCTCCGCCCCTTGCTGTAACCTACTATTGGTGTACGCAACTGGCATGTTTAAGGTTAGCCCTATATCCTGAAGTTTATTACAGCGCCTATAGTGGATCCGTCCGCAGCTAGTATGCAGCCGAACAATCGTCGGTCGGAATGTTGAGTGAAGTGTTTAGATAATTACATTGGTGGAATTTTAAACCTTTGTAACTCCCCTGTGGTCCCTTACTTAATGCTACATAGTTTTCACATAATGCAGAAAGTTTTAACATACTCGTATACAAAGAAATAGTTGTAAAACTGGTGAATAAGAAGAGTCTGCTCTTAAGCCGCCAAGTTGACTTCTTTTGAAAGACAAGTAGTCTGCGAGCACTGAGCAAAATAATATTCTCTGTTCTTTACTATTAAATATCGTTTCTCTGACTCCTAAGGTTAGCAATGTTTCTCTCTTTGTACAATTAGGTGGCATGTACTGCTACGAAATTGATTACTGCATAAGCATACAGGAAACAAAAAACAAGTTTCTCTCACGAGGGTAATTTCAACCAGCAATTCAGTGTGTACATACATAGAATTAGAGTAAATGTTAATCAGATTGTTTCATTACACAAACTATATAATATGTTTAAGATATCTGAATGAAAAATGCACACCTATTTTGAATTTTCCTTGAATATCAGGTGAAATCCTTTTATAACTTTTATTCATTTCTGAGCTAAATTCATACTTTAAAGATGAATTTGAATCATAACGTTTATATCATTAGATCTTTCAAAAAATATCTAATGACATCTGTACTATAAGAGTTATTAGGCTGAGAGAGGATAAGTACTCCTTTCCGTTGCATAATTAACTAAAGTAAGCTAGCAAGCCTGCAGAAGTCTTTTTCTAACCCCTAGGCTATAGTAATAATGTGGTATCATGCTGCAGGGGCCGTAGACCCTGTAATTAAATTTTCGCGTTGTTAGGCAGCGCATTGTAATGTGGAATCAAACCGACCGCAGCTGCTTGTACCTGCATTCCCCATCACTCTTGGTGTCCCTGTTGCCAATAGAAAACAGCCCTTTATTACACATTTTAAAATAATTGTATTCTCGATTCTATTCTATATGGTAAAATTCTGCTTGATAGATATATATTGTTATTGTAGTTTCTTATAGTATCCTTAACTTAAATCAGGCCTGGAGAACTCGCAGAATAGCTTGGGCGATCTTCACTTCTTTTACCTGCTGAACATATAGTTATCAGTGGAAGGCCGTATGCGGGCTGCGCTCAGAGAGTACTAGTTCCCCATGCTGACCTAAATCCTATTCCATATAACGTTGGCCCGTATCTCTGAGCTGTCACAGTGATACCCAACCTTGCGTCTTATGTGCTAATGACGTTATACCTTGTTGCTTTATCCCACTTCCTGCACTACATGAAGTATTTTCCCTTTATTCTCATTCACATAACCAAACACTAAAGAGGTTTGTTGTTGAATCGCATGAATGCACCATTGCTCGGCGAAAAGTAGGTGGAGGCAAATCCGCCTCCCCCTTTTTCACATAAATTTGGGCATCACTATGAACTAATCACTACTCATTAACTGCTGTTGTGGAACAGGTCGTAATGAGTACAAAACAGTTCCTTACGTAACTTCATTTATCTTAATATATTCGAAGAGAAATGTCAAATCTGCATTTTAATAATCATATAATGGCGTAACAAAGTTAACGCAGTTGGAATACATGTAAATTCTTTTCAACTAATAGATAGGATTGATTTAAATCTGCCTGTCAGGATAAGGAAAGCACGTGCATCTATCTATTGTGCCTAAGCTTGCATATCGCAGGGCTTGTTCTTCATACTACGCACTTCAAAAGCGTGCATTTGCCAATCAGGAAAAAGAAGAAGGAAAAAGAGTGCGGAAGCATATATGACGGCGGAGCAGGACTACAAGAACAGAGTTTAGACTTAAAAACAGAAGATAACGTACAATTATCGCAAAACCTTTCTACTCATAAATTCTTACGTACTCGTTCCAAAGCTTACGTTTCTATCCACTTCCTGCTAATCTGACTAATAGTTGAAGCATAAAGGAGGTTGATTCAATAGTCAGCTGTTTAAAAATCAGGTCGATGTATTATGATGTTCTTGATGTGACTGTGAGCAATAGGAGTCTACCGATTTTTAAAACCAATTTAGCTATAGTAATTAAAGTAATATACATAAAATATAGTATGGTATTTAACTATATTATTTTATCTCACTTGTCCAGTTTTAATTAGGTTTATCATACATCCTTCTTCATGAAGCATACCCTCAAATTTTTATACTTAAGTATTAGTAGAATCTAAAGCTTATTGTCTGGCTGAGAGCTGTTGTCCAAAGCAAGGTATGTCTCATTTCGGTGTTTTCTAGATTGCTAGCAAGGTAACATGAGTGAACTGATGAAATGACAACATATAACTGCAAAATATCTGTAGAATTTACTGCTCCATCTAAAACTAAACACCAGCGCAACAGCCCATTAAGGACCATGGGTTGCTGACCAGCCACTGCGTCCCCCACCTCCGCCCACTACAGGCGTCATTGGTGGGGTGCAGTACTGGAGGATGGTACGTAGTGAGCGTCCCGAGACCTCCCGGCCAGTTACGCGGCCTTCTCAACCTGGGGCCACTACTTCATCAAGTAGCTCCTCCGGGACCTAACGAGGCTGAGTGCACCCCGTGCCAGACCTCTCAGCGGGGAAAACATCCCCATGCTGGTACCGGGGATCGAACCCGAGTCCTCCGTGCCCGAGGCAGGCCCTACCAACTGCGCTACGGAGGCAGTCTTAATGCTCCATCGTTAGCCCCAAATATGTTCAAGGAAACATGTTTCATGGCTTGGGGTGAGGAAGTTCCTTGAAACAGTGGCTGACATAGGCATGAATTATGGTGTTTATTAGATGTACATAGATGATTTATAATTTTCACTTACGTACGCACATACATAACGAACAAATACCTCTATTATATTATGTATATAAGCTAGCGTTTATATATACATATTTAATCTCCTCCGTCTCGTCCTGGTATAATGTAAAATCGTCTACCTCTATGTGGAGATGAATTTTGAAACCATACAGAAGAGGACATGGACGAACGTGATCAGGAAAACTCCATTGCATTACAAAGTGAACAGATAATGAGATAAAAACTGTAAATCTGCTTGGGTATGAACTCGACTCTAAGCTTTCATGGAAGGCGCATGTTCATAACATAATATATGTTGTAAGCTGTCACGACCCTCTAATCTGACAAGAAAATTAAAATCTTGTATATCACTAGAAGGATTGAGAAACATTTACTTTGCACTATTTCATATATGGACACATTTATAGGCAATAGCCCCCACGTCAAAGAAATATTGTTGTGTTAAAAGAGTTATCAGGATAATGCTAAGTAAGAAACTACATGAATATAGATAACCGCCATTTTACCAATGGAGAATACCTTTTGTTTTTCATTGTTTATATTTTGTGTTTTGACTTATTGTACATGCACATGTGTATCGATATGACTTAAGACTAGACACTCGTTGTGTTGATACCAGAAATAAGCATAAATTAAATTTAAGTAATTATGGGCCTGCCCTGTCGAAGATTTATTATTTACAAGATTGTGAATATTATGATATAGATCACTAAGCATGAGTATTTTTAAATGAAAGCTTTTTGGTTAGCTATTTGGAAGACCACGTTACTCTATTAATGATTTCAAGTATTACCCATAGTGCAACTGACTAACAATTTATATATAATAAACAATGTTCTATTCATGTAAATTATTTTAGACAATCAAAATTAATATGATACATATGTATAGTATCACGGATAGTGAAGTGCTTGAGAGCAAGACCGCAAATAATTGTGTCAAATGCAGTACATTAATTAGGAAACATTTTCTCTATTCTTACCTAGGCAGAGCAAGTATTGCATTTCACCCAAAAATTCTATACTGATAGTTGTATGAACGTACAGATTTTGAGGATGCATATTTGTGCGTCCGCGCGCACGTGTTTGTGTGTGTGTGTTTGTGTGTGCGCGCGCGCGCGCGCGTGTGTGTGTTAACAGCAACCAACTTTAAACATCTGACAATCAATTCGATTTCCCCTCTCTCTCTTGTACCTATAATGAAATGTTAAATGAATGAAACTATATCTGTAAACATGAAGGACATAGAAAAGTAAGTTTTCACAGGAGCAGTTTGTGAAAGCTATATCAAACAAACATAGTGGGCAAGGAAGGTGCGTAAATGTAACACAGTCATACTTTTTGCTGATTATTCGTCGTTGAGTTGTTAATGCTAGGTGTAACGAAAAGTAAGTCAATGAAAATTTCCGTTTTAAAGCGGTAATCACAAATTTTGACAAAGCAATTACAAGCATCAAACTGCTCGTTTTCCAAAGCTGGATCGTGCGGCAAAAACCGGACTGAGGGCAATGGAAACGTATAAACATTTCAACCTATCATTAACCACTCAACACGCGAATACCTGCGAACGTTTATATCCTAATTTGCGTGTCATGGGCATTTTGTCAAGATAATTAAATGATACGCAACTGAGCCGTACTTCAGTTCCAGATATTACGAAAACATGCGTACATTAGTTTCTCTCCGGTATTTCAATTTGAGATAATTTTCTTTCCCTTCCTCTCTACAAGGTTTTGGCTTAATAATATCCTATATCTTCGACGATGTTCTTCGGGAACTTTTCTCATCCTGAAAACTCTGCTTTCTTCCCGATAAATAGAATCTGTTGTAGTTGTGGATGATGATACTATAAGTAAACCAATGCTTTGCAAAAAAGTTTAAATCGAATTTGGGCTAGAATTGGGTTTTGATAAGATTACCAGTGCATTATTACCAGAGCCACTAGATGTGTATTGAGACATGGAAAATTGGCCCACTCGTTGGGAGAGCGCTGTTACTTTGTCAAAACAGCGTAACTCATGTGTAATGCAACGGTAGCAGTCAGACCATTATTGCGCGATTCATTTTTGCTCAGTTTGTGTTTTAAGTCTGGAAAGTGTGAGCGTTTTGTCAAGAACACTGGAGATTCACGGGGAGCATTTTCGTGCAATGATTTTGTACGACTTCAAATGTGGCTTAAATGAAACGCAATCACTTGAGCGTTTGAGGGCGACTTTTGGGGATTATTCTCAGTCACATGCCACTGTGTTCCGCTGGTTTGTAGAATTTAAGAGGGGGCGGCAATTTCTTAAATTTAAAGAGAAGAGTAGCAGACCAGCAACAGTAGTGACTGACAAGAGCATCACCGCTGTGATTAACGAAGATCCAACTCTAACCTACAAGGACAGTGAGCCCGCATCAGAGATTAGTTAGCCGAGTTTTTCAACCATCCTTTATAAACACGTCGTGTAAAGGGCACATCAGCTCACACCGCGAGTGTAACAAGAGTTTCAGTAAGGAACTGAGACAAAACTATTGACTCATCCACCCTATACTCCGATCTGGCAACATGCGTGTTCCTTATGGTGAAGAACCGACTTAGAGGTCACCGATTTTCTAGCCCTGAAAAGCAGTTTCTGCATACGATGAGGAGTTATTTGCAGTGTCAGAACAGAAACTGGGTGGCGTAGATGCTTCCATTAGTGATTCCGGAGGATGGAACGCTGCATAAAGGGCCCCGGAAAATATTTTGAGAAGCTGAGATAAACGAAACTACTCATATTTTGCTGTCTCGATACATATCTAGTTACCCGCATATAGGAGATCTACATACTATCTTGGGAAGCATACCGTCAACTGGGATGATACTAATCCTTTGTGGATAAATTTGATCCATTGTAAGAACACTCCATAAATTAGCAATTTATTATTCCTCCTAGTAACTCTCATTTTTATGGAATAAACCACCCACTCAGTGAAATTTACCTTTATCCCGACTTCGACTTCCAAACTCTTCAACTGTTTTGGTAAACACGATTAATAATTGCAATTAATCGTTCTTCCGCACATTAGCCGTGTGTAAAACAGGACTGAGAAGGATAAAATGAGACTGAAAAGTTCAATACCATAGCCGGAATTTGAATCACGGATCTACCAGTTATCGTCCGGCTGCTCTAACCACTAAGCTATCATGGCCAACGTGCGGACACGACATTAAACTCTCCAACTCACTCGCATTTTTCCATGTAAACTACACAAGAAGATCTCAACTCATATGAAATAACACACCTTAATGGCGACTTACAATTTAGTAAGTACTGAAGTCCCGGACTTCTAGTTTTAACCAATTATAAGGTCAATCAATGCAATTAGATGCAGCTAGATGATCAATGCAGTAGATCTGTAGTTCAAATCCCGGCTGTAACATTGAATTTTTCAGTCTTATTCTACGCTTTCCAAGGTTAATAATTGTTTCGATGATCTAGGTAGATAAGCCATTCTATGTGTTCACTTTGGTTCGGAATAGAGATTTTTTAACTTGAGTTAAACCGAGCGAGATAATTTCGCTTTAACGTGTGAGACTTATATTATGGAGGTTGTGGGATCCATTCCCGTCAACCGATCACTCTGATATTGGATTTTTTGTGGTTTTCCCTGATTCCTCATTTACCACGATTTCCTTTCAACCATTTCCCATTTATTCCGTTTCCTCCTCGCATTGTAGGTGTACTTCTAGCTTTCATCATGTGTGGCGGTACCGTACACATGCGGGGGTGCTTGCTCAAAGGAAAGAGCATTCTCCGTGGACACTAGAGGGATGTTCGTCGCCTTCCCTAGTCAGTTTCAACAATCTGGGGAATATAGGCTAATTAGGTCTATGTAGGTCGCAATAATCGGTGTCCCTCTTCATTGTATAATCAATAGGCACCTATTACGATTACCTTGGAATAAAATTGTTGCGTGTTTCAGGACAATCTTAGTCCAAGCGTTTTAGTTAATTGTTTGTTTATTTTACTAATTTGCGGTAATTAATGCCTGATATTTGAATAACCACTTTAAAAATTAGTTAAATGTTCCCTGTAACTATTGCATGCGCTTTACTTCTTTCAAGAGTAACTGCTATTAAGTCTTGTATAAATTATACCCTTTAGAAATGTAGGAATATTTAGAGGTTGATCTAACGTGGGCTGAAAACATTCCTCACAATTATCCATACAATAGTACACCTGCTTTTAAGGTGCAATATTTAAAGAATGTTCTAGATAAACATTAACCCAGTTGAAAACACTTGCAACAAACCAGTCAAAAATTGCAGAAATTTACGATCTTTACTATTTAATTAATTTTGGGGGTAAATCAGTGCTTACAGTTTTATTACTGTGCTAATGTTAAGACTATTTGTGTGGATTAACATGACCCAATTCACCCCTATACATTTGTACTCGCGGAAAAAGTTACCTCAAATCAGCGTAATGGTGACTCAGAAATATTTAGGCACAGAATGTTTTTAGATGTAATAAAAGAGTACATAAGTTCAATTTTAATATGATAAATCTAAATTTCTGACTCAATTACAATTTGCGGAAGGGGACTTAGCACCTCGACCGAAAGGTGGGGCACCCCCGGTAGAATGGATGAGGCGAATGGATCCGAAGGTTGGCCGGGACGTTGACACGAAAGAGCAGAGGACTGGGTCCCTACATTTTCCCAGTTACAAGCACGCCGGTGGAGAATGGCTCAGCCCGGTTCCTCTCTCACCCTTTCCTACCTTACGGGTTCATACTCCCAAAGTAGACGGACTCGGAACTCTCTCCCCTTCCCCTGTCGGGCTTGGGAGGGAATCGGGTATTAACTACGTTCCACCATTCACTACTGCACTCCATCCGTTGGAGGATGCAGCGGTCGATTAGGAAGTCTTGGTCCTGCATGGGCTGCTGTGCCGCCAAGTTTAGTTTTTAACTAGATCTTGTGCTGTAACTCATGACAAGCGGTTTTAGGCATCGTAATGGCGTTAGATGTCTTGAAGAAATAATTCTGAACAGTGTGGAAACATTATAGATGTTTAACAGTCTGCTCTAATACAGTAGTCAAAAGACATAGGGTACCGATTAATTTATTTATAACTCCGAGGTCCGTTTATCACAGAGGCAAAACATATCTAACACCAAATGCTCTATATTGAGGCATCGGAGACTATGGGTTCGGCATAACAGAATAACCAGCAAAATATTTCTTCTTGGTGAAAGAAAAAGTTGGAAGGTCTTAATTTGATCACGTGGGTGGAAATTTATACCTGTAATCTTTTCTTATAATCAAGAACAATTTTCTCTGTGCGCTGCACTTTCGGCTATTAAATCAGTTCACTATGCAATTATTTGAAAAAGTGTATCATGTTATTTAGAAAATTCTCCAATTATTATAACCTACTTTTTAAAAGCAAATATAAAAAAAGGGAAAGATGCGAGTGCTTTGCATTTCTTCTTTTAAACTATTTAGCAAAAATTGAGCACTGAAGGATTATAGAAGACTATTATATGTGTAATTTTAACACAACTTTAAAACACGTGTAAAATATTGCAGGAACTATACGGTATAAGTATATTCAATTCGACACAATCTTAACCGTAAGTATAGTGACATGCAAAATTTCGAAGTCTTTGTCAAAAACATTGTTATTCCACCTGATCTAGAGCAGCAATATGTCACGTACATGAACATGGCAACAACATGTTATAGGTGATCGTGCTAGATAGAGCAGATGATACGAGTTCACGTTTTGAGGATACTTTTTGCAGATTGAAAATTATATATATGCAATCATAAATGTTAAGAAACAGCGAAACTAAACGCCGCAGGCAAATTCATACCCACGTTTTTCAGATTTCGTTTTAATCCTCGAAATTTCAAAAATCTTAAGTACCATTAGCAACGGTTATGTGGTGCTCCCAAACACCAAATGTTTCTTTCGGCGTTTACAAATTCAAAATTGTAAAATAGTTTGGTAGTTTGAATGGGATAACCGAGGTGGGAGGGTAAACGTAGAAATCTATGACGAAGATGCGGCATAGGCATACATAAGTATAGGTGTAGGTTATGCAACAGAAGAGGACACCTCGCGTACCACAACTTAATAGAGGTATTGTGGCTAATATCCTCCCGCCTAGGAGAAAGGGATGAAGTGAAGGAATCACAGGAGGCAGGCAGGCTACGGAGACGCGCAGAAGTTCCTAACAGTTCCAAGCTCGAAGACCCATCCCATTGCTAGAATCAACTAGAGAGGTCAATGTACGACTCATTCACCAAACAGCCCTCTAGTGCCTATGGGAAGTACTCTCTCCTTTGAGCAAGTATCCGGGCCATCTGCCTGGTATCGCCATATACCACGAAACTCGTAGTGGATGAGAAATCACCCCAGCATACGACTATCGCGAAAACCCCAAGGTCCGATTGAATTGTCAAGGAGTCGAACTCTGGACCTCCCGAATGTAAGCCTCACACGTTACTATGTAAGCATCTTACTCGACAAGATATGCGATACGCCATAAGTGTGACAGGAGAGTATAATCGTAACCTTTCAGTTCCGAAGTTTCATTGAAAAAGCTTTGATTTGGTACGTAGTTATTGACTTCTGTGTAAACAACGCACAGTTAACATAGCGCCAGTCTGGATGCCCATTCGTCCAGAATTTCCTGTCACATGACTTTAAGTTATTAGGTATTGCTTACTTATTTTTATTTCAAGTAGAGAAGTGTTATTTATAGTTTACACAACGAAAATCCCTTACTTAGTGGACAAATCAGCTGGATTAAAATTCAATAATAAATTTCTTTTCTAAACAGAATGAAGCAGACATTCATTGACAGAATACATAGGTGCATGACATTCTGCAACATTAGCAATAGTGTTGCGGAATAGAATATAAAAGGAAAGTGGCTTCATGTTTTTATAACTATGTTTGTGCCATCTGGTTTTCCTTTGTTTCCACTGCCTTCAAATTTTATATTAGTACTGTTGTTGACACGAAAGAACAAATAAACGTGGTGACGAGAAAAGGTTTCACTCTAGTTTCTTTATACGCCAATACTCCATTGATCACGCAACGTTTTGGTGTGGAAAACCCAGGATACAGATATCCAAAGGTGCGTATAACCACGGAAGAAAAGTTCAGAATGAGATAACATGTAGCACCACTAAAGGGTTACTATGGATCGTACTACACGCAGATTACGCTTACTTATACGAATATTTAGCTGAAGTTGTCTCTCAACTTATTATGCATTTAACTTAGAAACATGACTGAAAATATAAAGAATAGCGGAGACTCGACAAGCGATGAGAAAAATAAAGAAATAATCAGGAGAGAATAAACAATCTAGAAATATTGCACAAAAGTAAACGTAAAATAAAGACACATACGGTGAGAATGAAAGAAAATTGACAAACCAGTGAAAGAAGTTACAGAATTAGTACAAGTGAAGATATAAGGAGAGAAATTCAGGGCAGTTCGACAGTCAGTTTAAGCAGGTTATATGAAATAAAGAAAGCATTTAGAACTACATCTTGTAAAGGGAAACTGAAGTAATACAATAATGAGAGCATCGCCAGAGAAGACTTGCAACATACACATATTGGAATCCAGAAGAGTTGCGTTTCCCGCACTATGGAAGCACTTCACCACACAGTAGCCACATTAGTAAGTCCAACAGAAGTCCACTGAACTATCAACTCACAAGTCCTCATCGTTCCTCTGGCTCTGATAAGGATGCCAGAGCTACGTACAAGAAATTGCAGCTGAGTGAAATGGAGGATATTGCAAGCAATATTTTAAGCCGGAGATGGCAGAATCAGAAATGTTGCCCTATACGACCAAATCAACCCCATGAGATTGGTCAGGCTGAAGAGAATGTTGAGGAATAGAATATAAAAAGAAAGGGACTTCATATTTTTGTAACTCAATATTTAGTATCACCTGTTTTTCCTTTGTTTTACCTGCCTTCAAATGTTATACTGTAGGTGACAGGTAGGAATAAACATGGTGACGAGAAAAGGCTTTACTCGTTCCCTTACACATACCAACACACTATGATCATGCCGTTGGTTCCATGCATTCTACAAGCTGCCATGGGAAGATTCACTGGCTGCAGTTTTCAAGCCGAGGAACCAAAATATTTAAATACGCTGCAAATAAGAAACTAGAGAGACACAAATGTCTTATTCACTAGCATTTGAGCTTACTTGTAATGAAGAAAACCTTGCAAAAGCCTCCTGACCGTAAGGAAAATTGTACGGAAAAAAAAGTCACCTGAAAGATTTGCTATCTTCTGAACGAACTATAAAGGTTTTCATCAGCTGGTGCTAGTATATTTCATCTTATTCAGCCAAAACTTAATTGAATGTCAAAGTGACATACAGATGGTAGGCTAGCTCAACAACCACAGCACCTCAAGCAGAATAATGCTGTTTGTGGTGCATTATTAACGGGCATTTGAAACGCAGTGATGCAACTCCTGTAGGCGTTTCGTTTACATACAACGGAAAATATTACATTTCCAACACAGTGAAGAAGAGATGTTATACACCATTTCATACTTTTATGCCTCTAATGCTTATCTGTAGCATTCCATTCAAAAGAGAATTCACTTTTAAGAGCTCCCTAATTAGAAAAGACGTATCATAACTATAAGTATGTAATGAAAAAAATCTTACATGTACACTTCTATGACTTTCTCCACTCTTCTACAAGCGCTTCTTTCTCTATTTACTTCATGTTAACCAATTGCTAATTTTCTTTTGGGTGCAATAGGAATAGGAGAATACAGTAGACTTAAGCGATAGTCAGATGCTTTAAGAGCTGGTTGCTATGTGATGGCGTCAACATTCCATTTCCTTATGCCAGGACATAAAAAATACGAATAACCACTTATTGACCGCCTCCGTAGCGCAGTTGGTAACGCGCTAACCTCTGGCGCGGAGAACCCGGGTTCGATCCCCGGTATCAGCATAGGGATTTTTTCCCCGCTGGGAGGTCTGGAGCGGGGTGCACTCAGCCTCGTTAGTTCCCGGGGGAACCAACTGAGGAGCTACTTGATGGAGAGTAGCGGTTCCAGATCGCGAAGGCCGCATAACTAGTCGGGAGCTGACCACGTCCCAACCTCCAGTACTGCACCTCAGCAATGGCGCTTGTAGTGGGCACAGGGGGAGATGCAGTGCCTGGGTAGCAAGTCACGGCCCTTCTGGGGTGTAGCGCTAGGGGTTAAAAAAAAAAAAAAAAAAAAGCTACTTATTTGATAAAAGTATAAGTATTGGAAAAATTCAAATCAATAACACTTCTCTTTATCTCTTACGTTTGCCAGTCAATCAAGAAAATCACGTATTTACAATCACATTTATGTACCTTGATTTCTATGGAACATAAGAATAGAAAAGGCTAAACAAAGATAAATTTGCTGAGGATTCAAAACAGCAAATTACCTAATATACATATTCTTTATTCCCAACTTATTTGACACATAATTTTATAAATCTAGGGCAGTTTTACAGTGGCTGCAAAGTCGGTTTAAGTGACCGTCATATCTATGCATAATGGTTGCTAATTGTTACTTTTTCACTTTTAAAGGATCATTATAGAGAAAAGCTTGTAGAAACTCAAATTAAAAGATTCTGGTGGACCAACCGCCATTTATTTAAGAACTATGATGATGATGATTGTTCTTATTGTTGTTGTTGTTGTTGTTGTTATTATTATTATTATTATTATTATTATTATTATTATTATTATTATTATTATTATTATTATTATTATTATTATTATTATTATTATTATTATTATTATTATTATTATTATTATTATTATTATTATTATTATTATTATTATTATTATTATTATTATTATTATTATTATTATTATTATTATTATTATTATTATTATTGTTATTGTTATTGTTATTGTTATTGTTATTGTTATTATTATTATTATTATTATTATTATTATTATTATTATTATTATTATTATTATTATTATTATTATTATTATTATTATTATTATTATTATTATTATTATTATTATTATTATTATTATTATTATTATTATTATTATTATTATTATTATTATGTGAAATGTTATAATTAATACAAATTTCCTACTGTTAATATAGATTTATAATCTGTAAACCAAAGCACGTTTGTACCTACCGAACCATAATATTAATAAACTTTGCTTCGACCAGGAAGAGCTGATTCTGCCACCTGCATTATAGCCAAATAATGTTTGTTCGTTATTAAGCACTAATTAAAAAAGGTGGGAAGAAAAGCAAAGAAAAAAAATGCAAAGAGTTTGCTTCCAATATGACAAATCGTATTAGGCTTGAAAACTATTAGTATTTAAATCTACCTACTACCATGCTTTAAATACATAATAAATCATAAGCAACGTTTCTGATCAGGTATACGGACACTTAATTTACCTGCACCTGTACAATCCCTGGTACTCATTTTAGCTACACGGAATAAGTAAGCTAATCGAGACTTCGCGATAGCTCGCTCTTAATCGATGCAATTCATCAAGTGCCATTAGAGAAAATTTGCTAAGCGAAGCAAATTTGCTGGAAACATATCCTAGCAAATGAGATTCCAATGTCTACAAAACTCAGTTGTTGCTTTCAGTTTAAATTACTCCATACATTCATCATCATGATCATCATCATGATCATCATCGTCGTCGTCGTCGTCGTTCCTTTAAATATCCATGAATACATTTTCTTTTATCCGCCAAGTAGATTTTACTTTATTGTTATATAGGTGTATATATATTTAATAAGTATTGTATAGGTACTATTAAAAAATTTGATGAGAGATTTCATAAAAAATATATGTTTTGAGGACCATAAATTAAAAAAAAAAAAAAAAAAAAAGGGAATTCATAGAAAAAGGACCGGTGCTTCTGTGAATAGTCTAGTTCAGAAACGAAAAGTCGGTTAAATACCAAACCTAACATCTTCCAAAGATGTGACATTAATATTTTCAAGAAAGTCTCCATACTCATAACTAGTCTTTACATGCAACGTTTTTCGTTATTTGTGATTTTCTCAGAACTGTCTCTGACGAATTTTATTAAACTATTAAGATATTCGCATAACAAATAAAATGCATATTTGAATTTTTAGGGGATACACTGTAAACTCCCTCTCATTCCAACGTTTGCATAACTGGTTAATCGTAAGAGATATGACAAGATCTTACCGCACAAAAACAAACTCATTAAAGGACAAATTTGTGTCGAGGTTTCTATAGAGTAACCTAATTCAGAATTTTTCTTTCTTGTTACTTTCAATTTGTTATACTTCTCAATTGGCAAGTCACTATACATTGTTGAGTTGGAGTAATGTGGGGATATCATGAGTTCTCAAATTCAAGAGGTCACAAGTTTGAATCTTGTTAGGTTGAGTTACCTAAGTTTTTTCCGGGATTTCCCTTATCTTGAGAAGACAAAGGTCTGGTAATTCTAAGGCAGAAGTGTCAACCTTTTATCTTATACCTACTTATAGATAGATGAAGATGCTTATTCAATAACATGCAAGCATATTATTTCAAGGTATCTTAGCTGACCTCTTTAATCACTGTTCCCTTCAGGTTCCCTCACCCCTCCAAGAAAAATACTAGATATCTTTTCTGTAATGTGCATTTTTTGTTCTGTGAAGTTTCTCGAGATCGTAGGTTGAATAAATTATGTTTCACCAGGGAATCTAAGTCGTTCAGTGGTGTTACTCCAGGAAAATAAATATTTTTAATGCATAACAGCCGAGAGAAATTCACAGAAAGTGTTTGTTTTTCAAACTCGGAACTTACGATCATTGTTACTGTAAAATTATTGTTGTTGTTTTCTAGTGCCTTGCATCTGGCAATGAAGCCATTAGCATTCGTGCTTTCCAATACTTTTGAACTGTAGTTTCTTCTGATCTTAATGCTTCACAGGTCTTCAAGTGGTCTTCATTCATTTCTGCTGGATCGTTACACAGGACACATATTGGTGAAGCTGAGATACCTATTCTGTAGAGATGACTTGCTAAGCAGTCGTGATTTGTCAGTAGTCGGAAGGCTGCAACCGCTGTTTTCCTTGGTCTCTGGGGGATTATATCTGGGTTGGGAAGTAGTGTAATCCATTTTTTATCTTTGGCATTTGTTTCTATTTCTTGTAGGTATGAATGAGAAAAAAATTTAATGATCAGGCGCTTTATTGAGGAATATGAGAAATTGAATTTAGACTTTTGTTTTATTGTTGTGCCTTTCTTTGCAAGTGAGTCTGCAGATTCATTCCCCATGACTCCACAGAGTGCTGGAATCCATTGGAGATGAACAGTCTTATTAACCTTTTGGAGTTGTGTTAACATTTTGTAGCATTCTCTAATTTTTGTTGACTTCCTTGTAGTATTTGAACATATTCCCTGAATTGCAGCTTTAGAATCTGAAAGAATTACTGCGTTGTTAAATTTATTTAAGGGAAAATTTAATAATTGTCGGAGAGCAATGTGTATAGCCTCTATTTCTCCATCATAATTTGTTGTGTCTCTGCCAACAGAATGATAAAAGGAAAAATGTGAACCCATAACTCCAGCTCCAGTAAGGTTTTCCGTGGAGGATCCACCAGTATATATGTGCAGCCATTCTTCTGTGGGATACCTAGTATTGATTGTTTCCAGAGCTAGAAGTTTTTGTATTTCTTTTGGTGTGTCTGATTTACTTATTTCCTCTATTAATTCCAAACTGAAGGTAGGTTGCAATAATTCCAATGGATTTTCTCTTATAAGTAGATTTTCTCTGGTGTTAGGAATGTTCAATTTGGATTTAATCTGTGTTACCTTTTCTAGAAAACTACTATGAGTTTTAAGGATTGAAGGGGTAGGTTCTCTTCTGTCCATTTAGAGTTTGGCAGTCGTAATATTTTCTCGTGTTGGAGCAATGCTTGTTCTTCTATTTTTGTTGTTATTGATGGGGTCCGTGTTAAGGCAAACATGGCATCAACAGGTGTGGATTTAACTGCTCCAGTGATTAGGCGAAGAGCCTGATTTTGTATTGTTCAAGTTTATTGATGTTAGCATTTGCTGCTGTTATTAAAGCTTCAGAACAGTACAAGAGGTTTGGTTTAACATACATTTTCTATGTTGTGTTAAGGACTCTCCTTGAGCAGCCCCATTTAGCACCAGCTAACCTTTTCAGGATTTGCAGTTTCTTTTCAACCTTTTCTGAGATGTTTGTTATATGTTTTTTAATTAATTTGTTTCTCCAGACTCAGTCATATGCTGATTTAAAATCAATGAATACTGCTAAGGTATTCTCCTTTCTATTGAAAGCTTCCTTGATGTATTGGCTCAGTAGGAGTACATTTTCACTTGTACTATGATTCTGTCTGAAGTCGGTCTGTGAACTATTAATTAAGTTGTAATATTCTAGGAACCAGTTAAGTCTAGATGCCACCATTCTTTCCATTACTTTTGCAATAACACTGGTCTGAAACTATTAATATTATTTGAGGGTTTGTTTTTCTTTAAAATCGGGATGATAATGGCTTTTTTCCAGTCGGAAGGTACAGTCATTCTCCAACACGTGTTATACAGTTTAAGTAGGATTTATTTTCCTTTCCTGCTATAGGAGGCGTATCACTACCCCTTACACCCCACTGTAAAATTGTACTTGAGTCTAATAATTCATATCTATATTAGGTTGTTTCATAAGCAGTGTCAGTCTTTTAATTTGGGTTTATATCGTATATGTATATGCTTTTATTTTTTTCATACTATTTGTAAGTTGGTATAGTTATTATTGTTATATTATTAACGTCTAGACAGCCACATTTGATAACACAATATTTTAAAATGGAAGCAACAAATTTTGAGTTTTCCTTCTGAAGCACTATTCCTAGGCTCCTTGTGAAGCACTACTGGAAATAAGAGTGACTCGAAGAATATGTGAACTCGAAGATGATGGAGTCAGTGAGCGAGTAACACAGTCATGGTTCTAGCGTTTTGATAATGGAGAAGAAAGCACTTAAGATTTACAACGCTCTGGGTGACCCAATTTATGGAATATTGAGAATGCAGAGGTTTGGAACTAAATTCAAAGGCAAGCACTTGGGGGTTATCAGAAGAATTTAGTGCTTCAAAAGATGTTACACATATGAACTCAAAATATTGTTTAAAAGCTGTAGATTTGTGCTAATGAATTGACATCTGATCAAGCTCAACGTAGAGTGGACATCTTCGTATCTTCGTTAACTTAGCGCTGATTCCTGGGATGATTTATCATGAACATTGTCACGTGTGATGAAAAAGGGGTGTATTACCGCAACCCCGACATCTAGAAACAGCGGTTCGATTCCTGTCAGCCTGCAAACGTTGTCGTTATAAGAAACTGGTTGATGGGGGTTCAAAGTGTGATTCACTGGGAATTTCTTCCAAATGGACGAGCAGTCGATGCAAGAATCTTTACTCTCAACAACTGGAACGACTTCATCAAGTTTTGAGGCAGAGATACCGACATTAGTTAATATAAACAGTTTTCTTGCAGCAGAACAATGCCAGATCTCATACAGCTTCAAGAACAATGGACAAAATTCAGGAATTTGAAGGAACTGAACTACTACCACATCCAGCATGCACCTTTGATCTTAACGCCATCAGATTATCATCTGTTTAGATACATAGACTATTTCCTTCATGGAAGAAATTTTGAGAAATTTGAAGCAGTTGAATTCTTCGCGTCAAAAATCAGACACTGAATGCTGTTGCGAGATAGCAAACATCGCTGAAAGATGACTCAGGACTATAGAATCTCGTGGACTTTACTTTGAAGATTAGAATCATTTCTGTAACAATACATTATTTTGAAATAAAATTTTGCTTAAAACTACATTACTTAAGGAGTAATATAACTTAATCTGTCTATATGTTCATAGTGCTACGTTTTGAGCTCTATTGATCGTTAAACGTCCAATAAAGACCTTGGTGGTGTAGGTAGTGGTCATGGTAACAGTGAAGAAAAGATATTTCAGATGAGCTATTTAATAGAGAATCAAACAAATGTAAAACTGGAAGAAAAGGAAGCTTGATTGCAGAAGAGTTTAGAGGAAAGAAAAAGGAGTAAGTTTCTGGAGAAATTTACAAGAGAGGACCAGAAGAAAAGGAAGGAGACAGAATGAGATGGGGTTAGGAAGTTATATATTGGATGTCAGTGTTGTAGGATTTAGCGCCTGAGAAGTACTGCAGCCAAGCCCCTTACAAGGGAAATGAGAAGCCCCCGGCTGCTGCAGCTGGGCGTGGTCTCGCTCCATTCGTGGTTTTAATGGGATTCGGTGTCGATAACATCAGCGTATCAGTGGTGGCTGGTAGCCTACTGTGCCTCCGAGCGCATGCGCCACAAGTCGTGCGTAATGCTTCTTAACAGCATGAGTTGGCGGTACACTTGATCAAGGTTATGATCCATACTCGACCCAAGTTACGATTTGGCAAGTGACACATCGAGATTTCTCAGACTGGTTTGGGCACAAATTTGCATTACGTATACGGGGTCCCGAGTTTACTCTCGGTTGGGGTGAGTGACTTGGATAAGGTTTTGTCTTCCGGAGTTTCTCCTTATCCTGAGAAGATGAACGTTTGGTAACTCTTAAAATCTAGGGTCCATTTGAGCATCGTTTCAGCCGTTTCGCTCATTCATCATTCGATATGACCATCCCAGTTAAAGATATTACACAATGGTCATTATCGGCGGTTTTAAATAATCCAAACAAAAATATTTCTTTGGCATGTCTGAATGAGCCATAGAACTTCACGTGCCAACCAGAGGTCATAGAGGTCTCTCGATCTTGCCGAGAGATAAAACATGTGACGTGATAAGCGTGTTCCCTTAGATGAGGAGACAAAACACAGCAGCTAAGGACACATGTTGACCGCGGAACCAATCATGCTACTTTATTCATATAAGAGATGTTACATTTAAATATGGTTATGCAAACATCTTATTAACATAGTTAAAAGTTTTCAGAATGGTGTCTTTTCACGCTGTGAAAGAAGGGGCCTTCTTTAGGTTCTACTTTGTGTGCACAACCTTTTCAACTGGCCGTGTGTCTGAAGATTACAACGTGAGTATTCAACTACTGTATTTGTCTCAGGAGTTTAACTATGACCTTGGGGCTGTCACAAGTGAACTTGACAGCACTCTATTGTTTTTTCCTCTCGCGCTGACGATTCATAAGCCTCCTTCAAAGCAACTTAACCTTTCTTTCCGGTGCAATAAATATTATACGAAAGAGCATCACTAATACATTATATTACCGCATAAAACAAAGCAATTATTTTGAACTGCTTTTGTTACCCTGTTTACATCGCACCGAGAAGCTTCCCACTCCACACCACATTACACATTCAAGAACAACGATATTCTCCTGAGTCAATGACAGTACTCCTTTTGTGGGAAGCGTTTCCGGTGTCGGCCAAATGTATTAAGTTAGAAATAATGACAACAAATACAAGTTATATTTTGAGAATTGTTTTGTTAATTCCTATTTAGTCTTGTGAATTGAGAAAACATAAAAGCCAAACAAAGTCTTACGAAGCCGTGTATGCCTGGCTTGCTTGCTCTGCCTGGGTGCGGAGCACTTCAGACTAAGTCAAACATCATTTCTGAAATTTAAGTAGCTGTACGTTCCAGCTTTTCTGAGAAGTGTGTCATACCTATATTCTGAAATCTGTGCACATTCATTAATTCTTATAAGCAAATGTGTGAATTGAGTCATTTTATAAACGTTTTATCATCCTTATGCCGAAGTCATTTCTATGCAGAGAAAAAGTGAGAAAAGACTACAAATAACGCTCCCATAGTGATCTTAGATTAATATAATGTAGCCTGAAAAGATCACAGAAATGATCAGGAGCGGCATAAATGAAAAGTACTAGATTTCTTAGTCTTTCTATAAAATAAAATAGAATATGTTCACTGAAATATGGAGTTAGCATCATAGTTTATATTTTATTAGCTTATTATTTTATATAGTGACATACCTTTTAGCTTGCTAAATATTATTAGAAAAAGGATGTGGTACTGTGATGGACAAATTGTTGAGGATTAAAATATTACAGATAAATTAACAAATTAGCATTGGGAACAAAAGATAGGGCATATTAACACTTGTATTTGTGTGGCAGCAAGGAGTACTCTCCCGTCGACGAATAGGTCATTTGGGCTCGGCCATCATTCGACCTCAGCGGGAATATTAATTACACATTGTGGTATCTCCATAAGGTACTTCCAAGGCTTTATCATCGGATTCATCACAGAAAAAGTCTGAAAAAGCAGACGGTAATTGTAATTTGTTGATTTAATGACAATGAATCAGTGCAAGTTATCTTAATATATGTCCATAAAGTACAGGCGTCATATCTACCTAGTCCATAAACCAGCCACAAAGGCCCTAAAGCTACCAACAGACCACACATCAAATGATCTCATCATGTCATATTTCTCTCTTTTCTTTCTTGGGTAGCCATGTTTATAAAATATGAAGACAGGTACTCGTACTGCAGTCGCATACAACGATTAGCGCTGACAGTCCACTCATTTGAATCCTGTAACATGAAACGGCCTTCCTCCTGAAGTCATAAAGCACGAGTAATTCAAATTTGCTGCATACTTTGTGCGTTATTTTTCGCGTGCTGGCTGATAAATAAACCTTGACGGTGGATATTAGCAATCTTAAGATACACGCTTATTTTGCTTCATATATCTATTCATTGCTTCAGAGACTGGATGTATGCAAATGAAGCTGACATTAAGAAGAAATTGTGTATTACTTTAATGCAAGAAAGAGGGAGGGATGAAAAAGAGAGAAAGAAGCAGAAATAGAGAACAACGGAGATGGAGGGAGAAGTGAGGGGTGGGAAGGCACAGGGATAAAGAGTGAAAGAGACTCGACGTTTAACCCAATAATACAAGCAGAGTTTAGGGTTCTCCTAGCATGTAATATTATTTTGGAAAAATAGTCATATTTTACTGATTTTTAAACATATTTTTCATGTACTAAAGTCTACCGCAGGTTTTTTAATGTTTTGACAAATTCTACTACAGAACAGTTCTGATGTCATGAGAGACAAACAGATAATTCGCAACTAGTCGGGGAAAGAGTAGTTCTACCTGGAAATTTAACTTCCGAACTTAGCCATCACCCAATGACACCCCGGTGTGCTTAATTATGTGAACAACTGCAAGTTATATATTAGTTATCATTTTCCACGATCAAGCTATAACACAAGCGTTTGTGTTGGTAAGTTCATTGCATCACTGAAAGACTTTAGCAGGTTATTCTCACTATGCGTATTTCCTACCTTTTGTCAGCCTCTCGGTTCGTAAGAGGAGAAGCCCTGCAGAGAAGAAAGGAAACAGAGATAGTACACTGTTTCTTTCATTCTCGTTCTAGGCGCTGACTGGTCACGTGACTCAAAGGAATCCTACTGCGCAATCCGCCTTCGTGTGTGTACTCCTGAATCTTACTTTTTAAGTAACCCGAGAAAATTCTCCATCGACAGTTTATGTATTCATTTATTAAGCAAGACTCCGGGGAATAACTAAGGAGTATGGAAGCGAATGTGGTAAATAAAAAACGAAATCCATGGCATTTACTGATTGCATGAGTGATTTGTGGAAAGAAATAACTCGGCATTACAAAGGGATTGAAAAAGGAACACAATAAGATTTGTTTGAAGCTAAAACCACAAATACACCGACGCTGTTATCTAAAACTGTAACAGCCTCCAACTAGGATTCATTTCATTTAAATTCAAACTTCAAGCCTATGCTTGTTTTAATTACACATTCTTCGAATTCTCCTCGTGTGAGATGCCGTCAATATATTCCATAGACCAGTGTCAGCGGCAAATAAAAAGAATTGCTTTAAACTGACTGCACATTCCCATCGAAATAGGGCCTGTTGGGCAGCTACATTCAAATCGAGTGCCTCTGACATTTTTGGACTGTCCCTGGAAAACGTGTTTTTGAATCCAGTCAAGCACTACTGTGATACGAGTTGGATCTGCTCCACAGTATTAACTTAATCTTTGGGAAGAAAAGAACGTTACAGTGGCAAAATCTTCTGAACACAGGCGAAGGGGAGGGAGGGTGGATGAGGAGCGGCAACTATCGTGGTCGGCGCAAAACTGAGAAGTTGTGACTGCTCCAAGAGCTGATGTATTGTTGCCTTGAAACACTTATTCGTTCTGTGCTGGCCTAGAGTTCCGGTCGTTTGCATTGGATGTACTCAGACCTCTCAAAACTTCACAGGGAAAATCAACATTCAAAGTCTGATCAGGAAGACAAAATGCTCGGGGTCAAATTGTTTTCACATTTTCGTAAGTAATGTCCTCGCGTCACCTTCAATGACGTTCTGCCGTCCTTGAAACGCGAATGTCACTCAAAATACTTCGCTGTAATTGTCTCATTGCCATCAGCATTTTATGTTGATTTCTGAAATTTCGCGCAGTATTTTATACTGGTTCTCAGCTACACTCTCAAGTCCATCCTAATGCGTGAGTCACCTGGTTACAAAAACACATAGGTATATCTAACGAAAGTCTCAAATCTCGTGTTGATATTTCTCCAGAAGGTTGGTAACCGTTAGTACTACGTCTTCAGGCATCTGCCCAGCGGTAGTCAACCAATAAAACGAAACACGAATAAAACAATGGTTTTATTGCCTTAGCTTCCCAGCAATGGCTAACGAAGATGATCGCAAATTGTCTGGAATGGCGCTTTTTCAACCTATGACTATGAAATAGTCGGTTAGATCTTATGGGCGCGTTTATAGGAACAGCAGTCAATAAATTCCAGCATTGCAGCATTCGAGAACAAATTTGTTCCTGCTACTAATGCTTTATACATTTTAGAACACATATTAGACCACTCATACAATTGTTGCCAACAATTACTTGTTTTCAATTGGGTGAATGTCGCTCTGTTTACAAATGAAGAGATCAGCTTTATTTATGTTCCGAAGCCATACAGAGGTCATTTACTTACCTCCTTGGATTAGAGGCGAACGTGATTGCCATATTTTTATTTGGGTGTACCGATTTCGAATCTCGGTGAACATCGGATTGTGGTTTATCATAGTTGCTCTCTTATGACTATAATTTGCTTTAAATTTTCGGTTCATTTAACATCAATATCAGCAAAATCCACTCGTCGTTGGTTTAGAATGACGCAAACGTTCCTCTCCGTCGAAGGCGTCGCCTTTAAGACCTATAAGATCTCGTGTTTGGTGTCCGGACTAGCTCTAGCAAGAGGTTCTAATCTACAGGGTATGCGTGAGTTATGGTAGGAATGGAACCAAACGAAGAATTAACCAACATATCACTTTATTTGTAAATTTCCAGATTTGTAGAGAACTGCTAATAATATTTAAATAGAATGTAACTTTGAAACTTCAACTACAGCGTTATAACACTTTAACTTTGTCACCCTTTAGCAACCGCCGAATTATGTATACGCGCTAGATTACGTACAACCCCCAAGTTGCACGTGCGTTATCTCGACTCGATTCAAGACGAATGTATGTTGCGTTGCATTTGTTTTTGCGCGAGCAACACGAAGGAAGCGATTTCCATTGGCTAACTTTAGAGCACGTCATGGTAAGATAGGAATCAGCCCGCGGAATCACTATGGCTTCGTACAAACAACAATTGTAACCTTATCACTCATTTAAATCTGCCTAGACTTCCAGTCTTGAGACTTTAACATATTCAGCTTTATTACGTCTTCCCCTTAAGTATTGAATAGAATCTCCTTTTGTTTCTTTCTATTATCATATATATATTGACATAATTTCGGTTTCAAGAAGACGAGGATTTTTGTTTATAGTAGAAAGTTCGCTTGAACATTGAAGAAAAGTAAGTAATGAACTGTACAGTTACTGCAAAACTCTTAGATATAGGTGCATACTACCTCAATTATTATTGAAATGTCAAATGGTAACTGCTTCCTTAGTGTTGTTTTCAGCAATATTTTTACTTTAACTACCACGCATAGTAAGTAGAGGAAGTTTAGAAAATGGTTCGTGTGTGTGTCTGTGTGTGTGGCTGTCTGTACACAGTAGGTATAACTCAAAAACGAAAATTCGGTTAAAAACCAAAGATGATATTTAAGTTTAATACTTTTTAAGGACGTGACATGAAGATTTTGAAGAAAACGCCTCCACCCTAAACTACCTTTTACGTGGAAAATTTTTCGAAAATTTAGATTTTCTCGAGAATGGTTCTAATGACTTCGACTAAAATGCGGAATCTTTGATGTATTTTTTATACCAAATGAATTTTCTGGCTATAGCCCATGTAGTTCTACTTACTCTGGATCACTTTTGCATAACTGGTAAACCGAAGAGATAAACCAAATCTTAACTCTACCAAAAATTTAAATCTTGTAAAACACAATTATGTCTAAATAAAGTTTTTTGTAGAATGAACCATTTCGGAGATATTCCTTGTTATTTGTGTGAGTTTTGGAATACTTAAACTTTCGTCAAATGGAAGATCATTATTAATTTTCTTATATCTTAGTCGTGCAAAGAGAACGAAATCTCAAAACCTATTATATTCCCATATTCCCCTTGCACCTACAACGAAATAAGCAATAAGATAATTTCTGCAAGTGTTTATCACAACTAACACGAAGAAGATATAGGAATAAGAGTTTGTAAGAATGATTAGTACAAGAGTAGAGAAAGTCATGTGAGTGCAACACATCAGATGTTTATGTTATGCAACTAAATTCATAAGAATAATGGCGTCAGAGAAGCATTTACCTTCTACACCTTTTCTGCCCAGTTCAGTTAGTTCCTGTTACAAAACTATTATTTTCTATTGTAAATGCAGATCATAAATTCTAATATTGACTTTTCCCCCTGGAATACAATGTTTCAAAATGAAAGTGTTGATACTGGCTACGCTAGTTTAAAGGGTTTGTGGTCGTTTGTGGCGGAATCGTTAACGGAATAAGCTCATAGATTCGACAACTAATGACGGAATAGTATTTATTGAGCACTTTTCTTCGAAAAATGACATGGTTAGGTAATACCATAGCGATGATAACTAGTCAGCTTTGCTTCTCTGCAGGTTTTTTTCCTCCATGAAGAATGTGCATCTGTGATCTCGGTTAGAGGCGCCGTGGTATCTCAGTGGTTTCATTTGCGGCTCTTGTGCTGAGGATTTGTGGTGAGATTCCTGGCTCCTGAGTGGTGAGTTTATGTCTCTAAGCTCTCACCTCTCGCTATCTCATTTGAAGTACAGTAGGGCCTTGATTATCCGAGGTAAGGAGGACCGGCAGGAGCGAGTTTTCAATTATCTTGTATAACACGAACTCTGTCAAAAATTGAGAAGGAAGCGTATGGTAAACGGGCGAAATTAGTGAAAACGTGCTAAAAGGTGTGAAAAAAGGCATCTATTGCATTATCAAATGAAAAAATGATGTATATAGAAATATAAATTAAAATAACAATACAAAATGAAAAACAAAGACTTACTATATGGAGTACATACAGTAAGTAGATATATATTCCAGATAAAGCAGTCATTTTTTGAAGAAGTCCATAAGTGTTTTCTGTTTACCGGAAATCATTCACTTCCTTGTCGCTGTTTCACGCAATCATCAGCAGTAGCTCTGTTGAAGTTGTCTCGGAGTGTTACTCTAGGCTCTTGATGGTATTTTCTATCGCTTTTCATTCTTCA
Organism: Tenodera sinensis; assembly: GCA_030765045.1. NCBI lineage: Eukaryota > Metazoa > Arthropoda > Insecta > Mantodea > Mantidae > Tenodera > Tenodera sinensis. The sequence continues at coordinate 80,124,070 of CM060963.1, forward strand.
CTGTAGCTAACCTTCTCATTCTCCATTTCAATGTCTTCATTGTCACTTTTGCTTTCATTTTCTTCACCTCTAAATTCACTGCCTTTACTATTATCTCATCAGTCATTTCCCACTGTTCGTCTCGTTGATACACTCGGCTACATTATTTTCAATGTTTGCTTCATCTGCCAATCTTTGAGCTAGCTCTAAAAGGCTGAGGTGGTCATGTTCTAACAGCAAAGTTTCCTTGTTTTCGTGACTTTTAATAACTTCCTCCACGAATTCCGAAGAGTAAAACTTTTCACCTCGTCTACTGACTCAACTAATATGTAAACAACATCTTTCACTGTGATAGAGTCTGTACGACATCGTTTTGTATATCAATTGCGCTAATGGGGCTTTTGAAAAGTTTGTGTTTATAGTTACGCTTCAGGTTTATCCCTTCTGTGTATGGTTTGGAAAAGAGGCGTTACATTGGGGGGGGGGGGGGGGGGTAAAAAACATAGTCTTAATATCGTCAGAAACCATTTCTTCTGTATTATTCCTTTTACACCGTTTCTACGTATTTTGCGGGCCACACTTCGTAAAATGGGACCTCAATTGACCCGGATATTGGTTAATCAGGACTCGGATAACCACGACTCTACTGTACTTCCAAAATCCAACGCGGCTCGGAGACCAAGGTCCTCTGATTCCACCACCATCCTCATTATCACCCTACATCGGAAGTAATACAGCCTCCACCTCAGAAATGGGTCCACTCATTGCTTGGTGGAATGAGGCTAACCCGTATTTAGGGATAGAGTACCATGATGATGATTTCGGTTAGTGTAAGATTTTCAAAAACAGACACGCTTTTGTACACGGACCAGTTGCTTACTAGTGCTTCACTGAGTATTCTGAAAAGAGCTTCAAGTGGTTTATAAGTTAAAAACTATAAACAACCGGTATTCTGACTGTAGAAAAGTTGTCCTCTGTATGGAAGTTTCCTTCAACTCTCACAAGTGGCACACGCCACATTTGTGTCTTTATTAGGCACAGACCACTTTCTTGCTCATTAAGTACGAATATAGATTTTCTCTTCGGAATAACATAATTACGAAAAAAGAAATAGGTATAAACTGTCAATCTTGTTTCAGGTTTACGTGGTCAGCATTTCTTCCAAATCTCAAAAATAAAAAGGGGCGGTTAAAGCATTGACTTGAACTGACCGCTTTCAATGCTATCTCATCAGGTCTTTAAGCAATCGCCAAGAATACGAAATTACAGGTTCATTTCATGGTGGAAGCAAAAACTAAACCAGTATTTATTATTACCCATTTGAAGGAGAATCGAACACAGTAACCTTGAAATAATGCTTCACAAAATCTTTCTGGAAAATGGAAAGCTGCAAATTTTTAAGATGTGTTATTCTCAGAGCATGTGTAAGAAACTGCAACCTGAATTAACAAGCGAACAAAATAAGCATATCGTTACATAATAACTGAATTCGAGTTTTAATTGGATATTGCGTAACCTAATTCATGTTTTACTTTTTCAGTACGCGAACAGAGTTGTAATTTATCTCTTACATCTACCTGTCATTTACTCAGCTGGCTGATGGAAACTAATGATCGCCATATTTAACGTCGTCATTTTCTCAGCGATTCGAGAACTTAAGCTCGCCTACGTGTTTATCACTAGAGTTATTATGTATGTTTTAATTGCAAACTTTTCAGCTAATGAAGTAAATATGTTAAATTACAGTGGAAAAGTCTCAGTTAATGAATCAAATACTCGTATGTTGGTTAAAAGAATCTTAGTGTATCAAAGAATTTTAATGGCATTTTTAAAATACCTTTATAGAAGAAGCAATCATAAAGCAAGTAACGTACACCCCTTTAACTACAGCGGCGTAAAAAGTTAAGAAAATAAACCACAATTTCAAAGAATAATTAGTTCCTCTTCAGCTAATAGGGGTATTTGTAACTAATTAAGGAGCTTCTGAATACAATCGGGTTGATGTGGAAACAGGAAAATCTTTAAAGAGGTTTTGTATAAATAATATCACTAACAATAATGATAATAATAACAATGATAATAATAACAACAATAACCGTAGCCCATCTCCGCGGTGTCGGAATAGCATGTCTTATTTCAAACTCAAGAGGTCCCGTTTTCAAATCTCGCTTAGGGTAGTTAGGGAAGGATAGTAGGGAAGGGATTTTCCCTTACACTGAGAATGTAGGTTAAAGGTCACCTATAGACTATGCAGGTAGAGGGACATGGACACTTACAACTACATATACCCATTGCGGCTATCACCCTCCAGGAGAAAGGAATGAAGTGAGGGAATCACAGGAGATTACAGGCCGCAAGTAGACGGCCACCGAAACGCGCGGAAGCCCCTAACAATTCCAGGCCTGAGTACCCGTCCCACTGCTGGAACTGCCTAAAGAGGTCCTCTAGTGCACCACCATACTCCACGAAATCTAAAAGTGCTTCTGAAATTAAGGAAATAATGAAGCTATTAACAGTGAAGCAACAAGAATCTAAAGTAAGAACAAAATTGGAAACTTTTAGTTTCTAATTTGTTCTTACTTTAGGTGCCTCTGAAAGTTGAGAAGAAAACGGAATGAAAGGGAAGTGATGGAAGAAAACCCTTTGTAGATAAGAAGCAACTCAAGCATTCGCCTACCAACCGGGAAAAACTACGAAAAAGCCAAGAGGAGTGGGCAGGTGACGTGAATCATACCTGGCAACTTCCTAATGCAAGCCTCACCGTTACCGCGGAGTTATCTTGCGCGACCGAGAGATCTATGGACCCCGGGCTCATGTGGATATTAATTCAACCGCTTCATTTGCCATCCAATATTATCTGCCCATTTAAAGGACGCTAAACGAATAATTATAACTGAGTCAGAACAAAGAAGGTAAACCGAAGCAATTGAAACGTTTGCTAAAAGAAATTCAAAGCTACGATGGGGATTCGAACCACAGATTTTCGATTAGTGCTCCTATACAACGCCAGTGTGAAAGAATAAATATATCAAGAATAAAGTAGGGAGAGGTGTATAGCAGGAATGCCCCTTATCAGCTCCCCTGTTAGACAAATACTTGAAGGATTTGTGAAGAATTATTTCCCTAAGGTATGAAAAGTAGAAGAAAGAAAGGGAAGAAGAATAAAACAATATTTACTGATGATCTGTCGCAGCAGCGTAAGAGGAAAGGTGCTCACCATGAAGGTGAAATGTATCTACAATGAAATATGTAACGAAAGTATTAAGCAAGAGTTTGATTGACATGAACTGGTTAGGGAAAATATGTTGCAATCACAGAACTTACTCTACTCTTGTACTACCAATTTTTACAAACCCTTATTCCGCTATCTACTTAATGTTAATCGAGATAAAATTTGCATAATTTATCGTATTGTTGATTTTCTTGTAGTTGCAAGGGGAATATAGGAATACAGTGGGCTTTGAGTAATAGTCAAATCTTTTAAAGCTTTCAAATTTGTTCTCCCTGCACGGTTAACATATAAAACATGAACGGCGATGCTTCTCTTGATAGAAGTATGAGTTCTCCAAAACCTACACAATAACAGGAATATCTCCGAAATGGTACACTATACAAAAACACTTATTTGGACATAAATTGTGTTTTAGCGAGATCTACATTTTTGTAAAGTAAGATTTAGTCTATCTCTTACGGTTTACCAGTTATGCAAAAGTAATCCAGAGTAAATAGGACTTCATGGGCTATAGCCACAAAATTTAAGATATACATTTCATTTGTCATAAAAACATCTCAAACAAATTGCATTTTAATCAAAATCGTTAGAGCCATTTTCAAGAAAATCAAAATTGTCGAAAAATTCTCCATGTAGTTTAGGGAGGAGCATTTTATTCAAAATCTTCATGTCGCATCCTTGAAAGAAGTACCAACTTTAGTATTTAACCGATTTTTCGTTTTTTAGTAATGCTGTCCACAGACTGACAGACACACACACAGACACATACTGGGACCTTTTTCTATAAAGGCTCTTTTTATTCAGGGGGCCTCAAAACATATATTTCCGGTGAAATTCCAAAATCGAAATTTAGGGTGGAACACAGTACTTCTTCTACTTTACCATATGTAGTAGAGAAAGTAAATAAAGGTCAGTGGGCCAGTAATATCGACACCAGTCCCTTTAGCCCATGTGTGTAGGGATAAAAAGTGTTATCTGAAGTGGTCAGGTACATTGCGGTGTGTTAGACGGACGTAACGGTGCAATGCACAGGTTGCATACACAGGTGCCATAAATAACGAAGCGAATGCTTAATTAATTCTGAAGTAGGACCTTTAAAGTCAGATGTATGCTACTCGGCGTGACGGAAGCGTTGCCAAATTACGCATATTTGAGATAATTGGCATCCCTGACATTTGCCCATTTGAATCGCACCATGACGAAAGCTAACAATGCCAGGAAGACGGGTGTTCTGATAAAAACAGTGTAGTGCGTACAAACGTGAGAGCTGATTCTACACTCTATCAGAAAGAACGTCACGCATGCGTTCGCTTTTCCAAGGGTAGTTGTAATGAATGTGAATAGTATCTTTAAAAAAATCTAATGTGCTACATTTATATGACTTTTACCACTCACTTTTGCACAAATATTCTTACAAATGGTTAATGTGGGCTTATGCAATAATCAAATCTTTTAAGAGTTAACCACTATGTGATGGCTTTGAAACTCCGTTCTCTCTGCATGCCATTTTTAAGGTTTACAGTTTACAATATCTGAAACGCGTTGGTTGTGTAATGAATACAACACAATTTTATTGAAGTGAAGTTATTGGTCTCTACTTTGTGATGTTTGTGGAAGTTTTTGTTTATTTCTTACGGCTTATTAGTTATGTAAAAGTAATTAAGAATGCAAACGACTTTAGAGGATATTCTCAGAAAGTAATTTGAACTATGTACTTATCTTCTACAAACTATTTATAGTCCTTATAGAAATGATTTCACTGATTTCACATTAAATATGCTAACGTTGAATGCCATACCGTATGACCTCACCAGAGGTAAGTGAATGGTCATCACCTCAAAACATGTCAAGAGTATTGAAAAATTCAAATCAGTAACAACGGAAGTCTCAGAAAGGCTGAAAGACATAAAATTTATTCGCAGTAAACTGCACCCTTAAAAAGATCTACGTTTTTATACAGTAAATTATTGTCTATCTATAATAGTTTACCGCATGCAAACTATACAAAACCCATTCTGTATGAAGACTTCATAGTATGTACAGAAAATTTAAGCTATATATTTTGTTATTCTTGTAAATATCTTAAACTTATATCTTAATCAAAATAGTCAGAGCAGTTTTTGAGAAAATAAAACATAACTAAAAATATTCCAAGTTAAGGTTAGTTTGCAGTGAATAATTGTCCTGAAAATATTTGTGTCACATCTTTGGAATATGCTGAACTTAAATGTAAGTGGGATGTTTATCGGACTTTTCCTTTTCTCCTACTCACAGACAGACACATGCATACAGACACGGTCCTTTTGTCCAACATTTTAGTTTTATTAAGGGGATCTCAAACCAAGTACTTTCTGGAGAAGCATATCGAAATTTTGGGCAAAATACAAGTCTTGCTATAAGTAAAAGTAGGTGCGTGAGAAACTGAAATATCACATTTATGGCAAGTGCTATTATTTACTAAATTTAAATTATAGGAATATTTGAGTAGCCGTGGGGAATAGTTAGATCGTTCGCCTATCACCTGGACCCGCATGTGGTATTCTTGGTGAAGCGACGTCTGGGCGGGTTTTCTCCGGGTTATCCGGTTTCCCCTGCCGCTCATTCCACCAGCTGCTTAACCTTTCCATTCATCCATTTCGCCTGCACTTTATATCATCCTCTTTCTCACTCTCATACCTGGTACTAGCTAGGCTGACCCCCGCTTCCAGGTCTTCACTCTATCCGGTCCATAGGTTCGCCTGTTCCCCAAGAGGTATGTGGCTCTAGGATAGGCTTGTAAGTCATAGGGGTCTCAATCATCCATAGGGGGAGGGTAATCAGATAAAGAAGAAGAATAATGTTTGAGTTGCATCACTTATTTATGAATCACTTAGGTTCTCTATTATTTTGCGTCATAAACCTACCGAATTTTCAGGTGATAATGGGAACTATGCAGACACAAGATTTAATAGGGACTGACACTTGACCACCACTATTCTTTCGTGTTCTCCAAACAAATTTTGTGGGCTCAAATGACATATCACTGGCTTCACAGCTAGATTTAACAGCCTGTTTAACTACAGCTTAGCAAGGTCTGGCAAACCTCTGATTGGATTATGTGGACCAGCTTCTGCCACCAGCCACTAAATTTTGTGTTAGCCAATAGAGTATAGAGTTGATCACAAAGGTGTAAGGAATAGACACACTTTATATACCATTAAAGTTATTATGTTTTAATTTTTACTGACCCCAGATAAAATATAGTCTTATTACCAATTTTCCAAACATTACATGACATATCGTGCAACTAGAGAGAAGAAGGGAGAGTGGGAGAGGGAGAGGGAGAGGTAGGTACTCTGCGGATATCTAACGTGATAGCTGGGGTTCTGCTAATGCAACAAATATAAACATTAATCTTAATGCACTCATGATCATGAATTTTCTCCCAAGTAACTAAAGTGCTTATATAATGAAAATAAGCCATCAATGCCTTGGATATTGACTATTCTATTCATTACGAAATGAATAGTTTGCAATACAATTGTAAAATGTCTTAAGAATAATGCTTGTGTGACCTCATACCTCGTGTAAGAGATACTTGATAAGGAGAAGATGGGGTTGGTGACAGACGTAGGACCTGACCCCAAGCGGGGGTGTGCTACAGGGTCAATGGCATATGTGGGTGTCGCTCACATCATTCCAGCAATGTCCGCCCACGACATTGCGTTGACTAATGGTCCTCTCTGCTAGCCTCTCCTCTTAGGTAACATGATTATTTTACATTTAGTATAGGTACTTAAGACACAACAGTTATTAATTCTAATGAGGAAATGGGCTGACGTCGCTAGCATTAGCGCTAATGTTTCCAAAATACTTGGCTGGCAACATCAAAATGTGAGCCAAAATGTCGGGGCAATGAAGCAAAGGATGCACAGTCGCGAGCTTTAGTATCGCATGGCGCAGAATTCAAAGTCTGAATTCGCTGATGCTCTATCATTGCAATACTTGATGGCCTTAATGCTCACTAACAGCAAATGAGGGCGGTGACGAAGTGCTTCCAAAAGAACAAATTAAGCTCTACACAATAAGTAGTGGCAGTTTGAAAAGGAATTGAATTAAAATATGGTTCTTTCTGCCAAACTGACTACTATTTCAATAGTTTTCCTTGGCCACACAATTGAGTGTTTCGTTGGTCTACAATTGCCATATCATGGCAAAACAAAACAACAGAGAAAGAGAGAGAGAATCATAATGAACAGTAGTAGAAAAGGTTAAGGCTGATCTTCATTAACCACCGTGTTAAACTCGAAAATAATACTCCTTTTTTGTAACGGAATAATGGCTGAAAAACTGGGAGGATCTTACGAACAAAAAATTGAAATTAATGTATTTAATATCTATGTTTTTATTAAACACTAAAGGGTGCGCTTTGCTCGTTCGCGATATTAAAGTACGCCGAATACGAAACTTATTCCTTCCTGTTTTTAGCTGCAGAATTCCCAAAATATTTTAAGCACTTTTAAGGGTACTTTAAAGTTTCCTACCTGCAACTTTACCTTTAGGGTCAAACGACAGTGAAAAGCACTCAAAGATTGCACAAAGATTGATTGTTCAATCAGTGTCAATAAATCCTTGTAATTTCGGTAGAGGAAGCCCGAATTCTTGTATTGCCATTCTTTTTTATATAGTAGGTGTCTTTGAAAATAATAGACTTCATAGACATCTATTTTCTGACCATTTTGCCAATTAAGTATGCTAATATTAGCCAATCCAATCTAAGAATACCTTCAAAGCCAATCAGACATGGCCTCTGTCACTGCAGAACTATCAGAGTAAGTCGCATTTGATCTACCAACTGCCTTTGCCTTGGCGTATTTCATTATTCAATTCCTCTTATTTGGCATGCAATATAAGGGCAAAAGTTCGCCCCCTGTAAATAAAATTAGATAGGTATTTAAAACACCTGATGTGTAGCACTCACATGACTTTCTCTACCCAATATATTTACAATAGCTTATACTTTAGCTTCGTAACACATTTTGTTGTATATATATATATATATATATATATATATATATATACAATATAAGAAGCATACATAAGCTAAAGAGATAGCCAAGTTTTTCAAAGGCGCTTGTGATGTGATGGATTTGAATTTCTATACTATTTACAGTGCCAAGAACCGGAAAAAAGAAATGAGTTGTCTGAGAAAAGTAGAGCGTTTTAAAATGCGCACCAATAACAAGGAATGGCTCGGGAATAGTTAACTGTAAAAATGGTATTGATTGTGTGTTTTAAGAAGATCCACATTTTTTTGTGCGCTAAGGCTTTATCTATCTCTTAAGGTTTACCAGTTATGTAAAAATCAGAATGAATACGACTTCAGAGGTTATTCCCAGAAAAGTCAAGATGTAGGTACATTTCGTTTCTCATGAAAATATTTTTATTATTAAAAACTGTTGGAGCCGTTTGTGAGAAAATAAAACTTTTCTAAACATTTTCCATGCAAAGGGTAATTTGGGGTGAGCTGATTTTCTTGAAAATTTGCATGTCGTAAACTTTATAAGCCTTAGAAGCAGATATAAATTATATTCTGAACTTTCTGTGAAAGCCTGAAAAGTCTTATTCATTTTCTTTGAATTGTACATAACCGTGAAAACCTAAAATATACGTGGAAGCCTGTAAATTTATAACTCATTGAAATAAGTAATTGTGTCACAACTGAGCCCGGGGTACATAGAGCTTAAAGTTGCCCGACATCCATATTGCAGCATAAGGGAAAACTTCTGATTGCCGTCTCCTTCTGAGGAACTTAAACCCCTTAGGACTTACAAGCCTGTGCCTAGTGTAAGAGGCCTGTCGGGGAGCAGACGAACTGGACAGAGCGGAGACCTAAAGCGGGTGGCCCAGAACCAGGTACGATAGTGAGGAAGAGGATGATATGAAATGCAGACGTAATGGAAGATTAGAAAAGGTGATTATAGAGCGGTGGGGGAACAGGAGAAAACCCGCCCAGACGTCGCCTCGTCGCTGGGATCGACCCCGGGTCTCCTTGGTGATAGGAAAACGATCTAACCGCTTGGTCACGGCGCCACATAAAGGAAAACACCGGAAAGAGAAAACCTTATCCACATAGTTCGCCCTAACCGAGATTCGAACTCGAGAACCTCTTGAATGTAAGGCACACATGTTACTCTCACGTCACAGTTGGTGAGCAACCTGTACAATATTGGGAAATTTTGTACTGAATAATTGATTATAATTAACAGGAAGTAGAGAGGAAAAAGATAAACCTTTGTTTGAGTAATATGCAGAACACCTATGTAAATAAATGTTAACTGGCATGTGATTTTTTCCCCTTTTACTATGCTCTTTCTGTTTGCTGAAGACTAAATATGAAAGTTCTGAAGATGTAAAATGAACAATTACTTTTCAGAGAAAGAGGGGGAGAGAGTGGGGAAGGAGGGAAGCAAAGAGAAAGAGGGGGAGCGGAGAAATGCCTTCTAGTTTAACGGATAACGCAATTAAGTTGCAGATTCTGAATTAGCAAGAAGGATTAAGCACTGCAGTTGTTAGAACCATACTAAAATCACCGTTATTTCAAAGCAAATACGGAGTAACTCATATACAACTGGTATAATGACGTTCCTTAAAGACATGCTAACCTCATGTAAGAAGTAGTTAATATAGCTTTATGGAGAATGAAGTCAGTTCATAACTGTGAGGACTTGACCAGCTATGGAGTGCGAAGTGGAGGAAACGCTGGTATGCACATTACATCCTAATTGGGCATAAACCCCGTTGTGCTACGCGTTATTTTCCTCTCCTACCCACGAGTAGAAAGCATTCATTCTGGATCACGTTTTGTATATTAGCATTGCAAATGTCTTCACGTCATAAGTTCTGCGTATGATGATTATCGCTTCTCACCAGGGTCTTCACGTCTTATAAACCTTCCATGTTTTTTTGTTTTTTTTTTTTTTTTTTGGTTTCATTTGTTTTATAGCATTTACATCCCTTCACAACCGCTGTTGATCTTAGGATTCCACCAAATGGCGAGGTTGGCCTTCACACTGTCATATTTACGACTCGAAACTGGAAGAATGCCTATAACCTTTACTATGGTACACGCAACATTTAATGGCGGTTGATACCTGACCACTGCTATTATCTTTCCTGTTGTGTAAATAAATGCTGCGGGGGCAAATGATATTTATATAACAGGTTTTACAGCATGATTAACTACAAACTAAACAAGTGGCAAGTCTCTGAATCAATTTTGTGATGACCAGCTCCTCCTGTCACTTGCCATTAAATTTTGTGTCAGCCAGAATGTTGTTCACACAAATACTTCACACTTTAATTTGCCAACTTGTAAGAGCACGCCATAGTAAGATACATTTTAAGAACAATATAATCGAATAGTTAAATTTCAGCAAATCTGTTTCTCCCTACACCAAATTTCTCCTTTTGTTTATTTTCAGTGTTTGTTTGGGAAGAAATAGGGTGCGGGTTGAGGTAAAGAAGGGATAAGGTCTATTATAATCAAGGGGCCATTGTCACATTGGTATTACAAATCAAGGTGGGATCTTTTTCAATGAAAATATATCGAAAATAAAAATGCTACTGTTGGCTTTCTCTCCCATAAATCCCCTAGAAAAACTTTAATGTGCGCATTTATATGACTTTCTCTACTCATACACGAACTATTATTATAAATGTTTATTCTTCTATATCATCTTATTCGGGATAAAACATTTTTTTTTTTTTTTTTTTTTTTTTTTTTTTTTTTTTTTTTTTTTTTTGCTGGGCCAAGTAAAGTACGCTTTAAACGATAGCCAGATCTTTAAAGAGCTGGTTACTTTGTAAGGGCTTTGGCATTTCATTCCCTTTGCATGACCAAGAGCTAAAAAGATGAATAAGGACTTCCCAATTGAGGAAAGTATAAATATTATAAAATTCAGACAAATAAAAGGAATGTGTCCGAAATTGTTCACCCCACATCAAAGAATGTATTTGACAAAATATGTGTTTTAACAAATGTACAGTTTTTGTGCAGTAGGATTTTATCTATCTCTTACAATCTACCAGCTGTGCAAAATCTATTCAGAATTCGCAAAAACTACCTTAAACGTATACTATTTTAATCAAAATCGTTATAGGCATTTTTGGCAAAATCAAAATTTTCGAAAAATGTTCCATGTAAACGGTAATCTGATTTTCTTGAAAAGCTTACTGTCGCATCCTTGAAAGATGCTGAACTTAAACACCAAGATTGATATTTCGTTTTTTTAGTTTCCTGTTCACAGGAACAAAAGGAGTTTGGGTGGGGTATTTACTCAAAAATCTTTGTGTCGCTTTGAAGAAATCTTCTCATTACATAGATAAGTCTTCATTATTGATTTGCTCAAAAAATGAGTTTCTAACAGTTTTGATTACAATTTTATACGTTTAATATATTGAGATGAAAAATTAAATGTAAGTACATCTTAACTTTTAAGAGGTTTAATCAGGACTGAAAAATTCAATACCATAGCCGGGATTTGAACCACGGATCTTCCGCTTATCGAGCGGCTGCTTTAACCACTAAGCTACCATGGCCAACTTGCCAGCGTGACATTAAATTCCCCAGTTGATTCGTACCAAAATGGGTCATAGCCAATTACTTGAAAGTTGTTGATGTTAAAGTAAGTTAAGGGGAAAAAAAAAAAAAAAAACAAAAAAAACCACTTCGTATTGTAAATCATTAATTTATATTTTTTTAGTGTAGATTACACTACTATTAATAACATCTTAATGTTACCTTATGGTACAAATTATTCAATACATTGGAAAATTAATTGAACTTTAGTAATATTTTTCTCTATTAAAAAAAAAAACAAAAAAACAAAAAAACACATGGCCTACTATGGTTATCAGCCCTCCATTTGAATTCTATTTCTGAATGTTGCAAGCTTTAAGCTAACGTTTCTTTCCTTATTTGAAATCATTCCGAGATGAAATATATATCGTGAAAAATGTGAAGTGGATAGAGCAACTTTTTAAATGAGTAGTACAATATATAGCGAGTCAGTAAGTGGATTTGTCATTGACAGAGAAAGCAGTTTGAATAAATTACATCACAATTCTTTTTTTAGCATGAGCTTGTTGCTTGCTAAGTGTTTTTCCGTGTGTTGCAAGCAGCTAAGTCTATAGGTATTAATTTGAAGCCATTTCTAAGCAAACACTTACGAATAACTTTTTATACGCATAGTGTGTAGAGAAGTGTTGTGTTTCACATGAGGTTTTTTAGAAGTTTGCTTCTGCAGGTGACTCCAACAGCTTCTGTAAGGTTATTTACATACAAATTTGTTGGCGAACTTAAGGGGCTAAATTGAATTTTGCTGCTGCGCCTCCTTATGCATTGCATTACGGAATAATCTACGCGCAAAGAACGCTTGGCATAATCTGTATTAATTAGAGCTTTCGAACGAAGACATGCTATTAGTTACATATCCTTTCCTTTCTCCTTCCTTCTTCTTTGATGCGGTATGTTTGTCTCTCCTTCGTAATCTACCTTCTCTCTCTTTTATTATTTATTCTCCTCCTATAACGAGCTAGAGACCCCAGGTACCGTTAGATGGCCCTGAAGTCGTCCATTCGCTTTTGCATTTTTGCCATTTGTAAGAGCCTCCTTGTCTCTCTACGGCGAGGTGTATTAGCGCTGTCTCGCTCGCTCTCATATGTTGGCAGATCTGCACAAAAGCAGCACGCTAGGGGGTCGGGAGGTACAAAAAACGTGCATCACTGCCTCTTAAAGCAAGCGGTCCCCTGCTCGAATCTCCCGTGAGAACAGCCTCTACGTCGTAATTCTCTACAGCAAGAAATTGTATGTCTTAACGCAGTACTCGAAGCAATAAGTTGTATTCTTTAATTAAGCTTTCAGAGGCGATCCAATGCAATAAATAAACAAGTGAAGTGTTACTGACAGGATGTATAGATCAATAGCGACTCAGAAAAAATATTAACAATGAGCCGTAGCCGTTAATAAGTGCTTTAAATGGTGATACATGATCCTGGAAACTCTTACAAGTTTGTATGAGAATACTTATAAACACCACCAGTTTCCTTAGCTCTATACCTACCTGTTAATTATCATTTTAAATCTTAAACAGTTATTTACACATAGCAGTTTACGGGTGTACAGCCGACATACTCATCTTCATGTTTCTTTGCTTATTATTTTGGAAACTAAATATGTATTTATACACTGCACATTTCTACTTTAATTATAAAGGAGCACCGTTTCAACTTACTGTAAAAACAAGTACATAGATAGGAATCAGCTAGAACAATCTAAAAGATACAGTCGTAACAGTCATAACAAATTCTGCATTCATTACCATTTCTAAAGAATACTACGCATTATTAAGATTGATTTCCTTGATTGCATCTACTGCATTGTATCTCTTATGGTTTCCAGTCATGCAACATTACACAGCATAATTTCATAAACAAGAGAAGTTCAAGAGGCTGTTTTCAGAATGTTGCAAATATGTATAGCTACACTTATTTGTCATACAAATACCATCAATATATCAAAACCTTCCTCACTGTGAAACCATCGCTATTTATAGTAGAAGTAGCGCATTAATTATTGTAATCACTAGAATATTGTGACGCTGGGAGCAGCGCACAACAAAGGATGGTCAGGGCTAAGCTACTTCACACCACATACCAGGTCTGCGAGCAAACAAAGGAGCTAAGGGTCAGACTGCCTCCCGCGACTGTTTGTGTTTACGTCACTAACAACAATGAACGTGGCGCATAGTAAAGGATTGCTGGAACCTTGGAGGGACATCCGGTGGCCGGTGTGTTTGTAGAAGTCGAGAATGGTTCAAGTTACAGCATCCTCGCTATATAAGAAGGCTAGAAAGCAGCAGAGGAGAGAGTTACAGTCGGTCGGTGTGTCAGTAAGTGCGAGAGAACTGTGTGTGTGGTACCGTTGTCGTGAAGGTACTCGCGTTGAAGTGAAGAAGTTTTAACGAGCGTCGAGTGTTTGTGTTCTAGGAGTTACTGTATGAGTGACAGAGAAAGTGAAGAAAGACACTGAAACGACTGAGTCAAGGCTACGAGAAGAAAATAGTTGAGAGTTATAATATCACGGTGTTAACCTCAGTGGATCACAAGTGTGTTTTTGTGGAAAAACCTAGAAGAAAAATAAAGCGATAGAAAAGTACATGGATTGGATTTTGTCATTTTGTCACAGTATTTTATACTTATATTATTACTCGCAAATATTAAGAAAATAAAACGCGATTGTCATTCCATTATGCATTATTGTTTTTCTATGTGCTTCGTAGTGAGCGTTCTCGGTACTACTGAAATTTCTATATTTAAAACCAATTTAACTATAAAGTCTAAATTCAAAAGTTTACGCAATATCAAGAAAACCCCCTTTAAGTTTATAAGGAAATTTGTAGCAAATTATACAAACTGAAAATATAATGAACAAAAGCTGTATCATGAACATTTTAAAACGTTAAAAATGTAAGAAAACAATATTAAGAAAAAATGAAGTTTTAAATTTCAGGGATGCTATTTACGTGTACCTACGCACGTCGATTTAATATTTGGATTTGGGTGTTTAAATAGTAAGACGGGTAAAACAGCAAATGCCTCAGATTTTACAATGCTTTAAATTTAAATTTTTTTTTTTTTTTTTTTTTTTTTTTTTTTTTTTTTGAAATTTTATATCCATTTCAGCGTGCTATTAAGTACTGATATGTTTCTCTCTGCTTGCTTTCTTTCTTTCACTAGTCCTAATGTTGCCTTGTAATGCTCGGGACCAATACAAATGCTATCCATTGTAGTCTTCTTATGTTTTTTCCGCACAATGCGCTCGTTTCACGAACTATTATTGCGCTTAAATACAAGTAATAAAAGACACTCCACTTGGTGAATACACATTTAGCATGAGTGTCGGTGTGTTTTGTATTCAGTTAATTTCAGTTATATTAGGTTTTCTTTTGGTAACATTTTGAGTCTATCGCCGAGAATAGGTTTTTGGAAACACTGATTTGTATAATGCACTGCTGAGAACTTAGGTTATCAGTCCACAGGATTACAAGTCTACTTGCATTTACTTCCCTTGTATCCTTTTGTTGGCGGCGACGTGGCCAAGCGGTTAGACCACTCGCCTACCATCTAGGCGGCCCGGGGTTCGATCCCAGGGACCCGCATATGACATTCGTGGTGAACAAAGCAAAGTCTTGATGGGCTTTCTCCGGGTTCTCTGGTTTCCCCCACCAGTCATTCCACCAATTGCTCCATAATCACCTTTCCATTCACCCATCTCGCCTGCATTTCATATCGTCCTCTTTCTCATTCTCGTACCTGGTGTTTGGCTGACCACTCGCTTCCAGGTCTTCACAATGTTCGGTCCAGAGGCTTCTCTGCTCCCCGACAGGCGCCTGACCCTAGGCACAGGCTTGTAAGTCCTAAGTCCTATATAAGGGGAGGGTAATCAGGTAAAGAAGAAGTACCCTTTTGTTCCCTGTATGCTTGTTGCTTCATTTCTCATTAACTGCAAATAGCTTTTCAGCAGTTCCAGTGTTCATTAATATCTACACGTAAATTCTAACTTATTACTGTTTTTCTTCTATTAATTTTTCCAGATTTTCTGTTTGCACCAGTGTCTGCAATTCCATACAGTTTCAAATCTTCTTTCCTTCCTCGAGTTATGTTGCTGCACAATGCTTTCCAATTCAGTATTCCCTGGAAGTCGGAATGTGGGTAGTTAGAGCTGGCGCAGCGAAAGCTTATCAATCTGCAGGATACGCAGAAGACTTTTCGTAAACGTTACGTTACCCCTGTTGCAGGGTGACAGTATGTCTTGAAGTGAGCATATAGCAGTGACTGTGTAGGAAATATACAGTGGGACTGGCAGGTATAATGCGGGGGTAGAAGTGGACTTCAATCGAGCGAGGTAACCCGATTTTATCAGAGTTGTATCGAAGTTTCGCGCAGATTTCATTGGCAAGCTTTCGTTGCGTTACTTCTAGTTTGAAACCATGCTATTTTGTAAGGTAGGTGGATGGGTGGATGGACGAGCAAGTGGAATGGCCTGTGTAAATCAGGAGGGCCTGGGTTCAATTTTTTTAAGATCATGCCAGGGACGATAAGCGAATACTGGAAGGGTTCCATTTCTACTAGAATTTTCTGCCTCTGTCCCTATCTTTTTTTTTTTTTTTTTTTTTTTTTTCATCTGTTTCACGGTTGAAGGACCAGGCGACGGCTGTTTGTGTGTTGCGGTAGAGCGAAGAAACTAGCGCTCTAGAAAGATTTCTCCATCGCATTTGACGGGACTCTGGTGCACCCTTTCTCCCTGGGAGTGTCTTTTCTATTCCTGTGATCCACAGGTTGCGGGTGGTCTGGTTAAGGCAGGGCCAGGTGGCGTCAATCTTCAGGTATCTCTAGAAAGAGTATATACTGAAAATGTATTAATTGACTTTAACGCTTTGGCTATATCATAACTTCTTTTTGCAAAGTAAGTAAATCTGAAATTAAAATACTACTGCAGTATTAGTGGTGATATACCACTTATGTGCAACATGTTAGCCTTGCCTTTCGCGCGCAGGTTGCGTGTTCGACACCCTCGTCCATGTTACGTGATGTGCTTTCCGTAACATGCGAACAGGATAAAGATACCATGATAGGTATCGCTATAGGGTCTGGTAGAGAAAGCCTCAGAATTCCGTTAGCTAAGAGAAGATTGTTGAGTTTCATTTTAAATTTGAAGATGATCTATTATAGTGCTTCAGGTGTTCGTGATGAACTGGAGAAGTAACGGCCGAGTGTGCGTTTTTCATATGTCTGTAAACTCTATAACAAAGTCTGAATGCCACAAGCACGGAAAAATCTGATGTGTAACAAACACACGACTTCTGCGGCTTATTACCAATTCACAGGTGTTCCTTATAGATATACTGCTATCAGTGTAGCTATAGTATGTCGCTGTTTTTTCATCTATACGTAAATCATTATCAAACTGCCTAGAAATGGTTTCAAAACCTACCTATTTGATTACAACCAAACTATAGAAACAACACTACCGAATGCATTATAATTTAATTTTTGTTAGCATGCTGGAAAAAAACAAGGCTCACCTAGTTATGTCTTATAGATGGTACGCAAAAATATATTTTCACCTAGGAAAGGTTAAACGTATCTACTTATTTCTCTAATGTTAAAATCATGAAAAAAGCTGGCTTAATGAGATATGCAGTTTGCTTTTTATAGCTTTTTGTTAGTCTCTTATGTTCCTCAGTTAAAGTTTATGGAGAATAAAGGAGTTTTCAGAGTTTACAGAAATTTCCAAACATACGATATTTTAATCAAATATTAAGGATATCCTTTCTGCATATAAATTCAGGACAGTGGGGATCCCATTTAAGTTCTGAGTGTCTGAATTTGTATATGAAATTAGGCGTTTCGTTTTACCTATTTGATCCCCGAGTCCACAGGCCTGCTTGCACCATTTCCTAAAAATATATTTACGATTTCATGGCCTCTCCGGCTGTTAACATTACAGGTAAATGAATTATTCCTTATTAGCATCTTCCAACTTAACCTTCCTCCTATAGGTATTACGTACTTTTAAGACCTACGCCGTTAGAATTTTCACACCTCTAAACGTAACAATATTTTGTTTAATACAGATATAAAATATAATCAAACATATTTGTTGATTTTTACCAACTCAATAATAGTCCTCTTATTTATATTGAACACGTTATAATTTAACAGAATAAAGCACTTGAATCAGTCCAACTTTCGTTGTAATGACGGTTGAAGATATTATGCAGAGTCACTATATCTTAATGCATGTTCTGCGAGATAAACAGAGTAGGCCGTGCTTAAATCAATAATTACCCATAGTAATCATGGTGGCCAACTTGAACGAGTGTGTTGATTCTGAAATCGAAGGAAATTGCAAAATGGGCTGTACTTCTGTCATATCTGAAAAATCTGAAGAGAGTTACGAACGATGCTATAGTTAATATATGCCAATGTATAACAATATATAACATTAAAACACCAGGGAAAGATTAATGTTAGGTTTCAAGGTTAGTATTTCATATTTCATTCATACGCCATATTAAATTACTAATTATCTATCTCCCAAAAAATTGTATGCAGCACGTGTGTTGTGTTTTTACTAATCCTGGAAATTGAAAGGACTCGAAGTAGTCTCGTCTTTTCAAACTTTTCCTCGGTCCAGTAAAAATCACTTATATCAAAATATACTATTTCTTCTAATCAGGGAGCCTCAAAACTGGTATTTTGGTAAAATCGTGTACTCAAACTTTTTGGGTTGGCCGAAAGCAAAAGATAGGTGCCAAAGAATTGCAAAGCAGGCCATATTAAATATCCGTCTTCTTACGTAGACTTCGATTTTGTAAACAAGCCAGTACGTTATCGTAGGCGTAACATTTGTGGGAGTTGTAGCACCAGCGCTGTTATTCTTGTTTGGCTGTTGTTTACGTGACGTAAAACAACTCCCTCAACATGCCTGCCTTTGTTGTTTACAAAGTTGTACACAACAACTGTAGTTCTCCCAACATGCTTCTTGGTTCCAAACTAGTTAAAACCATTTTTGCAAGTTTGTTTATATGGTAAGTGGCAGTGTTCCTGTGTAAACTGTGGTAGACGTTTATTGGACACCTAGTACCAAGGCCAGACTAAACCCTGTTCCATATAACTGCTCCGTGTTTCTTAACTGTCTTACGCACTAGTCATCGCCTCTCATTGGCTAACAAATAGGTTATGCTATCAGACAAGTTTCTTACTTAAGGCGAGGTTGTAAGCCTGCAATATTAATTTTGCCAATTTTCAATCCCATTTTCTTGGGAACTATTAATTCTACATCAATAAAACTTTACGCATTAAGTTGTGTATTTACTAATTATGGAAATACATGTTCGAAAGTGGTGGTTCTATACAACCTAAACTATTAATTTCACGTTAGAACCTATTTTTAACTAATTTTATATTTTCAGTTTCTTTACTTGGTAATACAGAAACGCTGTATAAGCCTGTATGCCAGTCGTGTCTTGACAACACAGTGAGCAATACATAACATGGAAGACACTAAAAACATTGTGTTGAAATTGGGGGAAGATGCAGTGAGCAGCTAAAGAGCTTCTGCAGGACCCAACAATTGCCCATGATACTGCACTCATCAAATCACGTTATGTAGGTATTTCTAGTCCTAATATTAATGCTCTAGAGCCTTCAGTCAACGCGGCCTACCAGTAACTGGGATTGATAGAACAGGTAACAGTGAAAGTCAACTTGGTTCCTGGTTGTGTTGGTGAAAAAGTTTCAGAAAAACCCAAACCAGTGCTTCAAATAAACCTGGGACTGACAGTTTATCGTGCAGTTGCTGACATCTTGTCTGGCAAAAGACATGACTACATCAATGTGCTGTTCTTTTGCGTCTAATACCAACATTTAAATATTCTCCGGTGATATCAGTTGATGTGGAACGCTCATTTTCGTCTTATAAGATGCTGTTATCTGACAAGCGATACATTTTCTCAATGAAAAAGTTAGAAAAGATGTTAGTTGTTTACTGCGACTCTAATTATGAACATATACAATAAAGACAGTCAAATGTTTAGGCTAATTTGTAATGGGAAATAAAAAAAATATATCATTTTTGCTCACCTATTTTTGCAATTTTAGAACCTATTTTGATATGTGATAGAACCTATTTTAGGTTCTACATATTTGCTTGTGTAGATGGTTACTAACATTTGAGAGCGTTTTCTTTGTAAGCTTTGTCTTTAAGAACTCAACATTACTAGTTGATGGCAGGCCCCGTAGCTCAGTCGGTAGAGCACCTGAAAGGGTGAGAATTTTTCTTTAACTAGGATTTTTCCGCATCACCCCTAGAGTCTGGAAGTATGAGTGGGAGTGTGAGTGTACGGTGAGTTTAATGTAATAAGTTAATTCAAATTAATAGAAACCCAAAGATCAAAACCATCGCTAAGCGACTGAAAACATTACTATTGAGCAATTGCTTCAAGAGCTCAAACGCCACCTACATTACCTTCGATGTTAAAAAAGTGGGATTTAAATGAAACATTTAAAAATACTAGTTGACCCTACGCTTTGTGTACCTATCATTCGAGTTCTCCAAATTGCGGCGACTTTCTCGTATGTGTTGTATCATATAAGAAAGTCTAAATGGTTGTTGTTTAAGTAAAGTTTAATCACTGCAGGTAAGAAATCGTCTTCAGAATAGACGAACTTGAGGAATTCTATTAAGAGAAGATTTCAGTCATGATCTCAAAAGTTATTACAACCATCAGAAGGAGGAGTTGTAGCAAACGACTGTAATAACAGATATTGTTAAGCCACCCAATTCTCAGTATTATTGGGAAGGACAGTCCTAACGTTCTTTTTTTCAAACAAAAGCATCAATATGTTACTTAATGTGTTTTCTTTATGTGATTCGTTTAATTGGTACTCAAATGGCAATTTATTTCCACACACCTAAAATCTGAAGGATTGATGCGTTTCGGGCAAGCTTTACTTCATCGTCATCATGTTAATACTAAGTGAACAAGCACGTATTAGGCATGTCGTTATATTTCGGCTTTGGCCTTAGAAATGGCCAGCCTGGATTGCAGCATTCACCACCGTTAACGAAAATATGGTAATTCGTATACAGCAAATAAGAATTTAGACTTTTATTGCCTTACTCCTGCTACCTCTAAGCCATGCTGAAAGTCATGGCGTGTCGCTGGCATCTAAAACTGAATTTTAGTCAACATTTTCAAAAAATCAAAAATTAATTTTATATCTAAATAAGTAATACTTGAACCTTTAGCTTCAATGAGGTACTACAGTTTTTGCCTTCAGGACGTTTTAAAGCTTCACTCCGTGACCATTTAAATGCCCAAGAACATACGAGCTAAATGGCCTATGTTTATTTACGTCTTTTACTCGACTTTGATTTTTCTTCCACTTTTCCGCATTAAACATGTTCCATACGATGTAGTTTATAGCTAATCGTATTCAAATTTTCAGCAGAAACATTAAAAAGAGTGACATTTGGTTTTGATTACATTTCTAAATTGCTCAAAATGTGACATAGCCCTAGAACTCGAATCCTAGAGTAAGTTGTATAAAAATTACATTTAAAGATTTATAGGATACCATAGGACATCACGGAGGGGATTTGTCATGTCGACAATCAAGAGCCTTTATATCTGTCATTTGCAGGGCAGCTCCGGGAGGAAGGATGAGGTGGGAGGAGACAGACGGCGGCCGACCCAAGGAGTCACGACAGAGCAGAGGACAGGTTCCTTATCCAGATTGAATCTTCCCAGCGGTGTCTAGTAAAACCAGAATCCCACACACCTGCGGTCTTAGACATCCCGCATTAGGCGACCCGCAGAAACCCCCGAAAAAACCCACGGTTCAGATAGGTTGACCGATAGGATCGAACCCGCGACCTCCCGAATGCGGGCCACAGATAAAACCTCCTGAGCCATCTCGCTCGGTTAAAGATTCATAAATGTATTCTGAAATAATCAGAAAGGTTAATACAATTCAACATGCCAATTTTATGTCCTGGTATTTAAATATAATTGCAGTACTTTTATTTTTTCAAACATAATTTTTTGTGCGTGATAAAAGTAAAATATTTTTTCTCGAAAACTATTGAATATATCTGCAAGCAACTCAAAATACGCCTATAGGTAATTGTATAGCAGCATGTGGCAATTTTAAAAAATATTTAGTTAAAAACGGCATGATTTAGAAATTTTATTATGGTATGCATAAGTATACCTAATTCTAAAGCAAATAGATATTACAGCACTGATAATGTTGCCATGTTTCTTCCTTTTCTTCTTCTCCTCTTCCTCCACCTATTTTCCCCCCTCCCACATCATGCTGTCTCAACCGTCTGCTAGACCACAAGTGGGGAAATGAAAATAAAGTTGTAAGCAGATACACGTTTGAAAGATATAGACAGCAAACTAAAAGTGGAAAACAAGGAAAGGTACAAACACTCATTAGAATGGCCGAGATAGAGAGATAGTGATGCGACCCCACCCTGAACTTCTGCAGGAGCTTGGATACCAATAGATGCTTGTAATCTCCTCAAGATAATGTATCATCTCGTAACGGTTACTGAGCGGCCAGTGAAAGGTTAAAAGTACGTGGAATAGCTAAACGCTGAAGTCACCATGAGTAATGGGCAACTGCTTCCCTCTGCCACACTCAGCCAGCTGCAGATATGCAACACTCCGGCCTCCTTTCCCCGGAGAGAAACCATATACAAGGCTGTGAACTGCACAACAAGGTCCATCCTCCACCCCTCACTGTTAGGGTCCCCATTCAGATTACAACTTAGATTGCCGATCCTTTATTTAGGTCAAGGTTAAGCTTTTTGTGATTTGTGTGAGGGCGATTTTATTTTCCCTTCTGGAGGCAAAGTATTCATACATTTGGGTTACGTACTCAATGAATATACCGCCATGTTATTAATAATTGTGTATAGCACCAAAGAAACAACAGAGAGAAAGTACATGGGTGTTTTGGAATTTAACCCTAAGGTTATACAGGAGGCTGGGCACATCATCCTGTATGTCACTTCCATGCTGCAGGTAAAATAAATCAAAGTTAGATGTAAATCTGCCACTTCTGCAGGCATCAATTGTACATCATACTTAAGGTGGCTCTCTTCCTGGAACACAATTACGTAGCAATGCTGTACCTCCTCGCTGGGTGCATCCTTCTTGTTCTTATTCTTCTTCCTCTAAGCTCCAAGGTATCGAGCGTATACTGCCTTTCCGTTTTCAAAACTCTTCCAACTATTTTCTCCTGGGTGTTCCCAACAGAGTTGCCAGGTATACTGATTTTGCAGATCTACTTTTTTGCAAGTCTACTGCTAAAAACTGAACACACTTCAAAAACTCCTGCTTTTTATGTATTTTCCATTTTTAAACACTATTTTCATATAATTCGCTCTTCCGAAGATGATTTTCAGGCAAGGCATTTACCTCGTGCATAAAAACAAAAGATTAATATAATCACCTGTATACATAAACAGTATACCAAATCTGTTGTTTCTGCATTGTGAACTATCCTTGACTGAACATTTAAACCCCACTGAAATAGACAAAGTTGAATACAGAGATCCAAAAGTATTTCTTTCTGTGGAAAACATGTATTTTGGTGCCCAAGTCCAAATATCTCGGACAAAATCATCCTTGCTCGTCAAATATGTACAAGTTTTCAAATTATGCTGTGTTGATTCTTACGTTGAGTCAGTTCGCGACATACTAATTCGTTTTTCATTAAGTGATCCTCTTCTTACAATGTTGGAAGTGTTTCTGGTGCAACAAAAAGTACTGTTCTGCGAGCCAGCTTGTTGCCACTATTATAGCGCACAGTTAAGGCTGCTATTGCAAAGGATTAAAGAAGTCCTGTGTTCGACTTCTCAATAGGAAGAGGCGGCTGCGTCGTGAAGTAAGTGGAAAGTTTAACCAGATCTAATTAGACAAGTAACAGCTACAATGTGGTGAGATGACATCTGGACAAACTTGCACTATATCAAAATGTCTGTGAACAAGGTATGAAATTATAGTTTTTGCAAGATTTAGAAAACGTACAACGATATACTTCTTCTTTGTGCTATAAATGCAAAGTTTCAACAATACCTATCATGTCGTTACTTTGTTAGTCTAGGTATGAATTTGGACTTGTCTTTGTTGCGTCGGATGGGACCTGCAGTTCAAACAAACCTCATAAATATCCACAGTAGGGAAGAATGGACATTTTTGTCACTTCATTCAAACGGCATTTCATTGAAACTTTTTCTAAATTTCGCTGTTCATTTTCAATTAACTGGGGAAATACAACGAAGACATAAAGACTTGCTAACAAGGATAACTCTAAATTATGTTTTCCATTTAAGAGCGGGAGAATTTTTCCACGAAAATGTGCCGCTTACACATACACGCACGCACGCACACACACACACACACACACACACACACACACACACACACACACACACGCGTCTTCTCATGTTTTTGTTGAAACTAACCTTGTAATTTCATTTGTGACGAAGGGTTGATAGAAGAGGCGAAAACAACTGCTGCTTAAAAGTCTTCAACATTTATAGGTCTTAGCTAGGAAGTAAGATTACCATAATCTTTATATTTTATTCGTAATTATAACGGCATATAACGAGTATAAAATTGATGGAATTATCATATGCGATTATAGTTAATAAGCAAGCCTTGTTAGACGCTCACCTCATTAACGACAGTAAAAAGAGCAACAAATTGTTCCTTTAAGGAAGCAATTTAACATTTAAAAAATGTATGGTGTGCTGCATTCATATGACTTTCTCTAACCCTGTCGTTTATTTTTATATCTCTGTTACAAAAGTTTTATTAATCCGTCTACTTGAATTGTTGTTGTAGTGTTTAACGCCCGCTTTTACTACTACGGCACCGCAGGCGGTCCGTCTACTTGAGGCTAATCGAGATAAATGTTTGCACAAATGATTTAATTACACAATTTGTTGTAGGCACAGACAGCATACAGGAAAACCGTTGCTAGAGGCATTTTGGCCTTAAAAATCCATACTTACTCTTTTCATTACATCGCGGGAAAAAACTACATAGCCACAGCATTTTATAAAAGCAATAAATACGTTACATTCGCTTGAATTTCTCTGCCCATTATTCGTTTATTTCTATAGAGCTCAACAACTTTTGCAAAATATTATTGTTCTGTTTGCTTCATGCTATCCATGTAAACGTTTGCAGAACTACTTTCATTGCCCACTTCACAAAGGGGATACAGGAAACCGAAGCGATTGTCCGATGTTTAAATGTGGGTCACTATTTACATAATCGCAAAAAAACAGCTGAACGACCATAGCACACACCAAATTGGCACTATAGAAATACAAATACTACAATCCAATAAACGTGAACATATCGGAAATGATTGATGCCATAATAAAAGTTGTTCAAAGTTGATGTGTGCGTTATATAGACCGACAATTTTTGTGAAGCTTTTTCCTGTTTCTCATGGTTTACTGGTTATACAAATTTACACAGTATTCCTACCGAATGAAGCAAACTTCATAGGCCATTTCGAGAAAGTGCAAAACATACATTTTATTTGTGATAAAAGCATACATTTTAATATATTTTAATTAAAACCGTTAGTCATTTTGGACAAAACAAAAAAATTCAAAAACATTTCCATTAAAGTGTAGTTTGGTAGGGAGACCTTCTTGAAAATCTTCGTTGAAGATACTTAAATGCAAGTTAAATATTTATTCAAATTTCATTCATAGATATACAGATACACGGTTTCTTTGGATTCATAGGACTCAAAACACATAGTTTCGGTAAAATCTCGAAATAGAATTTTTGGGTGTTTTACAATGGCTTCTCTACTTGGTATTTTAAGAGAATTTAAGGGCTAATTCACCCTTGGGTTTTTCTCACCCAGGGCTTATTTCCTCCTATGGCTGTTTCAGGGGTGTTCCCTATTGCCTACTTACTAGGTATATGGTAGAACAAGTTAAAAGTGACAAGATGTTAAAAAGTCTGATGTGTTGCACTCACATGACTTTCTCTACTCTTGCACTAACCATTCTAACAAACTCTTATTCCTATATCTCCATGTTAGTTAAGATAAACATTCGTACAAATTATCTTATTGCTTATTTCCTTGTAGGTGCAAGGGAGATATTAGAATACAGCAGGCTTTGTGCGACAGTCAAATCTTTTTGACCTTTGAGATTCCGTTCTCTTTGCATAATTAACATAT